>CAWUFW010019487.1:0-184778 GCA_963921515.1 Calotriton arnoldi | reverse complement strand
ACATCATCTCCTACGCCGACGACACCCAGCTGATCCTCTCCCTCACCAACGACCCCACCACCGCCAGAGCCAACCTACACGACGGGATGAGAGACGTCGCCGACTGGATGAGGAACAGCCGCCTTAAACTGAACTCAGACAAGACGGAAGTCCTCATCCTGGGCTCATCACCCTCCGCCTGGGACGACTCCTGGTGGCCCCCGGCCCTGGGCACCGCGCCCAAGCCAACGGACCACGCACGCAACCTGGGCTTCATCCTGGACTCCTCCCTGTCGATGACCAGACAAGTCAACGCCGTCTCATCTTCATGCTTCAACACCCTGCGCATGCTCCGCAAGATCTTCAGATGGATCCCCACTGAAACCAGGAAGACCGTCACCCAGGCACTCGTCACCAGCCGACTGGACTATGGGAACACCCTCTACGCCGGAACCACAGCCAAACTTCAAAAGAGACTCCAGCGCATCCAGAACGCCTCCGCACGACTCATCCTGGACATCCCCCGACACAGCCACATCACCGTGCACCTGAAAGACCTGCACTGGCTCCCCGTCAGCAAGAGAATCACGTTCAGACTCCTCACCCACGCACACAAGGCCCTCCACGACCTGGGCCCAAAGTACCTCAACGACCGCATGACCTTCTACACGCCCACACGCCAGCTACGATCAACCAGCCACGCCCTCGCCACCGTACCACGCGATACAAAAGGGGATGATGGACGGAACGTTTGAGCCAATCAAACACTCACCCCCAGTCAACTGATCTGGGTTTAATCCATCATCATTCTTTAGCTCACTCCACCACCCCAGTTCAGACATGGCCATATGCAAATCAGTCTGACCCTGTGCCTCATGGGAACAGTCCAGCACGAACTGCCAAGCCATGTCTTCCCTGGACCGGAAACAAGCATCCTAGGACCGGTTTCTGGCATTCCAGCCGTCATCAGCCAGGCTTGCTTGAATCCAGTGGCAAAGTGAGCAAGGGACCCACGTCTGGGCATACCCCCGCCAACTTAGGGCGAACAAAGCGATACAAAGGGGATGATGGACGGAACGTTTGAGCCAATCAAACACTCACCCCCAGTCAACTGATCTGGGTTTAATCCATCATCATTCTTTAGCTCACTCCACCACCCCAGTTCAGACATGGCCATATGCAAATCAGTCTGACCCTGTGCCTCATGGGAACAGTCCAGCACGAACTGCCAAGCCATGTCTTCCCTGGACCGGAAACAAGCATCCTAGGACCGGTTTCTGGCATTCCAGCCGTCATCAGCCAGGCTTGCTTGAATCCAGTGGCAAAGTGAGCAAGGGACCCACGTCTGGGCATACCCCCGCCAACTTAGGGCGAACAAAGCGATACAAAAGGGGATGATGGACGGAACGTTTGAGCCAATCAAACACTCACCCCCAGTCAACTGATCTGGGTTTAATCCATCATCATTCTTTAGCTCACTCCACCACCCCAGTTCAGACATGGCCATATGCAAATCAGTCTGACCCTGTGCCTCATGGGAACAGTCCAGCACGAACTGCCAAGCCATGTCTTCCCTGGACCGGAAACAAGCATCCTAGGACCGGTTTCTGGCATTCCAGCCGTCATCAGCCAGGCTTGCTTGAATCCAGTGGCAAAGTGAGCAAGGGACCCACGTCTGGGCATACCCCCGCCAACTTAGGGCGAACAAAGCGATACAAAAGGGGATGATGGACGGAACGTTTGAGCCAATCAAACACTCACCCCCAGTCAACTGATCTGGGTTTAATCCATCATCATTCTTTAGCTCACTCCACCACCCCAGTTCAGACATGGCCATATGCAAATCAGTCTGACCCTGTGCCTCATGGGAACAGTCCAGCACGAACTGCCAAGCCATGTCTTCCCTGGACCGGAAACAAGCATCCTAGGACCGGTTTCTGGCATTCCAGCCGTCATCAGCCAGGCTTGCTTGAATCCAGTGGCAAAGTGAGCAAGGGACCCACGTCTGGGCATACCCCCGCCAACTTAGGGCGAACAAAGCGATACAAAGGGGATGATGGACGGAACGTTTGAGCCAATCAAACACTCACCCCCAGTCAACTGATCTGGGTTTAATCCATCATCATTCTTTAGCTCACTCCACCACCCCAGTTCAGACATGGCCATATGCAAATCAGTCTGACCCTGTGCCTCATGGGAACAGTCCAGCACGAACTGCCAAGCCATGTCTTCCCTGGACCGGAAACAAGCATCCTAGGACCGGTTTCTGGCATTCCAGCCGTCATCAGCCAGGCTTGCTTGAATCCAGTGGCAAAGTGAGCAAGGGACCCACGTCTGGGCATACCCCCGCCAACTTAGGGCGAACAAAGCGATACAAAAGGGGATGATGGACGGAACGTTTGAGCCAATCAAACACTCACCCCCAGTCAACTGATCTGGGTTTAATCCATCATCATTCTTTAGCTCACTCCACCACCCCAGTTCAGACATGGCCATATGCAAATCAGTCTGACCCTGTGCCTCATGGGAACAGTCCAGCACGAACTGCCAAGCCATGTCTTCCCTGGACCGGAAACAAGCATCCTAGGACCGGTTTCTGGCATTCCAGCCATCATCAGCCAGGCTTGCTTGAATCCAGTGGCAAAGTGAGCAAGGGACCCACGTCTGGGCATACCCCCGCCAACTTAGGGCGAACAAAGCGATACAAAAGGGGATGATGGACGGAACGTTTGAGCCAATCAAACACTCACCCCCAGTCAACTGATCTGGGTTTAATCCATCATCATTCTTTAGCTCACTCCACCACCCCAGTTCAGACATGGCCATATGCAAATCAGTCTGACCCTGTGCCTCATGGGAACAGTCCAGCACGAACTGCCAAGCCATGTCTTCCCTGGACCGGAAACAAGCATCCTAGGACCGGTTTCTGGCATTCCAGCCGTCATCAGCCAGGCTTGCTTGAATCCAGTGGCAAAGTGAGCAAGGGACCCACGTCTGGGCATACCCCCGCCAACTTAGGGCGAACAAAGCGATACAAAGGGGATGATGGACGGAACGTTTGAGCCAATCAAACACTCACCCCCAGTCAACTGATCTGGGTTTAATCCATCATCATTCTTTAGCTCACTCCACCACCCCAGTTCAGACATGGCCATATGCAAATCAGTCTGACCCTGTGCCTCATGGGAACAGTCCAGCACGAACTGCCAAGCCATGTCTTCCCTGGACCGGAAACAAGCATCCTAGGACCGGTTTCTGGCATTCCAGCCGTCATCAGCCAGGCTTGCTTGAATCCAGTGGCAAAGTGAGCAAGGGACCCACGTCTGGGCATACCCCGCCAACTTAGGGCGAACAAAGCGATACAAAAGGGGATGATGGACGGAACGTTTGAGCCAATCAAACACTCACCCCCAGTCAACTGATCTGGGTTTAATCCATCATCATTCTTTAGCTCACTCCACCACCCCAGTTCAGACATGGCCATCCGCAGAACCACCGCCGGAGGAAGATCCTTCTCCTACCTGGCAGCCAAGACCTGGAACTCCCTCCCCACTCACCTTCGGCGAACCCAGGACCATCTCTCCTTCAGGAAGCAGCTCAAGACCTGGCTGTTCGAGCAGTAACTTACCCCCTCCCCCAGCGCCTTGAGACCCTCCCGGGTGAGTAGCGCGCTCTATAAATGCCGTGATTGATTGATTGATTGATTGCGGTAAAGCCACGTTTCCACTCATTCCCCACAAACATTCTTTCAGGTTGTAACTTGCGAAAATTGTGCAGTGGAAGAATTGCAGTATTACCGCACATGTTTTAATCCTGATCTGAGTGCAAAATTACATTTGCAGCCAACCTGAAATGAGATCCCATGTCATAATTTATTTGCTGTAGGTACTATGGTTCACCTCAAGGCAATGTTTCATGAATCATAGCTTTAGCCAACTTAAAATATTGTGTGTGGAGCAGTGAGGCTCGGTTTGCACCATGCTCTCTGTTTTGTCTATGGCCAACTAGAAGAAACTTTTGTGCCTGTCATTAAATGGACAGATTTAACCTATCATATTTCTATATCCTGCAGAACGATGTTTACAAAAGAGTAGGGGGGGGGGTGTCAACTAACAATTGACAATTGAAGAATTGGTCTTTGTTTTATATATGGACTTAACTTCACCCCAACCACCGTGAAATATTTCCCGCAGAGCAATATGCTGGTGACAGATTATGGGGCCAGATGTGCATAGACTTCCGTTTGCGATTTCCTAATAGCACATTTTTGCGATTCGCTATTAGGAAATCGCAAACAGCTATGTACAATAGTGTGTTTTACACTGTTTGCAATTCCCAATGGGTCGCAAGGAACCTGACATATTCATATTCATGAGGCAGGTCGCAATTTGTGACCCATTGGGAATGGCTAGCACTCACAGGGATGGTGGCCTGCTGGGGTGACTGCTTTTTCAATAAAGCAGGTTTTAAAAAAAAAAATGCAGCCTGTTTTCCTTAAAGGAAAACAGAATGCATTTAAATAAGAAAAATGAAAAGTTTCCTTTTCATTTTTTAAGAGTGGGCAGTGGTCCCTGGGACCACTGCCTGGTCTCAAAAAATGTTGGTGCCCACATCCACAAAGGGGAAGGGGACGGTTGGGACCCCTTCCCGTTTGCAAATGTGTTACCACCTCCTTCACGGAGTTGGTAATGTATGAATGTTTTCCAACTGCATTCCGGTCGCAAAACATTCATACATGCTGCTGCGACTCGTTATTAGGAAGGGGCACCCTTGGCATACCCTTTCCTAATAGCGACTCGCAAACTCAATTTGCAATTCGGTTATAGCTTAACAAATCACAAATAGGGCTTTGTACATGCGAGCTGATAAAAGCTTTCTACATCTGGCCCATGGTTCTTAGTATTAGATAACCTATTTTCTGCCTGTTAGTACTGTCAATAGTGGACAGTTGGCAATGTTTTCTGGCTCCAATGTGATTTTTGGCCTTTGATGTGTCATTGAACTTAATGCACCTATTCCCGATATCTATGGTGGCCCTCACATCCAAACCCTGGCGAGTCTTCTCAGCGTTTTCTACTTCTGAATTCATTAAAATGAGCACCAATGAGTTGGGAAACAATTAACTTCTGGGGACACATTATGCAAAGTGTTTTGGGGGCACAACAGACGTGTGTTCCAGTTGTGCTTTCGCTCCCCGGAGCACTTTGGTATTAGAGAATGAGCCGCAGATGCTTGCATGGCCCTTCTGTAATACGGATCGCTCCATTGCTATCACAAGGGGGTGTTCTTTCATTTGTATTGAGGCATGGCCCAAAACAAATTAGGGTAACCTTTCCCATTGTGTACTCACCATATTACAAGTGCAAACGCAATGTCAAAGAAGCGCTGAGGAGGTGTACTGATGGTGTGCCACACAGGACTGACATGATCAGTATGACCCTTTAAAGCATCCTTTAGGAGATGTTGGGGGGGTCCCAGGGACCCTTCAGCCATCGTCTCACAGGTGGATGCAGTCACACACTGTACCCGCCTGCAAGGGCATCCCTGCTCCTTCTTCAAGCAAAGACCAATCCACCTTCATTCAATTGTCTTTTACTCTCCGCTTTCCACAGCGCACGTTCCACAGGTCAGAGCAGGCCCTTCTAAGGGCCTGATTCACAAAGGGACATACAACTCGTAAAGTTACGAGAACGGAGTCTCCGCTCTTGTGGCGAAGTCTCCACACTCATGGTGGAATCTCCGCACATCACACTACAGGGAGTGCAGAATACGGAGATTCAGAGAATCCACCATGAATGGCGGAGACTCAACACTTGGAACTTTCCGAGTTATAAATCCCGTTGTAAATCTGGCCCTGAGAGTCTATGCCTGTGCTGAGCAGGGTTGGATTGGGAAAGCAGGCAGCCGGCCACCGGCCAATGGGCGGGTGTCGGAGTGCAAAATGCTGGCCGGTTTTATGGAGGGCTGCTGTCAACCACCCAGACAGTATCCTAGTGTCCTCCCAACCCCCACATATCAGCCTACCTAAGCCACTGTCATATGGGGCCTGTAACAGCAGAAGGGCTACAGGCATAGAGTGCTGTGCTTAAAAGATGCGTGAGTTTGGAGCGGCACCATTGAGAGCCCGGTTTTGTGAGTGTAGGTGGGCCATCTTCAGCTTGGCCCTCATTGCCCATCCAGACCCCAGAAGCAGTGCCCTTCCTCTAATCCTCGCCTGCCAAGCCGTCACACTGAGGTCATGATGGACAGGGAGAAGGAGGTCGAGTGCAGCGGCCTCCCTGAGGGGGGACAGGTGTCACTCTGGCTGGTGGGCCATTCACACCTCAGCCCCTGTGGGGCAGGGGGTGGGAGCACAGCATCACATAAGCAGTGTATTTGCTGTACTTCTCTGCCAGGGTGTCACACTAAGGCCATAGTGGGTGGAGGAGAAGGAGGTGTGAAGAGACTGAGAGGCCACGCTGGGATGCCAGGTGAGGTGTGGTGGCCTTTGGACCATTTCACCTAGGCCCCCCACGGGCCAGACAAGAAGCTATGTGCAAAAATTAAGAGGCCAGCTGAGAGTACAGGTTAAATGTTGTCCCATAAGGCCATTTTCACCTCGACCCAGCCTGCCCAGATTTCAATTATTAACTTTCCTACTTACCTCCACATGAACCGTTTTTCAGAGAGTGACAAAAGTACTTGCTGGAAAGATCTGTGCTTTATCTAATAACAGTTTTGTGACTCATCATAAGTTAGCACAGAGGATTACTGTCCCCGCTGTAAAGCACAACGTGTAACAAGTAAATCACATATATATATATTTTATGTAGATAGGTCAATGGGATACTATTTTTGTCACAGAGGTCCTTTTGTTACTTGCAGTTCATAAGTTGCAATCCTTCCACTGGAGCGCAGTGAGCTATTCTTCACTGCTGGTAGTATTAAAAACAAGCATTGGAAAAGCCAATAAGTCTCGGCTAAGTGAGCTATTGGCTTTTTCTATGTTTTAGTCATGATGCCGCATAGCTGAAACTGGAAAAAACCACTGTGACGTGGCTAGCACTGGCTGTATCATTAGGCTTTTTGTTATTGCTGGTGGGAGGATGGGGCAAGAGGGATGTTAGAGGGATGGTGGATGTGAGAAAAAAGCGCTATGACACAACCAGCAGTGTCTGTATCAAAGCTAGTTTTTTTTGTTATGGCAGGTGATTGGGGGCAAGAGTGATATTAGGGGGTGAAAGGAAAGCAACAAAAACAGAAGGGATGCATGAAGGAATTGATGAAAGTTTAAAAAAAAATCTCTATGACACGGCCAGCGCAGGCCACGTCCTACTGCTTTTTTTGTTGTTATGGCAGATGGGTGAGGGGACAACACGGACAATGGAAGGAGGACGGGAGGGGAAAGCAACAAGACAGATAGTGGGTGGTGGCAAGCAACAAGGCAGACAGTGGGAGTGGGTAAGCAACAAGATGTACAGCGAGAGTGAACAATCAACAACACAGAGGACAGGAGGTGGCAAGCAATAACACAGAGGGCGAATCGAGCAAGCAACAATGCAGAGGGTAGGAGGGGGCAATCAACAACACAGACAGCAGGTGGGGCAAGCAACAACATGGAGGGCGAGGGGGGGGCAAGCACCAACACAGACCTTGGGTGGGGGACAAGCAAAAACACAGCCAGCAAGTGGGGGCAAGCACCAACACAGAGAGCAGGAGGGGGCAAGCAACACCACCAAAGGGCACTAAAGCACATGGGTCAAGAGAAAGCGACACAGGGGCGGAAAGAAGTGCACGAGGAAGGCTGCCTGCAAACACATGCACAAACAAAACACAAACCTTAGAAAAAAAGAAAAAAAGATGCTCCAAAAGTGCGATCAGTGGAAGGACACAAGTACTTGGTCATGCTTCGGGGGGTGGGGGGGGACAAACATAGGAAGAAGAAGGGAAGCAGGCACGTGCTCACCGAAGAGAAGCAAGCAAATTAGAATGTCAAAGAAGCAAGCCAAAGTTAAGCAATAAGTATGCTCTAAGCCCAGTGTAATTTAACAAAATGTCTGTATGTGCTGTCTCAGGTAATACCTAAAAAGAGGGTAGAAACGAGGGTGAGCTGACACTGAAAATGAGAGCTTTTATCTTTTGAAAACCCCTCTGTTGTCAATGATCAAGAGGAGGAATTTCAGAGTTACCTTTTTTTGTTACTGTTGTTTTTTACCCCAGAGATCCTAGTCTTGTCCCTGTTCCCCCTTGGCTTTGCATTAAGTTTGTGATTTATGTGATAATCTGGGGTCAAAGACACAGTTGATTGGGAGAGGGTACCTTGTACACAGTGTTGAGACTGAAATAAGTATTCAGGGGCTTATTTATGAAGCGTTTGCTTCACTCTTGTGCCACACATCGTGTGGAAGAGCGACGCAAACCTTAAGGCAAGATTCTTTAACCCATGCAAAGCCACGTTGCGTGGCTCTGAGTGACTCCAAAAATCTGGAGTAACGCAACACGGCACAAATCACTGTGCTGCGTTACTCTGCCCCAAGAAGGAGTTCCATGGGCGGGTGCCTGTGTTGGGGCTAGGCAGCCCATTGTGCGCCAGCACATGGGAATGGACAGGAATGCGCCGTATTCCATCAAATACGGCACATTCCTGCCCTTTCCCTGGCACACAGTGCAGCGCAGCAAAGTGACTTGCTGCGCTGCACTGTGTGATTTAGGCATAAATATGGCCCTTAGTTCGTATACCTGCAGTATTTCCAATGCTACTGACCCTACAAGCTTTAAAATACTAAATGTACCCCACATTTCTAAAAAAGTAGACCCCTAGTACTAACCAAGCAATGTTTTGTGAACGTGGACCACTTTTTTTGGGTTGCCTGGGCTTATTTTTGGCCCCAATCCGACCCTGGTACTGAAGACAGCCTTTTTTTAAAAATTGTAATCAGGCAGAGCCCATTTTTGCGTGTGGAGGAAAATGAGACAGAGAACACTATATATAATTCAGGCACTGTTATCTAGCTCCAAGATGACCCAAGGGATGAATTTGTGCTTTACGAATAATCATTATCTGTTTACTTTGTTTTAGTTCACGAATACTTATTCCCATACTTTGAGTTTTAAACCGAAATAAACTGATAGTTACAGTAAGAAAAAAATGTCTATTCCGTACTCTTTTTTTTTTTTTTTTTTACATTGGGACAATGTTCTTAAAAGTGGCTTCAACATTCTCCACTTTTCATTGCAGAGACGTTTGGATGAGTGTGCAGAATTAAATGTGGGGCATTTACTTAATGGGAAAGTTTTTGTTTTTACCTTTGAACCCTTTTTAGTAAAAGAGATAAGAGTACCGTTCTCACGAACACTCCTGATAAGGGAATTTTCGAAGTATGCCCGAACCAAGCATTTTCGTAGGCAGAGCTGGTGTATGCCATAAGATTTATGTCTGTGGTTTTAAGTGCAATACATAAATGAACTTCAAACCCATCAGAACTGCACGGAAATAATAACCTGGGTAGTGCGTGTAATCAATAGAACCACTAGATGGCATTGTGTATTTATCTCTGAAAAGGTGCACTGCATAAAACGGAATTTATATCCAATTTCACCTTTGATGAGTTGTAAATTATTGAGCATACCTTTGCAATAGGAGATGTTAATGCAGGCTTGCTCCCGAGGCTTTCACATTTACAAATAATTTGCATAACATTTCCACAAGAGAGATTATGCAATATACTACTTCACTAGAAATCTCACATTAAGGTAACCTGATATTTTAAACTAACCACAGCCATTTTCTGCTCTGAGAATAGCCATATATATATAAAACCAAGAGATATATTAAAAACGCACACTAAACTGTACACAGGTTATCAAAAATACTTTAAATATCGACGCAAGGACCCCAGAAAAACATCTGTTGTTAACGGTTTAGCGATTTCAGATCACCAAATACCTAGGGGCAGATTTACAAGCCCCTTGCGCCACTTTTGCGTCACTTTTCCCATGTTAAAAGTGACGCAAAAGTGGCGCAAGGGGCTTGTAAATCTGCCCCCTATAAGTAAAGGCTGCCGCAGTTTAAACCCTGCACCTCAATATTAAATGCGATGTTTATTCAAAGTTGTGTTGGTTTTTTAAGAAAGTAGGTTTTACTTGGTTTTGCATACACTGCGTCACGTTTTCAGACAGTGACCACAGCAAACCAATTCTTCCTTTCTCGATGGAAGAAAAGAAGAAACGAGCAACGAGACAGATGACCCAAATTGTTTGCCACCGGAGCGATTGGTGTAGAGAAAGGTCGAAGCACATTTAGAGATAAAAATCAGCGGCAACGTCACTTGAACATGTTGAGTAATGCCTAAAATGCAGAACGCTGCAAAGCTCCGTCGTTGCACTGCACGTTTCACCTTCAAACACGAATATTTGGTTGAAGTCACATACTAATGAGGTGGCTCACAGGATGCAGATCTTGCTCACGTTTGTTCTCATATATAAGCCGGGAGCTGGAATTATGAGGCTTTGGAACGACAAATTATGTGGCAGGGGCTGATTAAATTATGCAACAAGCCAATGGAAATTATGTAGAATTATGCAGTAACCTATTTAAATAAAAAACAGCTCACCTGAACAGTACAGCACGTTTCATATTTCTCATGTGCTTGTCTTATTAGAAGACCTAAAAAGGAGATGCAACATATTTGGAATTTAAGTCTGCGCGCCATTTTGAAACAGTTTTGGCAACAGTGTATGTGAAGTAAACTGAAACTTGTGTTAACAGTGATATTTAAATACCCATGACAATAATAGACTAATTCGATCCCACCTGTATTTCAATTCAGTGTAAGTATTTTTTAGAACAATTCTAGACACCTATTTTAATTAAATTTAAGTATTTAAAGTTTTTGCTTTTTCCTGCCGAAAAGAGCTTTCTCACAGTTCATGAAATGAGGGTGTTTACACAGTCTTGGCAATATTGTCACCCCTTAAAAGGCTTGTTATAGCAGCCAATTGCTGAAGATGACCACTCCCATTTTGTAAAAACGTTCTGTGTGGCATGGCACTCCATATGGAAGAATTTTAATAGATTATTAATTGATGATTGTTTGGCGAATACAGCAAGTTCACATCTATGCAAAAAAAGCTGCAAAATTGTGTTTTCCCAGCTTGGTCATTCAACTTTCCAAGACTGATGCACTGGGTAATGATAGCACCTGCCTTTGTGTTGTGTGTTATGGCCAAACTTGGTATATTAGGCTCTTTATGAAAACAAGTTATACAGGTCAGGTGTTGTTTACGGCCTGTTTGAAACCTCTTCTATTCCCAGTGGGACAGACAGACTTTCTTGGACACACAGTCAAACCTTAGCTCCTGGGGTCCAATAAGGTGAAACCTGTCACTCATATCATTCATGCGGTGCTGTCATCAGTGGCCTCCTTGCACTACCTACGAGCTAACAGAAATGTATTTATTTTATTTGAGATTTTCCTTTTGTGCAGACCAGGTTGATAGGCATTAGAACGTTTAGCTCAAATTGTGTTGGACAATACAAGATGTTTGTTGTGGGTAATCCGACCAGCATGTAAAATGAAGAGCAAAACTTTGCACATGTTCAAATGACAAACAGACCAACATACACAAGAATGCACAACTGCACACACACAATGTGACCATAGGTATACACCAACATGATGGCGAATTGAGGAAGTGACGTGCTCCATAAGAGGAAGATGCACACTTCCTTCTCCTGCTGGGTTTGGTCTGGTTCCAATTATTTGTCACTTTAGTTTTACTGAAAGGAGTACAGGGCACACCTTAAATCTTGGTCATAATTACTTTTATTTTGAGATTGGTGTGCTGCATAGTAATCTCCTCAAATTTTCTGCATAAATGATTCAAACATGATAGGTATATCCATGCATTGTTCTCTGATTTGCCTCACATTTGGGTGGAGGAAAATTATAGGGTATTTGACTATTATGCCCTCTGCATGGTTTATGTGCACTAATGGCAGGCTTGCAGGAAAGTGAAGTATTCTAATTAATTTAATCAAAGTGCTTCCATAGTCTTAAGGAAAGACAGGGGCAATGACAAACTATTTACAAGTCCCTAACTTCCCAGAGGTCCAAACACCATCAATCATGCTTCACATAAAAAAAATGGCAACAGGCAAACAAAATACCCTACAGATGGCTATCACCATGCTAACTGCATCACTTACGACTATGAAACACCACATTGAAATATCGAGCAGAAAACATAATCAAGGAAACTTCACAAACACCCAACACAGCCTAAATATGCCATACATAGAGCTCTCACCGAATCCAACAGTCCTTGTCTCCAAGAAAAGACACATATAAACATACACCCGAACACAGTAGTTAGATTATCTCACTTAATCACTAAAAACACACTTACACAATGTTTAAAATGCCAGACACGAATGAAATATATATTAGCATATTCCGTACCTTGCAACAACAAACTCAAACTTTTTTCATCTGCTGGACAAGGGCACAGCTGCCATCTTAGACTATGTCTGAACAGTTGAGGCAGCCTCATCTCTCACACTCACACCTCAATGAATGAGCCATAACTAACCTTTGCAGGTCATGATTCTCTGATGATCATAAGCAGAGTCAGAATCTGATCTACTAAAGACACTCAAGACCCCTCTAGATTGTAACTGCTGGACCGCCAAAGCAATACAAGGCTACACCAGGGGCAGACTGGACCTTACCTCAAGGACAGCACCATAGCATACAAGGCCGGACTGGACTAGCTGTTTATCTCCGTGGTCAATTCCAAAAGAGGAGGGGGAGTCAGTCAGTCAGTCAAAAACATCTTCATTAGGATAATCAAATATCCCAAAAAAGACTGAAGGGGGAGTCATTACAGTTCGTTTTTTGAAGGTCCATATCTGCCAGTGGTGCCTCCATCACTCTCTGTAGCTTTCTGGGGTTTAGGGTAAAGCACAGCACGGACATAGGCAGGGAGAACTGAAAGAGAGATGGAGGTGAAGGGAAGAGAGCAGAAAGAAAGAGAAGAGGATTAAGAAAAATCAGAGCATAGGGAGAAGAAAGAGGAAGAGATAAAGGAATGAATGGAAGAAAAGGTGAGGAGAGGAAGGAAGCAGTCCACGTTCATTTTTGATAGGCATGGGGAGATTAAATGTTTTGGCCCAGAATTACAGGATGTTGAGTCGACGCCGAGACTCGAACCTCGTTCCCCAAGTCCAAAGTCGGTAGCTCTTCCAATTACTCCTCATCCCTCTCCTTCGCCTTCTGAGGCCTTCTTTGAACATTTTGGTAAAACAGCTTTTGGTCCCAGTGTGGCCCATATAACATAAGATAATAAACGACATTTTCTCATTGTAAAGAGCTTCCTGGGGCTCCTTGAACATACTTGCTTCCTGGGGAACAGATGTTATGTTATGTTATGTTAATTGGATTTGTAGAGCGCAACGGTTACCCTGAGGTGTCCTGGCGCTATATACTGCCTGAGGGATAGCGGAGAGGGCGGTCATTGAGTAAACAGCCAGGTCTTCAGCCCCCTTCTAAAGGAAAGGAGGTCTGCAGAGTTCCTCAGGTGGAACGGCAGGTCGTTCCAAGCCTTGGAAGTGCAGGTAATAAAACTCCTGCCTCCCCAGCTCGCTTTTTTAAAGGAAGGAACTTAAACATTTTTTCCTCCTGTGGACCGAAGAGTCCTGCCAGGAACATACCATTTAAGCCTTTGTTTCAAATGGTCTGGGCCTGTTTCGTTAAGGGCCTTATAGGCTGTGCAGAGGGCCTTAAAACGTACCCTCTGTTTCACTGGGAGCCAATGTAGCTGAATTAATTCTTTTTTTCACCGAGACAAATTTAGGGGTCCCCGACAACAGCCTTGCAGCAGCGTTCTGGGCAATCTGAAGTCTATTGATATGCTGATTTTGGGCATTCAAATAAAGACCATTACAGTAATCCAGACGTGCCATAACAAGCATCGTCACCACAGTCCTGAGGTCTCCTTCCGATAAATAGGGCTTTATTTTCCTTAAAATTCTTAGTATCAGAAAGCATGCCGACACCACTGAGCTTATATGATCACTGAACGTCAGTCTGTTGTCTACTAATACCCCCAGGTTTTTTGCTTTCAAGGTAGGGGTGGGGCAAGTACCCAGGTCGGCTAGCCACCAATCCGGTGTCCAGAGGTGTGGGCTATTTCCAAATACGATAACCTCGGTTTTGCTTGAATTTAGTTTTAAGCAGTTATTCGACATCCATCCTGCTATAGCCTTCATACAGACACGGAAACGCACTCCTGTTTCTTTTTCCTCCCCATCTTTAAACGATAACACTATTTGAGTGTCATCGGCATATGAGGTGAGTTGGAAACCAAATGAATTTATAAGGCCTGCCAGCGATCTCACATAAATATTAAAAAGTGTTGGACTCAGAGAAGATCCCTGGGGAACCCCACAGGGAAGGAAGAACGGCTTGGATTTGTTATTATCTAGGTCCACTGTTTGTGTTCTTTCGGATAAAAAGGATTGCAGGAGGCGCCAGGCTGTATCTTGTACTCCTACTTCCGACAAACGGTCCATCAAAACCTCGTGATGGACCGTGTCAAAGGCTGCTGACAGATCTAACATGACCAGCATAGCCTTACCTCCACAGTCCAATGCCTCCCTTACCTCCTCTATAGATTTGATCAAGGCCCACTCCGTGCTATGTCCCGCTCTAAACCCGTATTGAGATGGATGAAGAGTATTGTAAGTTTGAAGGAATGTACTAAGCTGAAGATTCATTGCTTTTTCTGTAATTTTTGCAGGGAGTGGGAGCCGCGAAATTGGCCGATAGCTGCTAGGGTCTGTAGGATCCAAGGTGGTTTTTTTTAATAAGGGAAGGATGGAGGCCTTCTTCCAGTCCTTGGGAAATATCCCAGTGGTGAGTACGTTATTGATCAGCGGAATTAAGACTGATCCTATGATTTCCGAAGAAGCTTTCAAAACTGAGACAGGGCATGGATCCCTGGGGAATCCTGAGCGCATAGAGTTCAAAAGTTTAATCGTTTCTGATGTTTCTAGCAGTGCAAATTTGTCTAGGACAGGTGGGGGGTTGGATCCAAATGGGACTTTATCCAATAGCTGTGACCCAGCACTATTCTGGGCTGAGGTAAATGTAGAGAATATACTTTCTACTTTTTGTTGGAAAAAAACAGCCAGATTTTCACACAGTTCTGGGCTGCTCCCGCATTTGGGAGCTATAGGAGAGGCAAGTTTTTGACAGTTTTAAAAAGTTCTTTAGCATTGGACTTGGCCTGGAGGATTTGGTTTGAGAAAAAGTTCTTTTTGTTTCCAACAGTGCTTCCTTATAAAGTTTCAAACTGTGCTTATAGCTTTCTCTGTCATTACTTGTATACCCTTTCCTCCATTCCCGTTCTAATTTTTTACAGGCCAGTTTCTGATGTTTTAACTTATCCGAGTACCACGGGGCTGAGGGTTTAGCCCGTTTAGGTGTCCATTTTTTAACGGAGCCAATTTTTTACAGGCTGCGTCAATCCAATCTGAGTAGGCCGTAACGGCCTCGTCCACCCGGGGGAGAGGGTATATGGTATCCTTCAGCTCCTCATCTAGTTTTAACCTATCCAAGTCTTTCCAGGCTCTTTTTCCAGCATCCCTGAGGGCTTGGGTTTGAATTTGAGGGCTGTTGACTCCTTCAGCTCAAAAATAATGGCGCTATGATCAGACCAAACCAGAGGGAGTATGGCCATACAGGTCAAGTTGGGATCATTCAAGTAAATCCCATCAAGAGTGTGCCCTTTAAGATGGGTTGGCCCTACTACCTGCTGCTTGAGTTCTCCGACTTCCATTATTCTATTCAGGGTAGCAGTGTCTGGATCAGTGGGGACCTCAAGGTGAAAATTAAAATCCCCTAGTACCGTGAAAGATTCTGAGCAGAGTCCCTCTTCAAGTAGAGTACCTAATGATTCTAAAAAACCACCTCTAGAGTTAGGAGGGCGATAGAGTAGTAATCCCTTAAACATATTATGACATTCCATGTGGATATTGAAGGAGAGTGCCTCGCAAAAAGCATTGGTGGCAGAATGAAATATAGGCTTCAATGAGTCATGATAGATGACTGCTAATCCACCTCCTCTCTTGAGTGATCTGTTCAAAGTGTGGCAAAAAAATCCTGGGGGGGTGGCTTTCGCTAAGTCCGGTCCTGAGGCTTGGTCTGCCCAGGACTCCGTTATAAAGGTTATTTTAATATTTTCTTCCTCTATCAATAGCGCACACTCTGTGCTGTGTTTGATCAAAGACCTAGCATTTAGTAGTGCACATTTGAGTGGAGGAGTATCGTCTTTCATTTTGCCTGTGACAGACTTATTAAACGGGCCGCGCGCAGGTTGATCTCGTATACGGGGCAGCCGGGAGCCACAATTCGGACAGACCCCAGGTGGGCAATTGCGTGCCGTTTCCAGTGTTCCAGATTAACCCCGCATGTTCCCAATAAATTCCCTTCTGCATGGACATAAAAAATATACTATTCTAAGAAATCAGTAACCCTTTGAGTCACTTAAAAATAATGTACTCAGTACACACACATAATATTTTCCAGGAACTCAATATACTGATGAAAATCGCATTTGACTTTACTTCACATGTTGTACGCCTAGAATCGGATTATTTTTAATGAGTTGTTTTACATAGCACTGTGGATGAAAATAGGCACAGTGACAAGATTGCTGCACAAGTAAGAAGAAAACATGATGTCAGTAGCCCAAAGCACAAACTAACACCTGAATAGAGAAGAAACGATGCTCTATAGATAGAAACCATCTCCTGATGGAATGCATGTTCCACTTTTACACCCAAATGCTGAACTAAGCAACAGAAAGATGACCAGTCAACATTCGCCAAGGGCCTTTCGCTGCTCGGCAACATTTGTTTTGATCCGCTTGAGCTAGAAACAATGTTTTTGCTGAAATCTGCAGATTATGCAGCAGACGATTGAGTATGTGGCACATGTGGCAAATCTATAACTATGCGGAAAACGCTTCAGCTGCAAAACCACATGATTCCACTGATCCTGACTATAGTGTGCTGCAGCATCTCCTACCTATGAAAAGAATGCTCTTTTGCATCAGTTTTGAGTGGCTTTTTGTGTGGACCTGTGCAGTTTGTGCAATAGGGCTTTAATGCAGTATTTAAAACAAAATGTTCAATGAAGCTCATAACATCATGGACAATTATATTAAAGGATGACAGAGCAGATTTACCAATATTTCATGCTAAATAGTTCAGCAACCATAGTTTATGTGTTGCGTGAGAGATAGAGAGTAGGATGGTGACCTTTCTACTAAGATATGGTACTGCTCCTCTCTTCCCAAGTGCTGGCCCACTTTCTCACTATTCACACTATTGCCACACACACACCTTTGCACCATAGTGCAAATGTGTGTGTATGAGTCTAGCATAAGGTACAGTACACTATGGGCCTTATTATGACTTTGGTGGTGTTGGAGCGGGGCCACCACGCTGCCGCCACGCTCCCACACCACCAAAGCCGAAACAGACCGCCCGCCTGATTATGACTTTCTAAGTCACTGGCGGGCAGTTTGTGGTGTTCACATGGCAGTGCCTTTGAAATAGGCACCACAATGGGAATGGCAAAGCATGTTCCTGCATGGACCGAAATGCACGTCACAGTCCTAATGCGGCAGGCAGACCGCCAGTCTGGTGGTCCGCGGACTGCCACTACGGGTTCGGCGGTCCATTGGACAGCCGAACTTGTAATAAGGCCCTTTGCTTAAACTAGCTTTAAGCATGTAGCATGAATGCAAAGTTTGAAATGTTTCAAGAAATAAAGCATTTTTCCAAGTTTGTACCTGCCTTGAGGAGGCATAATGTTTTTGTGCAAAGCTTTGTCTACCATTGTGAGTTGATAGGGCTTTGCGTCAAAATCCATAAAGGGTAGCAGGGGAACGCCCATGTATCACCAATGGATCACAACTTTGATGTAAATGAACACAAAGCAGCTTATAGTGCTACTTTGTGTTACTTTTAGGTACAATTTCAGCACAAAACAAGCTTTGTGCTGGAAATAAAGTCAAGTCCTGCTTATTTATGTGAATAGAAAGTTCTAAACATGCACAAAAAGCTACTGCAAAATACCAAAGCTTTCCAACCATTCTTAAATTTGAATAATGTTCTGTTTGAAGGCAAAGCAGATGCTGTTTTTAACAAAGGGCCTTTTTTTGAAAAAAAAAATAAGAGCACTTATGTGGATCCATTTATTTCTGTCACTGCATCTGCAGACCTTTATAGGCATGGAAGCCTGTTCCGCTCTCACGTATATTGCAGGCAGCACGTGCATGATATTACAGATCTAAATCAGGGAAAGGACGGTGTACGTAGCGATGGAGAGAATGTCAGACGTGTAAACCACAGGCATGCCCTGCAGTCACACAGAACGAGATTAGCAGGCCGACTGTCGCTGAATGAAGCATTCACACATTAACATTTCAACACGATTTTAGTCATGCATGACTCATTGTGGCCATGCCTTCCTGAATTTCAGATTTTTTTTTCTGAAGTTGCTGATTTTGAAAACTTTTTAATAGGAACCACAATTCAGAATTTTAAGGACGACTATAAAATCAAAAGGTTTTTTTGCCCTACTTCCACCAAAAATTAATCTAACATCTGAAGGATAAATGTTGAAAAGTATCTGTGAATATAAAATGTAATGATTTAGAATGTATATCACTTTGCATTTTTAGTGTGTGTATATATATGTGTGTGTGTATATATATATATATATATATATATATATATATATGTAAGTGTGTTATACCTGCTGCTCAGCCAGTGTGAATGTGGAGTAGAATGTTGGTGTGAGAGGTGACTGCGGAATGTTCGATGAGTGAGAATGTCAGTTGGTGTATGGGCTGAGCAGCAGGGAGGCTGATCCTGGTGGGGCTCTCTTCTACTTAAGATCTTACTTGGAATAAATACTTAAAGATACAACCTGGACTGGACTACTTCTTTACAACATTATTTGGCGATGATTCTGAGGAAAGAACCTACGTGTGCCACCTACACCTAAAGAACTTTCAAGGTAAAACCTTTCTTAAACTTGAGCTGCGCATTTAAAGAATCCTGGCACCCAGAGCACCCAGAGCCCCACCAGTGACCACCCCACCGGTCGCCCGCAACTCAAAGGTGCCAGTTCTTGTCTCCATGCCTCCCTTTTACCTGCTGTTCACTGCCTGCCTGTCTTGGAGGAAGCGTCCCTCTCCTACTCCTTTGGGACAGCCGTCCCTTTCTGTCACTTTGGGACAGTCCCTTCACAAAGTGCAGTTCCCTGAAGAGCGAACCTTCTGCCTGCTTCTGCTCGTTCACTATTTTAATTAACTTTTCCTGCCTTACTGCTTATTCTGCTACTTTGGGAAAGAGTGTTCCTGTACTGCTACCTGCCTGTCTGCTTGTCTTCTTTCCCTGCTGCCTGACAGTTTCTGCTGTGGATTTGGACTTCTTGTGTGTCAGCCTGACTTGTAGAGGAGCAACCGTCAAGCGCTACGAAAGAGTGTCACAGCACTTGGCTTCCCACTGTCTTATTAAATGTGAAACATGCGGGATGTGTCCCCAGTGCTGTGATGAGAAGTTCTCTCTCTGTGTGCCAAGGGCAGCTTGTGACGGGCTACAAGCAGACTCTTTTAATTTTATTTCTACGGATAACACTGACCCTATGTGTTTTTCTGTATTACTTATTTTTGCTTTACAGGTGTTCATTACTTTACATTTAAGATTCAACCGCTGCGCTCTCTTTTCAAATTTTGGGCTCGGGTTGTGCTAAGAGCGCGCGGTTTTACCGTCTCTCGTTGTATCAAGCTGCCTCCCTTGGAATCTTCTGTGATGTTTGAAATATGTGCGTGTCTCCTTCAGCGCGCGTGAGCCGACCTGCTTCTCCTCTGGCTGTTCCTGACGCCTGCATACAAAGACGTGCCCTGAGCCACCCTGCCCTACGTCGTTCTGCGTGCCGCCATTTTGAGTGTGGCGCATTTTCTCACTTCATCTGCAGTTTCCAGCTTTCTACGTCTTGTGCCAACCACGATGTCATTGGTTTCTGTAAAGTTTAGTCAAGTCAAATCAAGCCTCCCACGCGATCTCCGTCGTGCCTTCTCCCGACGCATGAATTTGATTTAAGGACATCGGAGCGCCTTAATGGATCACCGCAGGTACTGTTTCACTTTGTATTTTTTTTTAAACCTGCTGCCCCCTCACATGGTTTTTGAGACAAGCTGTCTCCTTTGGGAATCTTATAACCTAGTCAACCACGTTCTTGCCAACCACGACTGGAAACGGAACAGTGCGGTGACATCGCATTAATAACGCTGCTCCCCGTGATGAAGTAATGAAGTGAACTCTTATGGAAAATGAGCAACGTGGTCATCGGAATGAGCGTTTTTTTTATGCTATTTGGATGGTGGTCTCGGGTGAGAAGTCACTCACCGGTCATTCGACTGTTTTGCTAACTTCTCGGATGTATCATCTATGCTTTTGCCATAATGCATAATACCATACTTATGTACACTGTTATTAAGTTTATTGCTTTGTTTGTTACCCATTGCGCTGTGGTCTGTTGTGTTGAACGTGTTCAATGTGATTACACTGATGTGTTGATGAGTGAATGTTGGATATGGTGGTGCTGTATCACTAGTTTTGTCCCCAGTCCTGCCTCTGTGTTGCAGTTTCCCACATTTATGTGGTTATGGGTCGGTTATTCCCCACCACCCATTGTAGTACTGATTTTGCAGTTTCCCACTTGTATGTGGCTATTGGTGTACTACACATTTCCGAGAGTGAATTGTTTTTTAAGTGAAGAGGTATTCATTATTACATTGCAGTTTCCCACATGTATGTGGTTATGGGTCGGTCATTCCCCACCACCCATTTTAGTACAGATTTTGCAGATTCCCACCCTTACGTGGTTATGGCTTGGTCCATTTTATGGTATTCTTTATTCCCACTTTTATGTGGTTATGGGTTGGTCCTGTACAACCACCCATTGTATTACGGATTTTGTAGCGTGACTTGCATTACCTCTGTTTTGCAGTATGTTAGATGCATTGGTGCTTTCCTTACGGTTTCTTACGGTTGAAGTGTGCTTTTTACACTGTTTCTCCCACTTTCATGTGGTTATGGGTTGGTGTTGCATCACCACCCATTCTAGTACAGATTTTGGAGAATGAGTTGTGCTTCCCGTACATGGATGTTGTTGCTGGTATTTATGCTCTTGCTTACCTTACGTGCACTTACTTTTATTCCGTGTGGCATTCCCTCCACACGCCACAACACTGTTCGGTTTGAGTTTCCTTGACTCATTTGCTTTGCTCGTCTCCTACCATGCTTTATTGTTGGTACTCTTTACCTCCTGTGGGCCTGGCCAGTCCGCTTGTTTGGTAGTGGAGTTTTAGCTTGTGCTTTGTGGCATGGTAGCGTGTGTTTTGCATTTGTTTGGATTGGATTGTGGAAAGGGAGATGTGATGGGTGTGCTTGTGTGACTCTTATTTGCTATGATTGCTGGATTGCGTTCCGTTACTCTTTCATAAATCTATTCTCTGTTATGTAGCATACATGTATATGTTCCATCATTATCTTATCTACATGTATTACGTTGAAATTGTTTCCTTGCCCCAGTGCTTCATGTAATTATCGTATTGCCATCTTTTCATGCACCATGTCCATTTGTGATTCATTTGAAGTTGATTCTCATTTGTGTAAAAAAGGGAGATGTGTTATACCTGCTGCTCAGCCAGTGTGAATGTGGAGTAGAATGTTGGTGTGAGAGGTGACTGCGGAATGTTGGATGAGTGAGAATGTCAGTTAATGTATGGGCTGAGCAGCAGGGAGGCTGCTCCTGGTGGGGCTCTCTTCTACTTAAGATCTTACTTGGAATAAATACTTAAAGATACAACCTGGACTGGACTACTTCTTTACAACAAAGATACAATCCAGCTTCAACAAAGAAGAAGGCACGCACCCAAAGCTGCAGGAATATGGCCTTTTTATTTTCTCGGGTCTCCCTCGACCCCGCAACAGGAGAGACACGTTTCGGCTTCGCAGATGCCTTTGTCAATCTACTTGGCGCCAAATACATGTAAGTATATATAGCCCTTCCCACAAGAGACACACATAAACATAAAGAAAATACTTTTACGTTTTAGGTCATGCACTAGGACAGACACGTTATATTGTTTAAACATTACCCTGAAAAAATACCTGAGCAGTGCTGCTGGTACAAATGATCAAGAGTTATTATAATTTACGTTGATAATAAACTGCAAAGTGCAACAAAGCATATCTCAGCCTAATGCGTCCTCAGCCTGCACTGATCCAGGGATAAACAAAATACGTGTCTGAACGTGCACATGGGAGGAATAAATAAAGCTTGTTATAGATTTTGACAGCGCCAATCTCAGAAAAATAAAGCCCTCAATGTATAAAATAACACATGTAAATGCATTGTTTTGTATTAAAAGCGTGCTGTTCAAACCAACTTCGCATTTAGCTGAGACCTCTTTGACCCCGTGATGTTAACTCTGATACAGATAGGTTTGCCGGTAATTGACCTGTGATTTAAATTCCAGGCTCAAAGTTGTGGTATGCTGCATTATGGAAAGAACTTAAAATCTATAGCGCAAGAGGCAAGGAAACACAAAAGTATAGCAATGTATCCCGGGGCTAAACAATACAATACAAAATGTATAATATCGGCATGAATGCCTTCCACCTGGTGAACGCTGTAATTGCCAACCAAACTGCAAGTCCCATAATACCTCTCTGCGGTTACATGAATGTCTTGGAGTTCGTGAGCATACAGCCCGAATACGAGTCAGAACCATAGGCTCACTACGCTGGTGACCATAAGCACTGATAATTCTGATGAAAAACGGTAAAAATACTCAGAAAAGAGTGTCTCAGCGTCTTTAGTGACGAACATATATATTAACACTTCCTCCCAACTTCCTTTACGAAGAGAGCATGCACACGAAAACTGGAGAAATCAATCCATTTAATTAGGCAGGTCCATCATCACAAAAAAAAAGGGATCCACCCCTATCGGAAAGTATAGAAGTCTTCCCCCAGACTACGTGTGTCTCCTACAATGGTGGAAAGCACACAGCTTTGTTTAAATACCCCTCACCCACCAAAAGGACCCTTGGTGGCATGCTTCATCATCGGGGTCTTCCCGCCCCGCTGCAGGACAGGGCGTGCTACGACCTACGACTACGTGGGAGCACTGGTTATGAAAAACAATACTATGTGTGGTGTAGGAGTGTGAGTGGAAGGGTCAGAAGTGAGTGAATGGTGAATGGTGAAAAGTAAAAAAATACCTGGCTCAGTGGAATTTTTTTTTTTTAATGTTCCTTTGAGCTGGTATCGTTAAAAGTGGGGAATGAGATGGAGATACTATGCTTTAATGAGCAGTGTCTCCTGTGTCGACATGTTTCGAAGCCCTCCCCTGGCTTCTCATCAGGACCTAGAAGAGATCCCTTCTACACTCAAATCAAAACAACTGTGTATTTACATATAATCCTAACTAAGTTGTGCACATAAATTTAACATGCACAGTATACTATACCCCAGTGGGTATATTGCTGAATGGGTTCTGGAAGAATACAAACAGAGTTAAAATAACATAACACATCCAAACTGCACCATATGTGGTGTTGACCTGTAAAGAAAAGTGATATGTCTGTGATATATTTTTCTTATCTTTATCTGTTATAATTGGTAATCAGTGCTGTGTTATGCCAGCGAGATGGGACAATACAAAAACATACACACACAAAACATAAAACACACACTCTATATCTAAGGACCGCATGGTGTGCGTATCCATAAGATAACTGAGAGTATCTGTTAAATATATCTCTCCTTCAAAAAACAGTTTAGTGACAGATAAAGAAGCCTCCAAAGTTTAGGCTGTTCACGTACTCTTATATCGCCCAGATAATGCCCCATGAGCCTTCAAAACGGGAGAGAAGGGGTACCTATAGTCACACACTGTTAAAAGAATTTGAAAAAGAAAAAGAAAAGGAAAACTGTTGGCTTTGAGATCCTTCCTAAATGAGCAGCGTTTCACTGTTGCAAATCGGCTGTGCCGTACTTACAATATCAAGGTTACCTCCTCACCAGGACACTGCCTCGCCGCGGCTCCGTGGAACATTGAGCCAGTGTGGGCAGTGTCCTTAAATACTGAGCATAATTGGTAGTTTTGCCGCCAAAAAACTGCACTAATTGGTACAAACAGTAGACCATCAGAAAATCCAAGATGGTGACCTAGAATGGCACCTCCGGCTGAATGTGTTAGTTCCTCACTTCCTGTTGCTCAAGGGTGCCTGTTGTATAGCCCTATGAGTGAAAAAAGACTAGTGCGCTAACTAAAAGGACACTACCTCTTCCTAACTCTTTAAACTATCCGAGCGTAAAATGTGGACCAGCCGGATAATGAAAAAAATTATAATATTAAAAATAAAGTAAACCAGGTCTGGGCAAGTATTTACTAATGGTACATGTAATCGCGTTTATGGTAGACATTGTACCAAGGGAGTATGCAGCCAGACATGCGGGTTACTCCGAAGTGTTTTTTTCTTGATTCATAATAGGCAGGACAAAAAGTTGCTTCAAAAGATTTTTATGTAGAGGATATATAGTGGTAATGACACCTCTCTACAGAAGGGTGAGCTCAAGATGGCAAAAGTGAATAGGAGTGGGGAAAACGTGTGGCAGGACATTAAATTCCACAGGGTAATGTACAGGCCACATTATTTCAGGGGTGTTTTTCTGCTGACCCCAAGTGTTTAATAGGAGGTTGGCTAACATAAGGGTTCTGCCCAGTCGTTTCAAGAGTTTCTATGCAGTGTATTTGCAGTAGTTTTCTCTTCCCAGAGATAGTGACAAAGGTCATGGGGAGATACAAATCAGCTAAATTGTCCCCAGGGGATGTCGTCGTTCAGACCTGTGATGTGTGTCCCCAAGCGGAACACCCACCGCTGTTCCTTCTCGAGAAGACCATGTTCACTGTTCAGTTGTTCGATAATGGTCCACTGTAGGTCTTCCATTGTGTGTTGGGTTGTCAAGTAGTGGGTAGCCATTTTCGTAGTGCTTCTTTTGCAACGTACGTTGCTCCTGTGCTCTCCTATGCGTGTCTTGACAGGTCTAGTTGTCATTCTGACATATTCCATTCCGCATGGGCAAGTGATGATATAAACCACATTCTTGCTGTTGCAGTTCGTAAATCTCCTCTGCTCCCATTCCATACCATTCCTGAATTTAATACTTTTGCTTTTCTTCATCAGGTGGCAAGTGCTGCAATTACCACAAGGATAATGGCCCTTCACTGGGGGTAGGAGGGTATTTTCTGCCTCAATTGCTAAGGTGTGTCATGGTCTTGTGTGGACCAGCATGTCCCTCAGGCTCCTTCCCCTTTTGTGTGCAAACTTCGGTTTGGGAAGGTTGAGGTTTCCGCATGCCAGGAGTCTCCAATGTTTGTTTACAATTTTTGTCACTTGATTGGAGTTGGTATTGTAAGTAGTGACACATATTGGTCTCTCTTCTGGGTCCTTAGGTACTCTCGGTTCCAGCAGTGCTTCCCTATTGTTGTTACGTGCCCTCTTCATGGCTCTGTCAATGATTCGTGTAGGGTAATTGCGTTTCTTTAGTTTCTCTTGTAGATCAGTAGCCTGCCTCTTCAAGTCTTTAATCTCTGTACAGTTCCTCCGCAAGTGGAGGAACTGTCCGTATGGGAGATTGTCCCGAAGGTGGCGGGGATGGAAGCTGTTATATAACAGCAGACAGTTCTTTGCTGTAACTTTAAAGTGAGTGGTAGTCTTTAAAGTGCCCTCATCTGGGTAGATATTAAAATCCAGGAAGACCAAGTTGGTCCGTGAAGTTGTGCTGGTGAATTTCGGATAGATGTTTTGTTGGTTCAGCCAGGTCATAAAGTTTTCAGTTGATGTAATGTCTCCTTCCCATATAACCAACACATCGTCTACGTAAGGTTTCCATGTTTTTATGTTGTTGAAAAACGGGTTACTGGGGTGTAGGATCTTCTTCACTTCTAGGTGGTAGACGTACAGGCCAGCTATACTGGGAGCAAATGTGCTCCCCATGCTGGTCCCGTGCTTCTGTAGGTAGATGGTATCCTCGTAAGCAAAGAAGTTTTTTGTAAATGCCAGGAACACACATTCCATAACCACGTTACGTGGTGTGTGGTATCCCCAATCGGTGGTGAAGAGTACCTCCTCAATGATAGTTAGTGTCTCATCATGTGGGAGACTGGTATACAGACTCTCCACGTCCAGTCCCATCAGGAGGTGTCTGTTGGGGTCAAAGTCAATTCCTTGGAGTAGCTGTAGGACTTCCTTTGTATCCTTCAGGTATGTATCAGTTGTTTGGACCAGTGGGCGAAGGAAAGCGTCCGCAAACTTTGATAGTGGTTCTAGTATGGAATCAATGCCCGATACTATGAGGCGGCCTGGAGGTTGCGCAAGGTCCTTGTGGATCTTGGGAATGGTGTAGAAGTACGGGGTTCTTGGTGATTTTTTGGTGAGGAAACCAGCTTCCTTTTTGGAGATCCAGTTGTGTGCTGTCGCTTCTTCCACCATGGAGGCTATCCGAATCCAAATGGATTCTGTGGGGTCTTCTCGTAGAACTTCATAGTTCCTGCGGTCTTCAAGCAGTCTTCTGCATTCGTGCTCATAAGCAGAGGCGGTTTGTATGACAATTGCCCCGCCTTTGTCTGCTGGCTTGATCACAATGTCACTGTTGGATGAGAGTTGTCGTATTGCTTCTTTTTCTTTCTTGGTTGTGTTGTGGAAGGTATGGTTATTCATGGTGGTGATGTTCTCCACTTCTTTCATCACCGCTTTCTCGAAAGTTAGTAGTTCGATAGGGAGTGTTGACTCAGGAGGAGGTGAAGGAGGATTTTACTCGTAGTCCTGTGTCCTCTCGCTCTTCCTCAGATGGTTCTTTTCCTTTAAAGAAAGCGCGTAACTTGAGTTTTCGAATGAATTCCTTCATTTCGGCACAGAGTTTGAATCTGTCCAGGTTGTTGGTTGGAACAAAACCCAAACCTCGTTCTAGAACAATCCTCTGTGCTGGTGTCAATTCATGGTCTGTTAGGTTGACCACTAAGTTATCTTCCGGCTCGTTAATGGTTGGTTGGGCAGTGCGCCTGTCATGCTCCTGGTGGAGACGCGTGACGCCTCGTCTTCTATGGTTGACCAGTGGACATTGCTGCCCCATCGGTTCCGACTCCTTCGTGGTCCAGGGCGTAACCCTAAAAAAGGTGGTGGTCCATAATAATTATAGTCATACTCCTGTGGTGGGGGTAACCAGTGTGGGTAGGCCCCTCCCATTGGTGGTGGGCCATAGGGATATGGTGGATATGCTGGTGGCCCTTGATAGTGCCCCCATCCTCTTCGTCCTCTGTTGAGGGGTCTTTTGTGTTGTCCACCCCCTTGTTGGTATCTTGGGCCGCTCCCTCTGCTGGAACTGGAACTATTCGACCCTGAGTCCGATGTGTCTCCTTCTGAGCTCTGATCTTGGTTTGAGTTCCTAGATACGTAGTCGTCACAAATGTATGGGTATACCTTTTCGTGACTGAAACGTGCTGTATCTTTCTTCAGCTTGTTGTATTTGCTTTGTTTTAGTGTTATCTCAAAATAGTTCATTCCCTGGTTTAATTCTTCCAGGCGTTTTTTGGGAACGCTTGGGGACTGGTAACTCTTCAGTTGTACTTCCAAAGCCTGAATCTTAAATCTTGAGTTCCTGGGTCAACCGTGTGGCCGTTTTGATGATTAGGATGAGCAAGTCATGGGTACAATGCCATGATATCAATGACCAATCCTTCTTGAACATCTTATCGTGCTGTAATATGAAGGGTTCATTGCGGACGATTAGGCTCTGTGGTGCTGCGTTCGCCCTGAGATACTCTGTCATCAGCAAACCATGAAGTGCTGTCTTGATCTGAGTTCTCCTCAAAGTTGCCAACTCATCCCAATCCCCATTATTTGGACCGGGTTCAGAGGTATTTAACCCCTCAAAGGGATTGATGGAAGCCAGGATTCTATCCACTTCTTCCTCTGAAAAAGTGAGGCCGGTTGCTTCAGCCATGGTCAAAATATTGGGATTCTGGTACTTGAAAAATAAAGGTGATAGAAGTGTGTGTTATGATTGTGTCTGAGATTCTAAAGGGCTCAATGACTTCCTATAGTATCGATAATATTTCCGATACCTAATAGCCAGAAATACTGGATTGCTCCCACAGCTGCACGCTGTCGTTATATCAAAGTAACACAAGAAGGGAGTGAAAAGGTAATGCTCAAAAGAGCAGAAGAGGTGGATACGTCCTCCTCAAGTTATATTGTCAAAAAACAAAGGGATCCACCCTTATCGGAAAGTATAGAAGTGTTCCTCCAGACTACGTGTGTCTCCTACAATGGTGGAAAGCACACAGCTTTGTTTAAATACCCCTCACCCAGCAAAAGGACCCTTGGTGGCATGCTTCATCATCGGGGTCTTCCCGCCCCGCTGCGGGCCGGGGCGTGCTACGACCTACGACTACGTGGGAGCACTGGTTATGAAAAACAATACTATGTGTGGTGTAGGAGTGTGAGTGGAAGGGTCAGAAGTGAGTGAGTGGTGAATGGTGAAAAATTAAAAAATACCTGGCTCAGTGGAAAAAATAAATTTCAATGTTCACTCACTTCTGAGCAGGAGGCTCAAGGGAGGAGTACAGGTGCAGGGAGAGAGCCAAGTTTACGCAATTAACCAGGTGTTAGGGATCGGGGAACCACTAATGAACGAAAGGCAGACCTGGGACTTGAAAAGGGGAAGACCAGGGAAACTGGCAGACAGAGGACAGGACACAGGAAAGCCAGAACGGCGTATGGGTCGGAGCCTAGGGAGTGCAAAAGTCCAGAATTCAGATGTAAAGAGGTCAGAACCGCTGTGTGATCAAAGAATCAAGGCAGAGAGCAGAACACCACCATCAGGGCATGATCAGGGCAGGACTTAGAGACAGAAAGAATTACAGGGACCATGATGCATCAAGATAGTTGTGTGGAATCCTGGACTGGCATTCAAAGTGTACCTGGAAAAAGGCAAGGTGTAGAAGTGCATAACATCATATTCAGGGATAAAGGCAGAACTCCAAAGGGACTTCGAGAGCGCTGCCCAGTGGCCAGATGGTAAAATCCTAACAGGGCCAGTGTAGGGAGAATGCAGGAATGCACCATATCGTAGTTGATATGGCGCACTCCTGCCCTCTCCCTGTCATGCACTGCAGTGCAGCAAGTTGGCTTGCTGCGTTTCGGGGCTTGCTAGTAAATCAGACCCTAAATCCTTGACTTTCTGGCCTGTTTGCCACAGGGCAGTGATGTTCGCCCCACCCTATTTAGCCACATCAATGGCTGCACTGAAGGCAAATAGATTCCCACCTGTCTGATAGACATCTCCAATTATGTCAGGCAGTCCACTAGCAAGAGAGTGGAGGCTATAGCCTCTGCTAAACTCATAGGAAACCCCAGGTTCTGAATGAGCCTGTCAATTGAGCCAAAGCCTGCATTTAGGTTTTGGGCTGATGCGTGCAGTGCTTAATTTGTAAAACAGTTAGTGCCAGGTCCCTGTCAGGAGGCCAATTCAGCTTGCACCACCCATTGTCCCTCTTCTCCCCGTTTGTGTCTCCTTCTCTCCCCCTTCGATGGAACGATGACGACGCCCCCTGGGCGGATACCAAAACTGTTTGTACCCACCGCGGAGACCGAGCAATCTTGGCCGATGCCCGGTGGAGCTGTCCTATGCAGCTATAGAGGAGTCTGGCCCCTTGGCCATCACCTACCCAGCCGGTCATCTGACATTGTTTTCCTCGTCTCCCCGTTTGTGTCTCCTCCCCTCCCCCTCCTCCTCCCTTTGTGATTCTTTGATTCAAACTGATGTAACTATGTAACCTGTAACTCGCTGATTCAACTGATATAACTATGTATCCTGTAACTCGCTGATCCTCATGTAAAGCGCTCTGATACCTCCGGGTCTAGCCAGCGCTATATAAAACTTTGCAAATAAATAAATAAATAAATTGTCCGTGCCTGCACTGCCAATGACAGGACCTGCAAACTAACCATCACACTGCTACACGTCTGACGATTCAGAATATTTTAGGCCCAAAAGCTAAACGAGTTCTTGGGTGGCAGGTATCAGCAGGCTTTAATGTATAATGAATTAATAAACAACGTTGATCTGCTCATCTTAAAATTACACAATCAGCGCCACCATCCCCATACTCCACCACGAAGAGCCTCAGGGTCACAATCAACTGTGATCTATCTATCTATATATGAAGTCCCAGATCGCAACGGTAGTCTCTACCTGCTTCTTTCAGCTGCGGAAGATAAGGAAAATCAGCAGACTCCTTACTAGGGAAGAACTGGTGCAGGAAGTTTTAGCTCTGGTCATCTCCCACATAGACTATGCTAACTCACTGTATTTCGGTCAGCCGCTATATCTACTCAAAAGACTGCAACTTGTGCAGAACCAGGCCGCACAACTGATTTTTCATCAGTCTCGATGACAACATGCTTCCCCTCTTATGAGGAAGCTGCATTGGCTCCCCATATCACAACGCTGTGCCTTTAAAATCGGGTGCCTCATTTTCAAATCCTTGCATGGCACTTACCCAGAATTTGTCTCTAATATTATTCAGAGACATATACCCACCCGTAATCTGCGCTCAGCCCACATGAACCTTCTGGTCATACCACCTTATAAATCGAAGCGGCTAGGCGACTGCAGATTTGCGTTGCTGGCTCCCCGTTTCTGGAACGCCCTGACCCTTGATATCAGATCCTGTACAGACCTACCGAGATTCAGGAAGCTCCTTAAGACATGGCTGTTCACCCAGGCATATGAATAACTCAATAGGACTCTGGCTACTCCTATATATAGCACCAAGAAACCAACCGGTGTATGTGCGCTCTACAAATAATTTTAACATAACATTAACATAACACCATGTGGCAGCTGTCATAAATGCCGGGGCCGAGCACCTGAATCCACCAGCTCAAATTGAGCACTGGATGCATGTTTCTTCATTAAACACCTTCTTTTAAATGCGTAGACCTTCATGGAAACGTCCATATGTCCGTCTCTTTGTGCATTTGACCAAGGAACACATACCGGAAAGTGATGATACTTGGTATAAATTACTTTTAAAAACATCTTTATTGCTTTTCCACATTAACATGAACAGCCATAAAAGCTCTTGTGTTTCTCATTTCCATGAATGAGCAGTTTTTCCAGTTCAGGTTTTTTCAATGCATTCTGGTTCTTGTAGTCCTCTTCTAGCTCATTGTAAATTAATGTCTATAAGAACCATAATGCAGAAAATGAAATAAGTGTGGCTGAGATAGTCACACGTGGAATAGGGAAACGTAAGTGCTTTAGTATAATCAACATTTAGACAAATATATCATCTCATGTATTGTCTGTATTCTCACTGTGAACCATCCGGAGCTCATCACATTAGCATTTCTCTCACGCAGGGGCAAAAAATAGCCAAACTCCTCCCATACCGTTTCTACTGAGTTCCCTTGTTGTGCCCGTAACAATATCTCTATCATCTGACTGTGTAGGAAATCTGTAGGCAGTTTCCCTGACCTCGTGTTTATCTGTGATGCCTCTGTGGGCTTAGCTCATAATCAGGGCCATTGGAATTATGGAGCAGGGGAGTTCCAAATTATGAGGCTGAGTTGACTAAAGTATGCAAATTATGCGGCTTAGAAAGGGACACATTTTGCGACGGTATTACTTGATTATGTGCCATTTTTACTCACAGTAACACTGTCTGGAAAAATATTTTACCTCACTAGCACCAGGCTAACAACCTAATACAGCATTGAGCAACATAAAGATGACCAGTCAACTTTTGTGAAGGGCCTTCCACTGCATGAGAACACCTTACGATATTTTAGTAACTTTTAATCCGTTTGAGCTAGAAACACATTTATGTATTAAAATCTGCTGATTATGGAGCAGATGGCGGATTATGTGCCAAAGCTGCAAATCTATATTTATGCAGAAAATGCAGCAGAATCACATAAATCCAGTAGCTCTGCTCATAATGTGTGAGCGCACCATTGATGAAAAGTTGCTCTGCTCCACAAACTAATGAGATTGTTATTTTCTGGATTGTGTTTTGCATTGTCTGGAGGCTTTCCATAAAGCTGAAGTAAATGGGATGGTGGTTGGGGGGGGAGGGGTTGGACAACCATGCAGTCCATCAGATTTTAACATTGTCATAATTGCCTCTTTACTGTATCTAAATTCTGCAGGCAAAACCAATGACACAGGGATATTGGGTCACTGTGTGGAGTCAGTTCCGTATTACCAAATTGTCAAAGTAGGCACTGGCCTATGGGCCCCACTCCTTTTAGAGGCCCGCAACAACAGATCAAAATATAACTTAAAGTACAGAAACCAGAGATATCAGATACACATAACAGTTTGTCTTTTAGAAGTTCATCATCTGGCAGCAGTCAGTTTGTAAAAAAATCTGGTGCATTGGGTATTAGGAGATAATTTGCAAGGGGGTCCCTGATATTTCGACTGCCTAGGGGCCTCCACAGGGTTCAATCTGGCACTGCCTGGTGTATATCTTCTGTGGGGGTATGTAGTCTCTCATGGCCCCTCAAATGGGCAATCTCGGGTTGGAGCTTGGATGGCTGGAGTCAGACTCATGTGTACAGTGTTTGTTTTAGTGTTTCACCTGGGATCACTCAAGGTGTAGACACATGCCTCCTTGAACCATTTTCCAGCCTTTAATGACCAACACCAGACCCCTCTTCCCAATACACACAATAGAGTGTCAAAAACAAAGGTAGTGTGTAATGTGCAGTAAAACCTCGGTGAGGATTCAGTGACAAACTGCTGTAGAACAACAATTTTTGGTATTAAACCACTGAGTCTTGCCCCTTCTGCGGTTAGGAGAGAATTATTCACTTGTTGTTTGTGATAAGCTACTTGAATATTCACAATCACAATATTCACAATCACAAAATAGCTTTACTTCGGTGGGGAGGGAGCGAGCAGGGTAAACTAAAATGGTAATGTATTTTTTTTGGTAAGTGGTGGATTTTGATGGCAGAACAAAAAACACCATGTTCCTCCTTGTATCAATTTTTTGTGGCATTGTGATATTTTCTTACAGCCCTCCTGTTGGACTTGGCCCTTTTTGCAGAGTCATCCCTGAACTTTTTGCCTTCCTCCTGGATTGTTTCTGACCTGTTTTTGTTGGTTTTATGACTCTGGGCACTTTACCACTGCTGATCAGTGCTAAAGTGCATATGCTCCCTAGTACAGTGCACCGTGTGTGCCCAGGGCCTGTAAATCAAATGCTGCTGGTGGGCTGGCAGCACTGGTTATGCCACCCACAGAAGCAGCTTGTAAACTATGGCTCAGGCCTGCCATTGCAGAGCCTGTGTGCAGTCTGGGACTGCCATGTCAACTTGGCAAGTGCACCCACTTGCCAGTCCCCAAACCTTCCCTTTTCTACATGTTAGTCACCCCTAAGGTAGGCCCTAGGGCAGGGTGCATTGTATGTGAAAGGTAGGACATGCCCTGATGTGTGTGGCATGTCCTGATAGTGAATTACTCACAATTTCTGTTTTTCACTATTGCAAGGCTACCTGCTCCCATAGGCAAGAATGGGCAGTTTGATTATAACATCTTATAATCCTAACTGACCCAGGGAACAAGGTAGAAATTCGAGTTTGGTATGCCTGAACTCAGAATGTTAAAATACATCTGTTAGTGTGGGTGATTTTTACATTCTGTGTTTGAAAATACTACTTTTAGAAAGTAGGTATTTTCTTGCCTAACCATCCAGCCTGCCTCTGCTAGGTTGTGTATTGCCTGTCTGGTTTGTGAGTGACAGGAGGGCTTGGTCTCCAGCAGTCTGATGGGTCAGGGCTGGGCTGAATAGGACCTTGGCTGAATAGAGAGTAGGGGCGGGGATTTCCTTTCACTCCCTGAGCCCTCATAGAATAGAGAGTAGGGGGAGGAGATTTCCTTTCAGCTAACTGGGCCAGGTCTGCTTTCAACAATGCTGTCTCCACCTCCTGCCAGGAAGCTGCACCAGTGTGGACAGAACTGGTTTTGACTAGGTACAGACACTCTCTGCCTTCAGAGAACAAAGACTTTTTGAGTATAAATATTGGGGCCCAGACCCCAAGACTTTAGATCACTTCTGGGAACCAAGACGAACCTTTGCCAAGGAGAAGAACCAGGAAGCTGAAGGAGGAGACTGCCCCTGTGCTGTGTGCTGTTTGGGGTTGGCCTGCAGTGGTTACTTTATTGCCAAGGAAAGGAGAAAGGAACTTTGTGTGTACTTTCATCATCTTGAAGAAGATCTCCAAGGGCTTGAAGATTGAGCTTGCCTCCTGCCTGAAGTCTCAGGGATACAAGACTTCACCAACCAGCTCCCTTGAATTCCCTTGCTGGGAATTCTACCTGCCAAGAGGTGCCTGCTGTTGTGTTGGGCCCTGTTGAAGACTGCGTGTCGCTGGGAGCTGGAAGCGCTACTCAACGAAGGAGAAGCGTGTCGCCGCCGCAGCAGTTGCTGCCGCATCGCCGAGTAAGCGTGCCGCCGCCGCAGCTGCTCGCCATCGCATCACCGAGGTGTGTCGCATCACCGGAGAAGTGTCTCGCCGCCGCAGAGGTCGCTGTCGCATCACCGGAGAAGCGTGTCGCGGCTCAGAAATTCACTGAGTCGCCGCGCGGCTGTCGGGCGTGCACGCATCGCATCTACGTTGTCGCACCGTAACCAAGACGCCATTTTGTCGCATCACACCGGATCGTCATCGCATCGAGGCGCCATCTTGTCGCATCGCACCGGATCGCAGTAAGAAACCGACACATCAACTCCCCACACAGTAAGGAAGCAACGCATCTCTCCCTTGCACTGCAGAAAGGATGACGCATCCTCTCCCCTGAGTGTAAGGAACGGCGCATCACCTTCCCTGCGACCCTTTTGTTTGTTTTGCGTTTCGCATCCAAGGTACTTTGAGAGTAAAGTCTCGCATTTACCATCTACATTGAACTAAGCTATTTCTACCATTTAAAAGCCATATTTTTGAATATTGTATTGTGGATTTTTGTTGTTGGTCTTGTGTTAAGTCTAGATAAAGATTACTTATTTTTCTAAACTGGTGTGGTGTTCATTTGTAGTGTTTTCACTGTATTACTGTATGTGTTCACAAATGCTTTACACACTGCCTCTGAGATAAGCCTTCCTGCTCGTGCCAAGCTACCAAGGGGGTGAGCAGGGGTTATTTTAGGAGTGTAGCCCCTTACCCTGACTAGCCGCAAGGGTCCCTATTTGGACAAAGGTGCAAGCTATTGCCAACTAGAGACCCCCAAATCTAACACCTCCATATACCATCCTTTTGGTAAAAAAAAATCCTAGCTCCTCTTCTTCAAAATGATATTCTTTCGGGCAGATTTACACATTTTTCACGCAATGCAGCAGGGCATCATGCTGCTCTGCAGTGCGTGAAAGGGAGACACAACAATTTGTGCCACATTTACAAAGATATGACACATTCCTGCTGTCTCCTAGCGCTGGTAAAATGTGTGCTGCCTAGCGACAATGCAGGCACTCTTGCAACATGGTACAAGGGTGCCAGTCTTAGGTAGGACTGCACAAAAACAATCCGTATCTATAACAATCTATGGGGCATATTTACAAGCCCCTATCGCCACCACAACGTCCCTTTTAGTGACGTTGTGGTGGCAATAGGGGTTTGCCTTATTTACAAGGCAGCTTTAAGCCACTTAACGTGGCTTAACGTTGCCTTGTAAACAAGGCACCCTTTCAGGCTGTATTCAGCCTGAAAGGGATAGGCAATGGGTGTTGCGGTGGAACCATTGTTTTTGATGCTGCCCCCTATTTACAAGGGTGGCATACATAGGAGGCAGTGCCAAAATTAAGACCAGCAAAAACCTGGTCTTAAACAGGCGAAACGAGGAGAAATGCTGTATTTCTCCTCGTTTTTGCTGTTTCCATATGTGCTGTGTGGTGCAGCACACATAGAAACAGCACATTTCTATGGATTGTTTATGTGCAGAAAGGTGACTCTTCCTGTACATAAACAATAAAAAAATGACGTTTTGTAACTTCAGTGTGTGCTGCATCAAGCAGCACACAGAAAAGTTACAAAACGCCATTTAGGGAGACTTTCCTGCACATAAACAATCTTACCCTCAACGCAGACACCTTTGCACTATGGTGCAAGGGTGCCTGCGTTGGCGCTAGGCCGTTAAGTTTAGCACCAGCGCAGGGGGAAATGCAGGGCTGCACCATATTGTTGTAAATATGGTGCAGCCATGCGTTTCTGAAGTGGCGGAGCATGGCATTAAGCCAAGGAGGCTAAAGCTGCGTTCCTACACTTCGTTGCCCATATGCCCCTATGTGTGTTGCGGAATGCAGCACACATGGAAAAAGGAAGGCACACCATTTTGACACAATCCCAAGTTTACAAGTCTTTGTAAATCTGGAAATGTGCCAAAATTCATGGGTGAATGTATGGGGACGCCCATGCTCCACCCATGGAACGCTTTCCCAAGGCAAGGTAACGCAATGCAGCACTATGCGCCACCTTGTGGCTTAGTAAATCCCAGATAAGGATTTACGTTGCCTTGCGGTGACTTGTGTCGCACAAGGACAACACTAGTCCTTTGTAAATGTGGGCCCTCATTTCTGGGCATATTTTTGTCAAATATGCATTTATTTCATTTCTTTTACTTATCTTCATTCAGCTGAAAAAATATTGTCTCATAAATATCGTTTACAAAAGCCCCATTAAAATTAATATTAGAACACCTACACGAAAAAGAGATATATTTTTATAAGCAATGTTTAGGGAAACAACATTTATGCCACATTATCTATTAGCTTAAAATTAAAATCTCTGAATGGTGGAACGCACCCTTTGCCTTTGCTTGATAGTGTCCTGGGGGAACAAGTGGCAGGTTACTTGATCAAAGTCTTCTGCTTCCTTGCTCCCCATTTCAGAAAAAATGCTTTTATTATGAACCTATTCAAATGTAATCATTTTTACATTGGAACTTGCAGACCTTGGCTATAGTTCAAAATTTAAAAGAACAATTGATTGTAGACAAATCATTGTACCTCCTGATCACAAACTATAAATATTTGTAATGCAAACTCTAACTTTGCTTTGTGCTGTGTGGTAAAGTCCCAATAACATGTTACTATACTCCGCTTGTGCAGCATATTCTGATTAGTGTAATTTTGTTTCAACCCAGTTCTTCATCTCTGCTCATGGATACAAACTGGCCCCTACTGTCACATATTTTTAGTGACTGGGACTTTTTTTTTCTCTCCCAAGGGGGTGGTAATCTCGTTCCACTGAAAGGAGGCACAACATGTTCGAAATGACCTGTGCTGTTCAGAGGATTTATTTAAGGTGCCAGAAAAGAATTTGTTAAGAATCAGCTGCATCATTTACAAAGTCATAATAATTAGCACCCCCTTGTCTTGTACAAAAGCTCACCATCTCTGGTCGTTCTCTGCACACCCGCAGCCCGGACACCATCAGACTGCAGACTATGGGCCTGATGACAAATAAAGGTGCTATTTATCGCACCTGGTAAATAACAATACCCTGAGGTTCTTTATTTATTGGGTGCGATAAATAGCACTATTACGAGTTATTGGGGAATACCATGTGGATTTTGGTGTTTAACACACCAAAATCTGCAAGGAGCAGTAAATACCACACACATTTCCCCTGTTAATTTTGGCATGTAATGAATGTTGGGTTATTTAACGCATCTGTTAACTAAAACTAAACTTGTAATTCCATCCCGTGATTAAACAGGGGTTTATGCAAGGGACAAAATTAACCACCTGTTGGAAATGGTCCTTTCTGCATGGTCACCTCAAACGTTTCGCCTTCCTCCTCCCTGTTTCGCTGAATTTGTTTGTGTTGGCTTTAGGAATCTGAGCACTTTACCACTGCTGATCAGTGCTAAAGTGCATGTGCTCTATACTTAAAACATGGCAACATTGGCTTATCCACAATTAGCATATTTTATTTACCTTTAAGTCCCTAGTAAAGTGCACTACATGTGCCCAGGGCCTGAAAATGAAATGCTACGCGTGGGCCTGCAGCACTGATTGTGCCAACCACTTAATAGCCCTTTAAACATGTCTCAGGCCTGCCACTGCAGAGCCTGTGTGTGCAGTTTTAAACTGTCATGTTGACCTGGCAAGTTAACCTACTTGCTAGGGATACACCTTCCTTTTTAGTGAATGTAGGTCACTCCTAAGTTAGGCCCTGGGCAGCCGATGGGCAGGATTTAAAAAGTAGGACATGTACTTTTGAGCTTTACATGTCCTGGTAGTGAAATACTCTTAAATTCGTTTTTCACCAATGTAAGGCCTATCTCTCCCATGGGATAACATTGGGATTGCCTTATTATATTTTATAAGTGTAATTTCCAATTGGGAGGAGATGGGACTACCACATTTGGTGTCTCTCGAATCACAATTTAAAAACACAACTTATTGTGAAGTTGGATTTTACATTGCAATTCTGAAAATGCCACTTTTAGAAAGTTGGCATTTTCTTACTGTTACTATTTGGTGCATTCTGCCTGTCTCTTCAAGACACGCCTGGGGTGGGTGGCAGCTGGCTTTGTGCATTCCCTATAGACAGCCACGCACAAAGGAAGGGTAGGTGTGACTGAGTGGCCATCTGCATCCTGATGGGTCATCCAGGGCAGGTTGGGGGTGGGAGCTGACACATGTGAAAAGGCTGTGTCCTGCCCCCACACACAGGGTTGAATACCATTGTAGTGAGTCTGGAGCCAGGTAAAGAAAGAAAGGGACTTGTGCACTTCAGTGGCATCTCTTTGAAGTCTCCCCACTTCAAAGGAGGAACTGGGGATAATTACTGGACCTTTGACACCAGCAAATCAGAAAACATCTGGAACTGAGGACATTCTACCAGGAAGAAGGACTGCTGTACTGCTGGAGGGACTGCCACTTTGCTGAACTGCTTTGTTGTGTTGGCCTGCTGCCCTCTTACCTGGGAGTGAGAAGGACTGGACCTGCATCTCTATATCCCAGAACCTAAGTATCTCCAAGGGCTTGTTGGCTTGCCTTCTGTTTTCTGAAGTTTCAGGGATATCAAAGACTTCTCTCTTCAACCTGCATACAGCATCTGTACTCTTTCTGCTGTGTGTCCTGCTCTGCCAAGTGGTGCCAATTCGGTCCTGGGCCCTTGGAAGTGAGTTTAAAGTGCTGCACTTTTGAAAACCCATGCATCGAAGATGTTACCCTGATTGCAATTGCCACATTTCCCCCTACGGCGATGGATCACCGCTGCTGCATGGACTGCGGACTCCGCATCGCCGACTGCACAACACATCGTCTCCAGGTTCCCCTGCATCTCCGACTTTGTGCGGTTCCGCGCTGATGCATCACCTTCAGCCAAGCGGTTTGACGACGATGCAGTGCCGTGGTGTTCTTTGCATCTTGGCTCTCTAGGCATCCTCATCATTGCGCAGTTCGGAACCGACACATCGCCTCCTTTGCTCCCCGCATAGCCCTCAATTTCGATACATTCAATGTACTGTTCAGCAGGCTAAAGCTGGTCCGACCCACACTCCAATGTGGTTGGCCTGAACTTTTGGATTTGACCCGGTCAAGCGTGACCAGATAGCCCTAGTTGGCACTATTTGTTTCCAAGCACTTCAAATCAGTTTATTCTTTAAAAATCATATCGTATCTTCTACTTATTGAATTTTTGTCGTTTTGGTCTTGTTTTACTCATAAAAATATACGCTATTCTTCTAGACTGGTGTGGAGTCTTTTTGTGGTGTTTTTACTGTGTTACTGTTTGAAGTGTTGCACAAATATTTTACACATTGCCTCTTAAATTAAGCCTGACTGCTCTGTGCCAAGCTACCAGAGGGCGAGCACAGGTTAATTTAAATTGTGTATAATGACTTACCCTGACTGGGATTGTGTTTCCTCCTTGGACAGGGTGCGTACCTCTGTTAACCAGAAACCCAGTTTCTAACAGTGGTTATCACCGATGAGGATAGGGCTTGTATTTGTGCAGTGCCATACAGGAATTGGTGTACACTACTATCCATATCAAAAACTAATTCAAACCTTTTTCAATTTTTCCTGATAGAAATAACGTATATATATTGATGTGATCAAGGCCGTCTATCGGCCGAAATGCGTCATGGCGGACTAATTTGGTGGCAATAAACTAAAACTTTGCACTATTTACCGGGTCCACGCTCGTTTTTCCAGGAGGAGAGTGGGAGCAGCAAACGAGTATATATATATATATATATATATATATATATATATATATATATTCACTGAAAAAACCATAGGTTTTAGGGACAGTTATAGTTAGTTGGACATTTCACTCGTACAAAACCATAGAAATTCCCCTGTTATAGTTAGTTCAGCTAACTATAACTCGCGCCCCTGCAATGCACTGCTGATGACGTCACATATTACATCACTCATGACATGGTCAGTGACATCACTGATGACATCACTGATGACATCTCAAATGACATCACTGATGACATCACTGATGACATCATCCAGTGACTGTGTGTTTCTTTAAAGTTTAAATATGTTTAATATATATAGGGAAAGGCGTATTGAAGAATGAGTGGGTGTATAAGTGTCTGAATGGATGATTTAGTACGTGAGTGACTGACTCTACAAGTGAGTGATTAAATGTATCTTACTGAATGCATGGGTTAGTGACTAAACTGTGTGAATGTCTGTATCCGTCTGTCTGTTGGTTTGTAAGCGGCTGCATGGCTTTCTGAATAGCTACATGAGTGTCTACATGGGTTATTTGATTGTCTGAGTATCTGTATGGGTGCCTGAGTGTTTGTGTGGGTGGGGTGTGTGTGACTCTGTGCATAGATGTGTGAGTTGGTGATTCACTGGGTGCATGGTTTCAAGAGTGCATCTGTGATGGACTGTATGGGTGGGTGAGTGTGTGTATGGGTGTGTTAGTGATTGAATGTATATCTCAGTGGTACATGTGTGAGTAACTACATATGTGAAAGGCAGTATATATGTGTGTTGGAGTATATAAATGGCTATAAGTGAGAGTGTGTGATTGTGAGAGTGGCTGTATGGATGAGTGTGTACTTGTATCAGTGATTGTATAAGAGCGTAAGAATGTGCTAGTATTTGTATGAGTAAGTGAGCTGGTGTGTGTATAACTGTATAGGTGAGTAAATGGGTGTGTGATTAAGTTTTTGCATGACTGACTAGGTGTGTGAGTACCTCTATGGATGAGTGGCGGTGTGTGAGTGTTTATATAGGTGTATGAGTGCATATGATAGTCCTGTACTGAGTGACTAAGTATGAGTGACTGTACGGGTGAGTGAGTGGATGTGTGTGTAGACCTAAGAATCAGTGAGTGGGTATGTAGTTTTTGGTGTTGGAGTGTCTATGGTTTTGAGAATGGCAGTCTGTAATTTAGAGTGGGTGTATCAAAAGTTATATTAGGGTGTGAGAAGATGCATGAAATTATCACATGGATGATGTCATCAGTGATGTCATTTGAGATGTCATCAGTGATGTCATCAGTGATGTCACTGACCATGTCATGAGTGATGTAATATGTGACGTCATCAGCAGTGCATTGCGGAGCGCGAGTTATAGTTAGCTGAACTAACTATAACGGGGGAATTTCTATGGTTTTGTACGAGTGAAATGTCCAACTAACTATAACTGTCCCTAAAACCTATGGTTTTTTCAGTGAATTTCAAAGGTTTTTTAAATGCTAATTTCTAACTATAACGTGTCTGAAACCTATGGTTTTTTCAGTGAATTTCAAAGGTTTTTTAAATGCTAATTTCTAACTATAACGTGCCTGAAACCTATGATTTTTAAGTGAATTTCAAAGGTTTTTTTAAATGCTAGTTTCTAACTATGCCTACAGAGGTAGGACATGTGAAGAAAGAAGAAAAAACGCACAGAAAGAAGCAAAAGATGTGCAGAAAGAACCAACAGAGGAGCAGAAAGAGGCCTTGTTGCAAAATCATCCTGTGCCCACAACTTTTTCAGACGGGTACTGGTGGTAACTGACTCTGACTAACCAGAGCCAGTGCTATGCTAAAAGACACTTAGAATTCAGTGAAAACACCTACATACACTAGGGAACACTATGCGTTGGGGTACCCCTGTGATTAGCATGACCTCCTCTGTAAGTCCCTAGTACATAGTAGGGCAGGGGGATTAAAACTACCTCTTAAAACGTGCTACAGGGCGCGTTTGCACAGTGGTGAAGGGAGGGGGGGCCTGAGGTGACATGTGTGCAAACGCACCCCGTGGCGCGTTTTAAGTTGCGGGATTAAGTCCCCTTGAATTCTGAGGGTCCCTGGGGCCCACTAGCCCCCCAGGTACCTACAGTTAGGACCACAGAGCTGAGTTGCAGAGAGGCGTTCCGAGGCCACGCACCTTTTTTCACCTCTCTGCAACGCAACTCTGTTGTGCTTACTGAAGGAACCTGGTGGGCTAGTTGGCCCCCAGGGTCCCTCAGGATTCAAAGGGAATTAATTCCCCAACTTAAAACGCACCACAGGGCGTGTTTGCGCACATGTCACCTGAGGCCCCGCCCCTCCCTTCACCACTGTGCAAACGCGCCCCGTGGTGCGTTTTAAGTTAGGGGATTAGGTCACCTTGAATCCTGAGGGTCCCTGGGGCTCAACTAGCCCACTAGGTACTTCCAGTAAGCACCACAGGCCTGCGTTGCAACGCCTGTAACAAATTGTGCAGTTGTGTTTAGGTAGTGAAGAGGGTCGTGCTGGGGGTAGGGTTTTAGGGTTTAGGGTAGTGCAGTGGTGTTTGTGTAGTGTAGGGGGTCATGCTGGGGGTAGATTTAGGGTTTAGGGTAGTGCAGTGGTGTTTGGGTAGTGTAGGGAGTCGTGCTGGGGGAGTGTTTTAGGGTTTAGGGTAGTGCAGTGGTGTTTGGGTAGTGTAGGGGGTCGTGCTGGGGGTAGTGATTTAGGGTAGTGCAGTGGTGTTTGGGTAGTGTAGGGGTACTGTTGGGGGTAGTGTTTTAGGGTTTAGGGTAGTGCAGTGGTGTTTGGGTAGTGTAGGGATACTGCTGGGGGTAGTTTTTTAGGGTTTAGGGTAGTGCAGTGGTGTTTGGGTAGTGTAGTGGTTCGTGCTGGGGTTAGTTTTTTAGGGTTTAGGGTAGTGCAGTGGTGTTTGTGTAGTGTAGGGGGTAGTGTTTTAGGGTTTAGGGTAGTGCAGTGGTGTTTGTGTAGTGTAGGAGGTCGTGTTTTAGGGTTTAGGGTAGTGCAGTGGTCTTTGGGTAGTGTAGGGAGTCGTGCGTGTAGGAAAGTAGGATCTGCTTCACATGGGTACCCCCACTTTTTGCTGATGCTTCACTGTTTTTCGACATTAGTCTGGCTGGGGACCTGCTAATCAGAACCCCAGCCTAGCTGCTTCCTCTCTAAAATGGTTTCCATGTGCCTTAGGCACATCACTGATTGGAATCTGGAGTGCCCTTATAAATCCCTAGTATATGGTATACTATGTACCAAGGGCATAGGTACCTCAGAGGCCTGCCAGGGGCTGCAGCATGTATTATGCCACCCCTGGAAGGCCATCCAAACTGACACCACAGGTCTGCTACTGCAGCCTGGGTAAGGTGGTGCATGCACCCCTTACTGTGATATAGGTTACCTATATCACTAAATACATACACACATATAAACCTATAAGTCACTCCTAAGGCAGGCCTTATCAATCCTAAAGGCAGAGTGCGTGGTTCCTATGTGAGAGGGTGCCCCTGCATGAGCAGGGCCCCTCTGCAGCGTTCGGAGACCATCTCTGATGCTGTTTGTAGTGCAGCCTGACCATATACTCTTAAGCGCATTATAACCTTGCGGTAAAATGCTAACTTTGGAATGGCTGCACCTAAACATGTCGTGTTTGGTGTCAAACATCTTGGAATACTACCCCCCGCCAATTCTGGCGGCGGGAGTAGCATTCCACCCTTCTAGAGGGAAAGACATGTTAACTCTGACTAACCCGGTAACTTCTTTCCAAAGCCCTGGCATCACAAAATGGATGCTGCTGCCACAGACACGAGTCTGGCCTCCTGCTGCTGGACGAAACTCCGGCAGGGGAGGCCTGGACAATAGGTTTCCTGTCCCAGGGAGGTGTGACCACCTCCCCAGACAGGATAATGTGTAGTGTATTGGGGCTGGGCGGGAGCACCATCTGTGTGCTTTGAAGTCCTGCTCTGGGGGCACACTTGGTGTCCCTGTGCATACCCCAGTTCAAACCGGATCAGGGGCTTGCAGCCCCTGCTTTGGCGCGAACTGGACAAAGGGAAAGGGGTGTAGCCACCCCTCTGCCCTGACCCACCCATAGGTGGGGCCACAGAGTAGTCCAACCCCTATCTTTAGTATAAAGATAGGCACCCAGTCCTTAGGACTTTAGATTATCCCTGGACGAAACTCTGAAACTGAATCCTGGACCTTCGACGCTCTACTCGCGATTAGAGGACAGAAGAATCTCCCTTGGGGTCAAGGAGTGACTCCCCTGCTTGGCAGGCACCAAAGAAGCATCTGTCCGGTTCGCATTTCTGAAGCTCCCGTCGGACGCCGAAGTCATCGCATCACCAGAGGTAGATTCTCAGACTTCCCCGAGGCTACCCTGAGTCCCCAGCAAAGCTGAGGCCCGTGACTATCGTGGGTGACTTGAGACCGTGACCCTTAGACACCGAGCACATTTGCAAGTGCATCCTCTTCTGGGTCTCCCAAGAAGTCGTGCTTTGGGCTCCGAGTATCCCTAGTCTCCAGCACCACCTGCACTGAAGATCACTGGCCCCCACTCCACGAGTGTCCTGTAAGCCAGCTCCACGTGCGGTGTCACGAGGCTCCTTCGCAGTCGCTAGCCCGTTGGCTAGTAGCCCTCAACGAAGGCCAATCTTTTCCTAACTTGGCATCCTGGTTGCTCCAGGCCTGCCCTCACTTACCCTCACTGGGTGAGTTCCCCAGACCTTGCTGGTCTGCACCATCGACGATCTTCCTCTGCATTGAGACTTGCCGTTGCCAAGGCTTGTTGGGTCCAATCCGGTCGCCGACACCTCAGCACTCGACAAACATTGTGTACCAGCCCGAATCCTGCTCCTGGTTGCCGACAACGCCTCCTGGACCTCGTGGCTGAAGAGTCAAGACGACCGTCAACGCACCTGAAGCACTCGACATCGGTGGGCATCTGTCCATCGCCTTCCTGGTCACTGGCTAGTGACCCAGACTCTGTCCCCTCTGCTTTCAGGTTCTTCAGAACTCCAATCCACTCTTGGATCCACCCGGACACTTTTCACTTGGTTGCCAGCAGCACTTTGCAGCAGATCGCCATTCAAATCGACGACGAAACCCGACCCCGAAAGGCACCTATGCACCCGGCTTCCCTGGGTGAGGTAACACGAGTACTCCGGTGCTCCCGTGGGTAGAGACTCTTCAAAGTCCTAGATCTCAAAGGGTTTGGTCCAAGTCCTCTTTAAAGTGTCCCTTTTCTCTAATTTCCCGATCACGACTTTCTCCATAGAAGTCAACGGCGTATCGCGGTTGTGTATTTACACTGCACGCGTCTCCCGTGGGTCCCCTGTGTCACTACCTTGGGTGGTTCCTTGTGGTCCAAGCACTTCTAGAGGCTCTAGGCCTAGTGTCTAGTTCAGTCGTGGTTCGCATACCACTTTATTGGTATATGGTTTGGTACGCCCCTAGGGCCCAAACGTGTATTTGTGCTATTACTGTTTTTAAATAACTTCTAACTTATGTACTTCGAACTCTAGCCTCATAAAGAGACTAGAGGGGTGTGTTTAGCAATAAATACATATATTTTGAATATATACCTGGTGTGGTGCTCTTTCATTTGGTCACTCAAGAGATTATAGACTGGTAAAACAAGCTGCTTTACATTCCTTCAAGACTTAGCCTGAAGGCTGCTCTCCATAGCTACCACTAGGATAGCTTTCAATAAGGTTGTCTTTAACCTATCTCCAATAAGGGGTTGTTTGGACTGGTGCAAGGTGCCCACTATAATTAGTGGACAGCATATGCCAGGCCAACTTCTCACAGTGCGGGGTAGTGTTTTAGGGTTTAGGGTAGTGTAGGGGGTCATGCGGGGGGTAGTGTTTTAGGGATTAGGGTAGTGCATTGGTGTTTGGGTAGTGTAGGGGGTCATGCGGGGGGTAGTGTTTTAGGGTTTAGGGCAGTGCAGTGGTGTTTGGGTAGTGTAGGGGGTCATGCTGGGGGAGTGTTTTAGGGTTTAGGGCAGTGCAGTGGTGTTTGGGTAGTGTAGGGGGTCGTGCTGGGGGAGTGTTTTAGGGTTTAGGGCAGTGCAGTGGTGTTCGGGTAGTGTAGGGGGTCGTGCTGGGGGAGTGTTTGAGGGTTTAGGGCAGTGCAGTCGTGTTCGGGTAGTGTAGGGGGTTGTGCTGGGGATAGTATTTTAGGGTTTAGGGTAGTGCAGTGTTGTTCGGGTAGTGTAGGGGGTCGTGCTGGGGGTAGTGTTCTAGGGTTTAGGGCAGTGCAGTGGTGTTTGGGCAGTGTAGGGGGTAATGCTGGGGGTGGTGTTTTAGGGTTTAGGGCAGTGCAGTGGTGTTCGGGCAGTGTAGGGGGTCGTGCTGGGGGTGGTGTTTCAGGGTTTAGGGCAGTGCAGTGGCGTTCGGGCAGTGTAGGGGGTGGTGTTTCAGGGTTTAGGGCAGTGCAGTGGTGTTCGGGCAGTGTAGGGGGTCTTGCTGGGGGTGGTGTTTCAGGGTTTAGGGCAGTGGTGTTCGGGCAGTGTAGGGGGTCGGGCTGGGGGTGGTGTTTCAGGGTTTGGGGCAGTGCAGTGGTGTTCGAGCAGTAAAGGGGTCGTGCTGGGGGTAGTGTTCTAGGGTTTAGGGCAGTGCAGTGGTGTTTGGGCAGTGTAGGGGGTAATGCTGGGGGTGGTGTTTTAGGGTTTAGGGCAGTGCAGTGGTGTTCGGGCAGTGTAGGGGGTCGTGCTGGGGGTGGTGTTTCAGGGTTTAGGGCAGTGCAGTGGCGTTCGGGCAGTGTAGGGGGTGGTGTTTCAGGGTTTAGGGCAGTGCAGTGGTGTTCGGGCAGTGTAGGGGTCTTGCTGGGGGTGGTGTTTCAGGGTTTAGGGCAGTGGTGTTCGGGCAGTGTAGGGGGTCGTGCTGGGGGTGGTGTTTCAGGGTTTGGGGCAGTGCAGTGGTGTTCGAGCAGTAAAGGGGGTCATGCAGGGGGTGGTGTTTCAGGGTTTAGGGCAGTGGTGTTCGGGCAGTGTAGGGGGTCATGCTGGGGGTGGTGTTTCAGGGTTTGGGGCAGTGCAGTGGTGTTCGAGCAGTAAAGGGGGTCGTGCTGGGGGTGGTGTTTCAGGGTTTAGGGCAGTGCAGTGTTGTTCGGGCAGTGTAGGGGGCGGTGCAGGGGGTGGTGTTTCAAGGTTTAGGGCAGTGCAGTGGTGTTCGGGCAGTGTAGGGGGTGCTGCAGGGGGTGGTGTTTCAGGGTTTAGGGCAGTGCAGTGGTGTTCGGGCTGTGTAGGGGGTCATGCAGGGGGTGGTGTTTCAGGGTTTAGGGCAGTGCAGTGGTGTTCGGGCAGTGTAGGGGGTCGTGCTGGGGCTGGTGTTTCAGGGTTTAGGGCAGTACAGTGGTGTTCGGGCAGTGTAGGGGGTCGTGCTGGGGCTGGTGTTTCAGGGTTTAGGGCAGTGCAGTGGTGTTCGGGCAGTGTAGGGGGTCGTGCTGGGGCTGGTGTTTCAGGGTTTAGGGCAGTGCAGTGGTGTTCGGGCAGTGTAGGTGGTCGTGCTGGGGCTGGTGTTTCAGGGTTTACGGCAGTGCAGTGGTGTTCGGGCAGTGTAGGGGGTCATGCTGGGGCTGGTGTTTCAGGGTTTAGGGCAGTGCAGTGGTGTTCGGGCAGTGTAGGGGGTCTTGCTGGGGCTGGTGTTTCAGAGTCTAGGGCAGTGCAGTGGTGTTCGGGCAGTGTAGGGGGTCTTGCTGGGGCTGGTGTTTCAGGGTTTAGGGCAGTGCAGTGGTGTTCGGGCAGTGTAGGGGGTCGTGCTGGGGGTGGTGTTTCAGGGTTTAGGGCAGTGCAGTGGTGTTTGGGCAGTGTAGGGGGTCGTGCTGGGGCTAGTGTTTCAGGATTTAGGGCAGAGCAATGGTGTTCAGGCAGTGTAGGGGTTTTGCTGGAGGTGGTGTTTCAGGGTTTAGGGCAGTGCAGTGGTGTTCGTGCAGTGTAGGGGGTGGTGTTTCAGGGTTTAGGGCAGTGGTGTTCAGGCAGTGTAGGGGGTCTTGCTGGGGTTGATGTTTCAGGGTTTAGGGCAGTGCAGTGGTGTTCGGGCAGTGTAGGGGGTCGTGCTGGGGGTGGTGTTTCAGGGTTTAGGGCAGTGCAGTGGTGTTCGGGCAGTGTAGGGGGTCGTGCTGGGGGTGGTGTTTCAGGGTTTAGGGCAGTGCAGTGGTGTTCGGGCAGTGTAGGGTGTCGTGCTGAGGGGTGGTATTTCAGGGTTTAGGGCAGTGCAGTGGTGTTCGGGCAGTGTAGGGGGTCGTGCAGGGGGTGTTGTTTCAGGGTTTAGGGCAGTGCAGTGGTGTTTGGGCAGTGTAGGGGGTCGTGCAGGGGTGGTGTTTCAGGGTTTAGGGCAGTGCAGTGGTGTTCGGCCAGTGTAGGTGGTCTTGCTGGGGGTGGTGTTTCAGGCTTTAGTGCAGTGGTGTTTGGGCAGTGTAGGGGGTCTTGCTGGGGGTGGTGTTTCAGGGTTTAGGGCAGTGCAGTGGTGTTCGGGCAGTGTAGGGGGTCTTGCTGGGGCTGGTGTTTCAGGGTTTAGGGCAGTGCAGTGGTGTTCGGGCAGTGTAGGGGGTCGTGCTGGGGCTGGTGTTTGAGGGTTTAGGGCAGTGCAGTGGTGTTCGGGCAGTGTAGGGGGTCGTGCTGGGGCTGGTGTTTCAGGGTTTAGGGCAGGGCAGTGGTTTTCGGGCAGTGTAGGCGGTCGTGCTGGGGCTGGTGTTTCAGGGTTTAGGGCAGTGCAGTGGTGTTCGGGCAGTGTACGGGGTCGTGCTGGGGCTGGTGTTTCAGGGTTTAGGGCAGTGCAGTGGTGTTCGGGCAGTGTAGGGGGTTGTGCTGGGGGTGGTGTTTCAGAGTTTAGGGCAGTGCAGTGGTGTTCGGGCAGTGTAGGGGTCGTGCTGGGGCTGGTGTTTCATGGTTTAGGGCAGTGCAGTGGTGTTCGGGCAGTGTAGGGGGTCGTGCTGGGGGTGGTGTTTCAGGGTTTAGGGCAGTGCAGTGGTGTTCGGGCAGTGTAGGGGGTCATGCTGGGGGTGGTGTTTCAGGGTTTAGGGCAGTGCAGTGGTGTACGGGCAGTGTAGGGGGTCTTGCTGGGGGTGGTGTTTCAGGGTTTAGGGCAGTGGTGTTCGGGCAGTGTAGGGGTCTTGCTGGGGGTAGTGTTTCGGGGTTTAGGGCAGTGCAGTGGTGTTCGTGCAGTGTAGGGGGTCGTGCTGGGGGTGGTGTTTCAGGGTTTAGGGCAGTGCAGTAGTGTTCAGGCAGTGTAGGGGATCGTGCAGGGGGTGGTGTTTCAGGGTTTAGGGCAGTGCAGTGGTGTTCGGGCAGTGTAGGGGGTCGTGCTGGGGGTGGTGTTTCAGGGTTTAGGGCAGTGCAGTGGTGTTCGGGCAGTTTAGGGGGTCGTGCAGGGGGTGGTGTTTCAGGGTTTAGGGCAGTGCAGTGGTATTCGGACAGTGTAGGGGTCGTGCTGGGGCTGTTGTTTCAGGGTTTAGGGCAGTGCAGTGGTGTTCGGGCAGTGTAGGGGGTCTTGCTGGGGGTGGTGTTTCAGGGTTTAGGGCAGTGGTGTTCGGGCAGTGTAGGGGGTCTTGCTGGGGGTGATGTTTCAGGGTTTAGGGCAGTGCAGTGGTGTTCGGGCAGTGTAGGGGTCTTGCTGGGGGTAGTGTTTCACGGTTTAGGGCAGTGCAGTGCTGTTTGTGCAGTGTAGGGGGTCGTGCTGGGGATGGTGTTTCAGGGTTTAGGGCAGTGCAGTAGTGTTCGGGCAGTGTAGGGGGTCGTGCAGGGGGTGGTGTTTCAGGGTTTAGGGCAGTGCAGTGGTGTTAGGGCAGAGTAGGGGGTCGTGCTGGGGGTGGTGTTTCAGGGTTTAGGGCAGTGCAGTGGTGTTCGGGCAGTGTAGGGGTCATGCTGGGGGTGGTGTTTCAGGGTTTAGGGCAGTGAAGTGGTGTTCGGGCAGTGTAGGGGGTCGTGAAGGGGTGGTGTTTCAGGGTTTAGGGCAGTGCAGTGGTGTTCGGGCAGTGTAGGGGGTCGTGCTAGGGTATGTGTTTCAGGGTTTAGGGCAGTGCAGTGGTATTCGGGCAGTGTAGGGGGTCGTGCAGGGGCTGGTGTTTCAGGGTTTAGGGCAGTGCAGTGGTGTTCGGGCAGTGTAGGGGGTCGTGCTGGGGGTAGTGTTTTAGGGTTTAGGGTAGTGCAGTGGTGCTTGTGTAGTGTAGGGGGTCGTGCTGGGGTTAGTGTTTTAGGGTTTAGGGTAGTGCAGTGGTGTTTGTGTAGTGTAGGGGGTCATGTTTTAGGGTAGTGCAGTGGTGTTTGGGTAGTGTAGGGGTCGTGCTGGGGGTAGTGTTTTAGGATTTAGGTTAGTGCAGTGGTGTTTGGGTAGTGTAGGGGGTCATGCTGGGGGTAGTGTTTTAGGGTTTAAGGTAGTGCAGTGGTGTTTGTGTAGTGTAGGGGGTCATGCTGGGGGTAGTGTTTTAGGGTTTAGGGTAGTGCAGTGGTGCTTGTGTAGTGTAGGGGGTCGTGCTGGGGGTAGTGTTTTAGGGTTTAGGCTAGTGCAGTGGTGTTTGTGTAGTGTAGGGGGTCATGTTTTAGGGTAGTGCAGTGGTGTTTGGGTAGTGTAGGGGGTCGTGCTGGGGGTAGTGTTTTAGGATTTAGGTTAGTGCAGTGGTGTTGGGGTAGTGTTTTTAGGGTTTAGGGTAGTGCAGTGGTGTTTGTGTAGTGTAGGGGGTCATGCTGGGGGTAGTGTTTTAGGGTTTAGGATAGTGCAGTGGTGCTTGTGTAGTGTAGGGGGTCGTGCTGGGGTAGTGTTTTAGGGTTTAGGGTAGTGCAGTGGTGTTTTTGTAGTGTAGGGGGTCATGTTTTAAGATGCAACGCTCCAATACCTGACCAGTCTGCACTACATAAAACTGCAAAAAAATAAAAAGTGTTTTGCACACTTTTGTCATTGGGCTATATGTGGGCTACATCTGGGTAATATTTGTGCTACATTTGGGCTCTTTTTTCACTGGTGGCCATCTTGGAAGACTTCTTTGTTATGAAGTTTCCTAATTTCCTCATTTACTGCAGTCTCCTCAGTAGGAAATGCTTTCAGTTTTTTACTTTGATTCCATCAAGAAGGCATTCAGATGTGTCACACATTTGCCATAAATTCAGAATGTTATTACTCTAGTTGTTCATTAGATCACTGTAGTAAAGCTACTGCTCACCAAGGAGTTAACTGGTGGTATTGAAAGTGATTGTTTCAGTCTGCATGTCAGAATTTTCTAATGAAATAGAAGAGGATTTGAGATCTCACTTAAAACATGCACTAAATTTTCTTTTTGCAGCACTAACCATAATTTCTATGGCAAAATGAACCCCCTCATTTTGTTCCTTTTTAAATTAAATGTTTTAAGTGTTACCAGTTTATTCCAATCAAGATGGCTTCAGGTGTGCCATACTTTTGTCATAAGTAAGGCTGTTAGCACTCTTGTTGTTCTTTAGAACACTCTAGGAAGCTGCAGTAGAACACAAAGGCATCAACTGACAGGCTGCTCCTGTTGAAATATAACAGGAAGATATTTGAGATCTCACTTAAAACATGTCCTAATTTTTCTTTCTACAGCACTAACCATAATTTCTATGGCAAAATGAACCCCCTCATTTTGTTCCTTTTTAAATTAAATGTTTTAAGTGTTACCAGTTTATTCCAATCAAGATGGCTTCAGGTGTGCCATACTTTTGTCATAAGTAAGACTGTTAGCGCTCTAGTTGTTCTTTAGAACACTCTGGGAAGCTGCAGTAGAACACAAAGGCATCAACTGACAGGCTGCTCCTGTTGAAATATAACAGGAAGATATTTGAGATCACACTTGAAACATGTCCTAATTTTTCTTTCCAGAGCACTAACCATAATTTCTATGACAAGATGAACCCCATCATTTTGTTCCTTTTTAAATTAAATGTTTTAAGTGTTACCAGTTTATTCCAATCAAGATGGCTTCAGGTGTGCCATACTTTTGTCATAAGTAAGGCTGTTAGCACTCTAGTTGTTCTTTAGAACACTCTGGGAAGCTGCAGTAGAACACAAAGGAATCAACTGACAGTCTCTGCCCTTGTTGGATGTACATGTTTTACTGAGAATGTCAGACTTCATTCTCACATGACTGAGAAAGATAATGTGAATTTACAGAAAATATGCTCTCATTTTAGCTTCTGGAGCACCTTCCAAAACTGTATGGGACAAGCATGTGAAAATAGTTTTCTCTCAAACATGATTCATGATATACCAGCAGAAGGTTTTTCACAGGGTAAAATCACCTTAGAACACACCACAATTCCTGAAATTAGTATGGTAACATCAACAAATGAATTCTAATGTAACTAAAGTCTGTTGTCACCCTTTATAGTTCTCCTTTTGGTAACCCTCAAAATCTTCGATTCACTACAATGCATTTATATTGGTCCCAAGATGGCTGCCAGCAATTCCAGGATGAAGTGCTGACAGCCAATCAGATCTCACGATGACATGTGTGGTTAGGCTCCGCCCAGATATATATGTGTTTTTACTTTTGATTTTCTCAGCAACTATGGGAAATTGATTTTTTGACTCTTATTTTATTAATTTCTCCGCAACTACTGAACGGATTTACACCATTTAACAAAAAGGGTTCTTTTTGAACCAAGAACTACCTCTTTGCCAAATTTGGTGTAATTCCGTTCAGCAGTTCGGGCTGTAGCCTTGCATAAAGTTTCCTATGGGAAATTGATTTTTTGACTCTTATTTTTTTAATTTCTCCGCAACTACTGAACGGATTTACACCATTTAACAAAAGGGTTCTTTCTGAACCAAGAACTACCTCTTTGCCAAATTTGGTGTAATTCCGTTCAGCAGTTCGAGCTGTAGCCGTGTCTAAAGTTTCCTATGGGAAAATGAATGGGGAAAACACGTTTTGGGACCCCCTTTTTATCGGCCCCGCTGACGAATCACCCTGAGACTTTCAGGGTAGGAGCGGACCGGAGCGGGCCATAAAGTTTGAAAATTTCGACGCAAGAGTTATTTCAAATAGAATGTTGCCGATTTCCTATGGAAAATAGGTCCTAACTATAACTATCTACTGGCGACCGCCAGTAGATAATATGTATATATGTATATATATATATATTATCTACTGGCAGTCGCCAGTAGATAGTTATAGTTAGGACCTATTTTCCATAGGAAATCGGCAACATTCTATTTGAAATAACTCTTGCGTCGGTTGACGAATCTTCGCGAAATTTTCAAACTTTATGGCCCGCTCCGGTCCGCTCCTACCCTGAAAGTTTCGGGTGATTCGTCAAGCGGGGCCGAAAAAAGGGGGTCCCAAAACGTGTTTTCCCCATTCATTTTCCCATAGGAAACTTTAGCCACGGCTACAGCTCAACTGCTGAACGGAATTACACTAAATTTGGCAAAGAGGTAGTTCTTGGTTCAGAAAGAACCCTTTTGTTAAGTGGTGTAAATCCGTTCAGTAGTTGCGGAGAAATTAATAAAATAAGAGTCAAAAATCAATTTCCCATAGGAAACTTTATGCAAGGCTACAGCCTGAACTGCTGAACGGAATTACACCAAATTTGGCAAAGAGGTAGTTCTTGGTTCAGAAAGAACCCTTTTGTTAAATGGTGTAAATCCGTTCAGTAGTTGCTGAGAAAATCAAAAGTAAAAACACATATATATCTGGGTGGAGCCTAACCACACATGTCATCGTGAGATCTGATTGGCTGTCAGCACTTCATCCTGGAATTGCTGGCAGCCATCTTGGGACCAATATAAATGATAGTACCCCATTGAAATGCATTGTAGTGAATCGAAGATTTTGAGGGTTACCAAAAGGAGAACTATAAAGGGTGATAACAGACTTTAGTTACATTAGAATTCATTTGTTGATGGTACCATACTAATTTCAGGAATTGTGGTGTGTTCTAAGGTGATTTTACCCTGTGAAAAACCTTCTGCTGGGATATCATGAATCATGTTTGAGAGAAAACTATTTTCACATGAATACTGGGGGTCCCTGGGGGCCAACTAGCCCACCAGGAACCTCCAGTATGCGCCAGGGGGCTGCCTTGCAGAGACCTGTAGAGAGGCCACACCCCTTTTTACACCTCTCTGCAACGCAGCTCTGTGGCGCTTTTTGGAGGTATATGGTGGGCTAGTTGGACTCCGGGGACCCTCAGGATTCAAGGGGACTTAATCCCCCAACTTAAAACGCGCCACGGGGGCGCGTTTGCACAGATGTCACCTCAGGCCCCGCCCCCTCCTTTCACCATTGTGCAAATATTCCTCTAAAATCAGCCGAAATCCGAATTCTGATTTACTCACCTGTTATCAGGAGAGACCTCAGTGCTGCATCTTTCAGCCCAGTACTGGTCCTGAAAAGTAATTTTAACCGTACTTACCAGTAACTTGAATTTCCTTCCATAGGCTAACATTGACTGGTTTCACTTGGAAATTCTTCTAAGTGTGGAGTTTTGGAACTTTAAAATATTCCTCTAAAATCAGCCGAAATACGAATTCCGATTTACTCACCTGTTATCAGGAGAGACCTCAGTGCTGCATCTTTCAGCCCAGTACTGATCCTGAAAAGTAATTTTAACCGTACTTACCGGTAACTTGAATTTCCTTCATAGGCTAACATTGACTGGTTTCACTTGGAAATTCTTCTAAGTTTTGATTTTTGAAACATACAAATATTCCTCTAAAATCAGCCGAAATCCGAATTCTGATTTACTCACCTGTTATCAGGAGAGACCTCAGTGCTGCATCTTTCAGCCCAGTACTGGTCCTGAAAAGTAATTTTAACCGTACTTACCAGTAACTTGAATTTCCTTCCATAGGCTAACATTGACTGGTTTCACTTGGAAATTCTTCTAAGTGTGGAGTTTTGGAACTTTAAAATATTCCTCTAAAATCAGCCGAAATACGAATTCCGATTTACTCACCTGTTATCAGGAGAGACCTCAGTGCTGCATCTTTCAGCCCAGTACTGATCCTGAAAAGTAATTTTAACCGTACTTACCGGTAACTTGAATTTCCTTCATAGGCTAACATTGACTGGTTTCACTTGGAAATTCTTCTAAGTTTTGATTTTTGAAACATACAAATATTCCTCTAAAATCAGCCGAAATCCGAATTCTGATTTACTCACCTGTTATCAGGAGAGACCTCAGTGCTGCATCTTTCAGCCCAGTACTGGTCCTGAAAAGTAATTTTAACCGTACTTACCAGTAACTTGAATTTCCTTCCATAGGCTAACATTGACTGGTTTCACTTGGAAATTCTTCTAAGTGTGGAGTTTTGGAACTTTAAAATATTCCTCTAAAATCAGCCGAAATACGAATTCCGATTTACTCACCTGTTATCAGGAGAGACCTCAGTGCTGCATGTTTCAGCCCAGTACTGATCCTCAAAAGTAATTTTAACCGTACTTACCGGTAACTTGAATTTCCTTCCATAGGATATCATTGCCTGCTTTTTGCTGAAAAAGATTCTAAGTGTTGATTTTTGGAACTTTAAAATATTCCTCTAAAATCAGCCGAAATCCGAATTCTGATTTACTCACCTGTTATCAGGAGAGACCTCAGTGCTGCATCTTTCAGCCCAGTACTGATCCTCAAAATTAATTTTAACCGTACTTACCGGTAACTTGAATTTCCTTCATAGGCTAACATTGACTGGTTTCACTTGGAAATTCTTCTAAGTGTGGAGTTTTGGAACTTTATAATATTCCTCTAAAATCAACCAAAGTACGAATTCCAATTTACTCACCTGTTATCAGGAGAGAACCCAGTGCTGCATCTTTTAGCCCAGCACTGACCCTGAAAAGTAATTTTAACCGTACTTACCAGTAACTTATATTTTCTCCATAGGAATCCTTTGTCTGGTTTTCAGCAGAAAAGTTTCAAAGTGTCGATTTTCACAAACTACAAATATTCCTTAAAAATCGCCTGTATGACTTAAACGCATTCTTTCAACTGTTTACAGGAGATGCACCAGTGCTGGATCCAGGATCCAACACTGAGTAACAAAAAGTAACGATAACAGTTTTTACCTCCTAAGTGAATTTCCTTCCATAGGATAACATTGGTCATTCTATGAGAAAAAGTTTCTAAGTGTCAACTTTTAAAGTACAATAATATTCCTTAAAAATCACGACTGTAACCAAAACGCTTTTACTCAACTGTTTACAGGAGATGTCCCAGGACTGAATCTAGGATCCAGTCCTGTGGTTAGAAAAGTAATCCATAAAGTAACTAATTGCATTTAACTAGAAATTCACATTGAGCTGAATGTTGCATTGTGTTTGAAAATGTGTTGCCCATTGCAACAACTGTAACTACTGTACTTAAAAGTCTATTGCCTATGTGCAAAGTATTTAAACTAAAGTAATTCATTCTGAGAAAGTATTTTTTGTAATGTATAATATAATTACAATGTAATTTAAAAAATAAAATATGTAAAAAAAAATGTTTTCTAAAAAATTTCGAAATCAGTATGAAAAAAATGTATATAACAATTAATACATTTAAAAATTGACATTTACAAAACCTTTGAAATTCACTGAAAAAACCGTAGGTTTCAGACATGTTATAGTTACAAATTAGCATTTAAAAAACCTTTGAAATTCACTGAAAAAACCATAGGTTTTAGGGACGTTATAATTACAAATTAGCATTTAAAAAACCTTTGAAATTCACTGAAAAAACCATAGGTTTTAGGGACAGTTATAGTTAGTTGGACATTGCACTCGTACAAAACCCGTGAAATTCCCCCGTTATAGTTAGTTCAGCTAACTATAACTCGCGCCCCGCAATGCACTGCTGATGACGTCACATATTACATCACTCATGACATGGTCAGTGACATCACTGATGACATCTCAAATGACATCACTGATGACATCATCCACGTGATAATCTGATGCAGCTCTTCACACCCTAATATAACCTTTGATACACCCAATCTAAATTACAGACTGCCATTCGCAAAACTATAGACACTCCAACACCAATAACTACATACCCACTCACTGATTCTTAGGTCTACACACACACATCCACTCACTCACCCGTACAGTCACTCATACTTATGGTCACTCAATACAGGACTATCATATGCACTCTTACTCCTATATAGACACTCAAACACCGCCACTCATCCATAGAGGTACTCACACACCTAGTCAGTCATGCAAATAATTAAACACACTGCCATTTACTCACCTATACAGTTATACACACACCAGCTCACTTAATCATACAAATACTAGCACATTGTTACGCTCTTATACAATCACTGATACAAGCACACACTCATCCATATAGCCACTATCACAATCACTCACTCTCGCTTATAGCTATTTATATACTCCAACACACATATATACTGCCTTTCACATATGTAGTTACTCACACATGTACCACTGGGACATACATTCACTCACTAACACACTCTTACACACACTTACCCACCCATACAGTCTATCACAGATGCACTCTTGAAACCATCCACCCAGTGAATCACCCACTCACACATCTATGCACAGTCGCACACATCCCATCCACACAAACACTCAGGCACCCATACAGATACTCAGACAACAAATCAATAACTCTTATAGACACTCATGTAGCTATTCACAAACCCATGCAGCCACTTACACAGCAACAGACAGATACAGACATTCACCCAGTTTAGTCACTAACCCATGCATTCAGTAAGATACGTTTAATCACTCACTTATAGAATTAGTCACGCACCTACTAAATCATCCATACAGACACTTATACACCCACTCATTCTTCAATACGCCTTTCCCTATATATATATAAAAAATATTTAAACTTTACAGAAACACACAGTCACTGGATGATGTCATCAGTGATGTCATTTGAGATGTCATCAGTGATGTCATCAGTGATGTCACTGACCATGTCATGAGTGATGTAATATGTGACGTCATCAGCAGTGCATTGCGGGGCGCGAGTTATAGTTAGCTGAACTAACTATAACGGGGGAATTTCACGGGTTTTGTACGAGTGCAATGTCCAACTAACTATAACTGTCCCTAAAACCTATGGTTTTTTCAGTGAATATATATATATATATATATTCAACCCTGCAGGGCGGCTTCTGCCTTCAGGAATGAAGAATCCTGTTGAAACACGCAATGTGAAGAAAATTGCAGAAGCCCAACTCCGATTTAAAACCATGCTGTTGCTTTATTCATCATAAAAGTGGCAGCCAGTTCACTCATTCCATCCTGACGCGTTTCGGCGATCGTGCCTTGTTCACAGGTGAGTTCATTTGAATGATGTAGAATGTCAATGCTTAAATCCATGTCGTCACGTGTCCTGAGGTTATCTCCTACAGGCCCCAGAATGCACCTATAGTGTTTATTAAAGTTCGTTCTGTGGTGCGCTTTTCAATCTGTGCTTAATAGCATCTCTTTAACACCAAAGTTCGAGTTATGATAATTTTATCTTCGGTGCAGACTGTTCATTTGAAAATTAGCCAAGTGCATTTTGTTGCTGCCACTTAACATTATTTGCACGGAAAACGGAATCTCCAGAAACACACGTACAGAAATTATTCCCACTCCAAAAAAAGAAAACATGGATGGTGCACATGTAAATCAGGTTGCATAGGATTCCAAAAGAATGTATTTAAACACTCAGAAACATGTGGAATAGTCGACTTGAAATACGCGGAAAGTTTATTACCACATAGCTTAGAATTGCAGATGCCTAGAGAGTGAGAGAAGAGTGGTGAGGGGGTGAAAGTGGTTTGTTCGCAGAAACCAAACACATGCACTCACATATTCTGTCAACAGCAGCTATATGTAACACATTTCATATTCATCACACATAACTTGTCTTGTGACATGTAAGCTCTCCCTAAACATCTCTATCTTCATTTTAGCAATATTTTCACACTCATCTTCAACATGCATATTCATAGCGTGTTCATCTCTCTAGTTGCAACTGACTGGAATTGTAACAAAAGAAAGAAGCTAAAACACGAGCATCACTTTGTGTGGAGATAGCATAGCATTAAAGGTCTGGCAAAGATGTGCCATTTTCGGAGGGGACTGTACAAATTAGGCTAGGCATCATATTAGAGCTGGGTTGTTGCAGTAACACTATACAGCGCCATTTTCTTTAAATATGATACAGCATGCCGGTATCCGGCATTGTGTTTATACACAAGTCATGTTGTACTTTACATTGTTACGTACATTGAGAGAACACATGTTCAATTTGTTTGTATTACAGAAATCCACCTGTTGTGACTCTACTGGGTTTTATGGTTTGTTATCTTATTTTTGACATCGTAGGTTGTTGTGCCACACATGTTTATGTTATTTGGTGTATGTACACATGTTGACAATTTGATTGGTATTAATCGTTTAACATGATGTTATGTTTTTCTGTATTTACATGGTATCACATATGTTGGAAATGGTTGAACAACTACCAATGCGCTCCTGATTCGCAATCTTAATGCAGCCGCACTGGAATCCTAGTAAAGTTACAAGGGGTGTAGGTGAACTCTTTAACATATGTGCAGCCCGCACATATGTTAAAGAGTTCACCTACACCCCTTGTAACTTTACTAGGATTCGTGTTAATTTAAATTTGATGTGTAACACAGTTTCTGTTAATTGCCGTTACATGCAAGTGTGTACACTTTTGTTGTGTTTAAGTTTTTGGATTCTCTTGTCTTGCGTTGCTTTGTTCGCCCTAAATTGGCAGGGTATGCCCAGACGTGGGTCCCTTGCTCACTTTGCCACTGGATTCAAGCGAGCCTTGCTAATGAGGGGTGTTACCCCAAAACTGGTCCCAGGATGCTTGTTTCCGGTCCAGGGAAGACATGGCTTGGCAGTTCGGGCTGGACTGTTCCTACGAGGCACAGGGTCAAGACTGATTTGCATATGGCTGTGTCTGAACTGGGGTGGCAAAGTGAGCTAAAGAACGTTGATGGATTCAACCCAGATCTGTGACTGGGGGTGAGTGTCTGAAAAGTTTCAGCGCTCCATCCATCATCTCCTAGTGTTTCCTTGCACCATTGGCCGCCATTATCACAAACTTGGTCTGTTTTTCATTTTCATCACATTCACGTATCACGTTCTAACATCTTAAAAACATGGACGCCATTCATGCCCAGTTCTTATTCTTGCACCAGCACAGCAACATTTGTCTTGTGGGTTATTTTGGACAAGGACAAGTAAGTTAGAATTTTGGTTTGGTATGTTGCTTTGGCTAGTTATTTAACATGAGACGTGACGTGACTGCTTTGTGAACCAGCAACCTTATTTTCGTTGACTAGGTTGTTTATGCGATTCAGCACAGTTTCTTCGTGTGTCTCGATGTTTATCGGGATTTTGCAGCAGCGTCTTTTACATACTGATTACGCTGTTCTAGTTCAAGCGAAGTTATGTCCTGATGACAATTCTCTATTCACTGTCACAGTCACGGTTTTAGACTAAATATGCACATTTGTTTCCCTTCTGTCTTTTGCAGCTAGAGTCGCACTGTTCCCCTTTTATTTTTGCCATACGTTTGTGTTTTTCATCACACTTTACTTGACATTGCAGTTGCACATTCAGTGAGTATGACACTTTCTTGCGACTTTCTCAGTGCATGTTGGGTCTTGTCGTTTTTCACTGAGAACATTATTGCTCGCATGTGGTGAACTTTGAGGGTTGAGCTTGTTTAATATCCCCACGTATGCAACGCACAGGAGTGGACTCATTTTGAACCTGGTTTCGACCACCTAAGCATTTTGTCATCACTTGTTCCCTTTAATGATGTTCCACACGTTACTGTATTGACTTTGGCGTGTTATCCATTTACCGCGTGGCATTTCCATGCGCATGATCTTTAACATATTGATCAACGTTGGTACTGTGTTTTTCATTTAAGGCATTATATACCACTATTAAGCAACCACTTTTAAGACTCTTTTTCACAACACTGGTCTGATGTCCTCTTCTAACTGAGTCACTGGCTTTACATTTGAATATTGGGTTTTCTTTCTTGCCAAACGCCTCTTCCTTCTCTCCTGAATTCATGATGATGTGTTTTACTTGTACAATACACTCAGTGAACTATATGATGGTGTCTTACTCATTCACAGTTCCCTCGACGAAGGGTGTGGTCTCCTGAAATGCATTGGGTTCTACTAACAAGACTGTGCTAGCAACATTCATCTGCATATTGTTGCATTTGTTCATGCTTCGAATGTGGAGCAACATTTGAATGTCACTTCAACTACAGCACCATGGTTCAACATTGCATCTTCATGTTATTTATAAATAGTGCATGTTAGCACTTATTCAATTCTGACTAACGTTGGTTGCATATTTTTCATATAATACTGAGAACAATTTCATATTTTGTATATTTTGATGTAAATTTCTAGCCTATGGGCTTGTCGCTGTGCGCTCTGGTTCTAGTTAACATTTGGTTCTCTAGTTCGGTACGAATTTTCTATGGACACAGGCAGGTTCCATCCCAGAGCAGCACACACCCTTAGTTTACTCGATGTTTGCACAAGTTAAGTATCGAATTTTGAGAGCACTGTATTCCATTATTTAGAAAAGTGCTATTTTGCCAGGTTGAAATGGCAGTTTGAAACTGCACATACAGGCTGCAGTAGCAGGCCTGAGACGTTTTCAGGAGCTACTTAAGTGGGTGGCACAATCAGTGTTGCAGGTCCACCAGTAGCATTTAATTTGCAGGCCCTGGGTACATGCAGTACCACTTTACTAGGGACTTCTAAGTAAACTAAATTTGCTACTTGGGGATAAGCCAATTCCACCATGTTTAGAGAAGAGAGCGCAAGCAGTTTAGGACTGGTTAGCATTGGTAAAGTGCACAGAGTCTTAAGGCCAACAAAATGGTATAAGCAGAAAAATGGAGGGGGAAGGCAAAACGTTTGGAGGAAGACCACCCTAAGGCTGACAGGTCTAACATGTGTCCCCCCCAACTGTCCCAACCCCTTGAGAGTTCTCATCACTAAGGCGGATGAACCTGGAGAGACCATCAGCATTGGTGTGGTTTGATCCAGGATGGTGTTCCACCAAAAAGTACATTCCCTGTAGGGAGATGGACCACCTCAATAGTTTGGCATTTTCTCCTCTCATTTGCATGAGCCATCTGATGGGTCTGTGGTCTGTCTGAACCCGGAAGTAATTCTCAAACATGTATGGCCTCAGGTTCTTCAGTGCCCAGACCACCGCAAAGGCCTCCCTTTCAATTGCACTCTAGCTCTTTTCCATGGAAGTAACCTCCTGCTACTGAAGGCTACTGTTTGGTTTCGGCCCGCCTCATTTGACTGTGCTAAGGCAGCCCCTATGCCATTCTCTGAAATGTCTGTCTGCTCTATGAATTCCTTAGAGAAGTCAGGAGCCTTGAGTATTGGTGCTGTACACATGACCTCCTTGGGATAAGCCAATTCCAAAGTTTAGAGGGGAGAGCACAAGCACTTTAGCACTGGTTAGCAGTGGTAAAGTGCACAGAGTCTCCAGGCCAACAAAAGGAGATTAGCAAAAAAATGGAAGAGGAAGGCAAAACGTTTGGGGGAAGACCACACTAAGGCTGAATGGTCTAACATTGACATATTAGCAAAACTGCAGTGTTCTGGCTGTTTATGGTATATAGATGTCTAGCATTTTTCACAGCACCATAGACCGTGGGGGCTAATCACAAAAGTAAACTCACACATGGGTAAATCTGTAACTGTAAGTTTACTCTTTCACTTTTGAGTAGCTTTACTACTTTTGGCTAATCATCATTTACAAATGTAAAGTTACTTAATCACTACACTTGCATTTCTCCACCCTCTGAATTCTGGATGTGGAGCCTAATTTATGAGTGTAAAGTTACTACTAAGATCCCCCTTTGGCAAAGTATAGAGGAAAGCCTATTAAACTTAGAAAAAAATATAGCACAAATATTTTAATGTTAAATATTTATGTTAATATTTTTAAAAAAAGTATTTTAAATTGTAGATCACAATTTAAAAATGCTAAAACATTATTAATGTAATCTTTAATTCAATACTTAATTATTTTAATATTTTAAATTTAATCAAAATGATTTTTCTTAAAATGTAATTTTGTTTATTCTCTAATGAAAATTATTTAAAATTATCTAGAAAATTAACTTAATTTAATTATTTGTTACATTTAAGTTTAAAATTAAAACTTATATTAACATATTACATGATGAACTAACAACTATGCTTTATTTATATATAGTTTTTAAATTTATTTTATTTATGTGTTCGAAACATATTTTTTTTATTTAACATTAATTTTATTGTTTTTTTATTTAAAGTCTCTGCCTCCTTTATTTTTTATAGGAGGATGTTGGAATACCAGGGTTTGGCTGTGTGTGGTCTGGACCTACTCTAGGTCTGAGATGGAGTACATTTCCAACTGTATTCTGTTCTTTTTGGCTGCAGTAACTGTAGAAGTGCAGGGGGTGAACAGCCATAGGCTTACTTTTTTGTGAGTGGTTGCATGACCCTCCGTGAATATTCCCCGGCCCCTCCTTAACTTCTGCTTACTTCTCCCGAAACACTTTCCATTTAGTTGTAAGTGTTCTCCATTTTCCAGCTACTCTCCCGGACCCTCCCATATTTGCTACTAAAATGTATTGTAATGTGTGGGTAGATCTCTGCAGTCAGGGTAGATACCCGGGCACATACAATATAGGAGAAGCGAAGGCATTGAGCTCCCCATGTAGGAGTGTAAATAGCATTTTCTAGTACATTAGTAGTATGTGCAACTGTAGTACTACTAAATGTACTACAACATGCAGTTTGTGAATAGGTCCCTTAGCAATTTATTAGCTGGTTCTCTGCAGGCATATGAACAAGCCTGACTCATATTTTAATAGGTCAGCATAAAAATCCAGTAAATTGAATCATGAAGATTCTAATGTATTATGGGCATGTATCTGGTCATGAACCTGCAAAAAGTCAGCAACGCTATTAATGGTCAGCCCCAAGTAGCAAGTAATATGGGGTTTCTCCTTTTGTTGCGAGCACTGATGTACAGAGGTCTATAACACACCCTCATGAGGCCTCCCAGGTTCCACTCACCCCATTCATCTTCTGCTCACACACATCACTCGCACACCTGTGTCAGTGCTCTTTGTCACTATGCACAGAGCTCCATGCGCCTCTTCAGAGAACCTCCAACAGACTCTTCCATGGAGGATTCCATAAGACACACAGGCCAGAATATAGGTTAAGATGTTTATTAAGATGACAGGAACAACCCCTTCAAACGTCCACCCTCTCCAGCAACTGACGCTCTCTCCACCTTCTGGAATTATCTTCCAGAACACCCACGGTGGAACTAGCAATGGTTACTAGGATACAACACATCTCCCTTTCCCACGCAATATAGCACAACACTAAAGATAATAATAGACAACACAATGAATGATAATACAATTACAAAAACATAACTGAATCTCATGTCACATAACCGAAAAGCATAATTGTTGAACACACGAATAATACATGAAATCACTTGTTGTGGGGCACCCACACATAAGTCTTATGGTCATATAATGACGAGCATACATAATCATCTTGCCACTTAGGCCTTCTCTTAATACTTTCATTATCCCTTACTATGGCAATGTGATTTTCCAAACCTCTTGCCACACCTTCATCAACCTTCCTCAACCACGCATTACGCTCAAGTTCATTACACAGTGTAATTCTATGAACATTCCACTTCTTCCCATCATCCAACCATAAATTATTGCCAGACACCTTCTCCACTCCCTTTGGCTCAGACCACTTGGATAAACCCATCTTTTGAGTGCCCATTCTGCTACTCCTGACCCAATCACCAATGGTGAAAGTACGTGGTCCCCTCTTCAACTTGTCATTGTGTCTCTTCATACACTTATCTTGATACTCCTTTACTCTATGTTCCAACACTCTCTTGTCCACACTTCATGTCTCATCCTTCAACATCCACACTGGTGAAACCTGGTACCTGCTTGTCTTCCCTTCAAAAGCATAAAAGGAGTTTCCATTGTGACAGAGTGGGGAGTGTTGCGGTAACTCCACAACATTTCGATGACCGCCTCTTTGCAATTTCCGCCACTTCCTTCACATAACTGTATGCATTCCTTTAACACGCGGTTAAATCTCTCAACAAGACCATTTTCTCTGGGATAATATACAGCCGTGGTATGATGTGACACCCCCATTTTTGCCAAATACCTTTTAAACTCGTCTGCTATAAATTGAGGTCCATTGTCTGTGACCATTGTTTCTGGGCACCCTTCCCAGCGAAAAATGTGATCACAAAAATCTATTATGTTAGATGTTTTCACTTCTCCCGTAAAAGCCCCTTCTGGCCACTTGGAATAGTAATCTATCAAAACAAGTCCATACTTGTTAGTCACTCCCTTGGTCAAGAAAGGACCACAGATGTCCATCGCCACTCTCTGCCATGGTCTATTGGGTAATTTGGTTGACACAATGGAGGATTCTTCAGAACGGTGTGACTTGTCACTGCACATGCACTCTATGCAATCCCGTACACACCTCTCCACGTCTCTGTCCATCCCCAGCCACCAAAATGTTTCCCTTGCTCTCCTTTTCATGCTTGACATGCCATTATGTCCCTCGTGCAACAACTTAAGCAAATTGGACCGCAAGCTCCCTGGTACTACTAATCTACCATTCCTGCACACCACACAATTCTCGACAGAAATTTTGACCATACCATCCCAAATTCTCCAAAGTCTCTCTTCAGGCATAACTTGGATTTTGACGGTTTGGATAATTCCTCCAATAACAGCTTCATAACATTATCCTCCTCTACTGCTTTTTTCCACTCGACCTCAGTTTTGGCACCATTACAAGATTCATCTACACTGGCCACAACACATTCTTCACACATTTCATCATCCTCCTCCATACACTGCAAAGGCAGGCGTGATAAACAATCGGCATTGATGTTTCGAATGCCTGGAACGTAATTCAACACAAAATCATAACCCTGTAGTCTGTACAACCACTTAGCAATTCTGGGTGTTGCTCTGCCTGCACCTTTGGTTGTGAACAAATTATCAGGGGTTTGCGGTCAGATCTCACTTCAAAATGAGTACCCCATACATATGTTTTAAAGTAGTTAACACCCCACCAGCAAGCTAAGGCCTCCTTTTCAATAACTGAATACGAGGACTCCGCTCCCTTCAAGGTGCGTGATGCAAACGCCACTACATGTTCTTGACCTTGTCCTTTCTGCATCAAGACAGCCCCTAATCCATAAGCACTGGCATCTACAACAATTATGCTTTGATCCTGCGGGTCAAGGGTTTCAAGGCAACTGCTTTTACTATTTGTTCTTTGATATCATTGAAGGCAGATTGGCACTCGCATGACCACTCAAATTTGTTACCTTTTTTCATAAGTTCTCCTAAAACATGAACTCTGTCAGCAAAGCGCGGAACAAATTTTGAGTAAAACTCGGCTAGACCAAGGAATGAATGTAACTGTTATTTGTCGCTAGGCGCGGGTGCATTTTCAATGGCGTCCAAGAATTTTTTTCTTGGGTCTTACCCCATCCCCAGACAAGGTATGCCCTAAGTAATCAACCTGCTTGACACCAAACTTTCATTTACTAGCACCTACCGTCAGACCCGCCTCTTGCAATTTCCATAGGGTCTTATCCAAAATCTCGTCATGTTCAGCACGATTGGAGCCCCAAACTAGCACATCATCCTGGAACACTTAAACTCTTGATATTTTTCCTAAGATGTTACACATTACCCATTGAAAAACTGCAGAAGCAGATGCTAACCCAAAGGGCATCCGTTTAAATTGAAATGCACCTTCAGGAGTTATAAATGATGTTAAATGTTTAGACGCAGGATGTAATCGAATTTGATGGTATGCACTGGACAGATCGATTAAGGAAAAATACTCTGCATTAGTAACTGAAGATACCATTTCATTGATGTGAGGTAATGGATAGCGGTCAACCCAAATGTTGCGGTTGAGGTCCCTCAGATCCACACACATGCACAAATTTCCATCCGATTTGCACACTAAAGCACTGGGACTAAGCCATTCAGATGATTATGCGGGTCCTATAACTTGTATCTCACACAACATACGAAGTTCCTCCTTCAGTTTGCCTCTGAGCGCAAATGGCACATTTCTCACCTTGTGTACACATGGTATGCTGTTGTGTTTTAGTACAATACAGTGCTCAAATTTGGTTAAACAACCTCACACATTCCCAAACAATTTACGATACTTGGCACTGCACCTATATCTCTCAGCGTCTTCAGTTAGCAATACCTGTTGGGGGTGGTTAGGGTCTAATACATTTTTTGTTCACACCAACCCAGTAATGCCCTCCATTTTTCTACAACGTATACTTTAGTTTCAACATCTGTGTTCTTATACAACAATTTGCAGTTGAAAAACCCCAACAGAGGAAGTTTTATGCCACAATAACCAACTGGTTCTATATCTGGAGTATTCAATTTCCACCCATCCGGTGAACCTGCTTTGCACATGCGTGCGAAATGACCTAATTTCTTACATTTGTAACATCTTATTTTTGTAAGAGAACACCTTTCAGAGTCAGCTGTGTGTCTTGCACTACCACATCTATAACAAACATGCATGTGTTTGGTGGATAGCCCTTTAACACTACCCTCATCTTTCTTTTTAAGCATTTCTTTTTCAACGTCAGATACTTTATTGGAATCACACCCCTTAGTTAGATCATTATTCAACTCCTTGACGTATTTAGATGTATTCTCTACTCTTCTTGCTATATCTATGGTTTTTTGTAGTGATGGGTCTTTTAAATCTAGTAGTTTTATTTTTAATTTTGACATTACTTCTTCTGTTGATAAATTGGTCTCTTATAATTTCTTCATGAAGGTCTCTGAACCTACAAGTTGATGCTAATGTCCTTAAAACAGCAATATATTGTTCTACACACTCTCCTGGCTGTTGTGCCCTGGAAAAAAATGTGTGTCTCTCTAATACAATACTGGTTTTTTCCCAAACTTTTCTTCCAAAGCTTTTATCACTACTTTATATTCATCAATACTGTTACCCCTTACATCCTCGCCTTCTTCATCTTCTTCACCTTCCTGATTGGTGGAATTTACATGAGTAGGAATAGGCAAAGTCTTCAAAACCTTCCTGCCTTCTACTCCAAAATTGTGTTTCAATAAGGCTAACTTGAGGGAAGTTATAAAATCCTCCCCACCTATCGCATCCAAATACATTTCGAAGGACTCTAACCAATCCTCCCACACCATTCCACGCACCCCTGGATTTTGTAAAAATTTTGGGGGCGCTACTATGGACGACATCTCCATCCCTACTATGGTTATGCCTCTTACAAGATAGTTACGCAATGTAAAAGAATGTGCTAAATCACCAACAATTAAAGTAGTCACAGCTAACTGGTTTAAGCAGACAAAACAAACTAAAACAAATAAGGTAGTCACCATTGGTCTTGTGGTGGTATTAGTAATGTTCACCTTTCATCATCTCTTCCTTGTGGCCCCTTCAGGCAATAATTTGTTGCTCAGGCTTCTTCCACCTTCTCCAGTACCCTTCTCTCTGTGCAATAACTTGCGTTATCAGGCAACTCACACGGAATAGTCAGTTGCCTAGTAACCATTTCCTCATGCGTTGGCAGCTTGTTTCCTCACAGAGACATGATGTGACAAAGGTGTCGCGCGATGACAAAGCTCCGTGAAATGTGGCTGGCAACTCACGCGATATGAGATGCACCGCGATGACTGCTTCCGTATATACGACTGGCACTGATGCGATGACAACTTCCGTGGATACGACTGGCAGTCATGCGATGTGGAATGCAGTGTTCACGCTGTATGGAACTCCATGCCGGTAAGATACACTCTTTTCTTTTTTAAATGCACACAGTGTCTTCAACGTAGGCCAAAGTCCGATCGGATCCTCTGCTTGCACTGGCGGTCGGTAGCAGATCAGTTACTGATCAAGACACACCTGCACACTCGCTGAGCCTGCAACCTTCATCAATACCTTGCGGTCAACAGCACTATCTTCCCGGTCCATGGTACCTCTTCCAAATACACAGCACCGCAGTTCCACACACCCGCAGGTCAGCCTACACCACAAGGACACTTGCCGGTATTCGTACAGCATGGATCGTATATCACCATAACTTGTTGTCGGTCACTTCGTAGCACTCAATTGACTCCAGAAGGCCTGGGGCTGCTTGGTTCAGTAAAATAATGTCTACTTCATTCTAACCATGGGCACACCGTCGTGGATCAGCATCCCATCCTCGTCGCCACTTTTTAAGACACACAGGTCAGAATATAGGTTAAGATGTCTATTAAGATGACAGGAACAACCCCTTCAAATGTCCTCCCTCTCCAGCAACCAACGCTCTCTCCACCTCCTGGAATTATCTTCCAGAACACCCACGGTGGAACTAGCAATGGTTCCTAGGATACAACAGATTCCACTTGAGAAAAGAAGCAGTGAAGCTGCAAAGGACAGAAACAGTAAGGATAGTCCATTGTAATCGCAAAGGTAAGGCATAGGCACCTAGGTGTATGCTCAGCTAATCTGAAAACACTGAGCTTACCTGACTGGTATTCCTAAAAAGACGACAGTACCCTGAGGAGAAAAAAGTCGAAGACAATAACTCCATCTGTGAATGTGCGTTAGTAAGGAAACTATCACGTGGCGTAAAAACAAAAATCGTGCAGGCAGGAGGGACGTAGTGGAGTGGTGGCTAGGCAGCTTTGCGGACCCATGTGATTACTCCAGGAGAACAAGCACAGGTTATTTCCCGGATCTGACAACATGGAAAAACAAACAGAAATCAGAGATTAGTCACATAGTAGGTGGTGCAACACCATTATTTTCTAATTATGACGTCCATGCTACACCCATAATACATTAAATACCATTAATCACTCAGCTGTTAAGTGCCCCCACATAACATGCGATACATTCATCCAGTCATGGTTTTCCAGACATTTTTTTAGCCGACAGCACATTGCATTCCATGACTTACAGTTTTGCTTTTAGCTTTGCAAGTATGGGCTCATAAATCCCAACTCGCACACCGCCGACGGCAAAAAGCCAGGACTGGTTGCATGTGTCAGCATGACCTGCAGTCTCTAGTCAATCAATCACTCAATCAGGGGAATTGTAAGGGCGCTACTCACCCACAAGGGTCTCAAGGTGCTGGGGGGGGGGTCCGCAGTTCCATTCAGTCAAAGAGCCAGGTCTTGAGGGCCTTCCTGAAAGCGTTCAGGGAGGGGGTGCGTCTGATGTCGATCGGGAGCTTGTTCCAGGTCTTGGCCGCGATGTAGGAGAAAGCTCTTCCCCCTGTTCTGGCTCTGCGTATGCGTGGGGTTTCACCGAGGGCGAGGTTGGCGGATCAGAGGTTTTTCTTGGGTGCGTGGAAGGCGATTCTCTCATTGAGGTATTGGGGTCCGGTGTTGTGGAGGGATTTGTAGACGTGGGTGAGTATTTTAAAGGGGATTCTCTTCTCGACGGGGAGCCAGTGAAGGTTCCGTAGGTGTTGGCTGATGTGTTTGTGTCGGGGGAGGCCGAGGACGAGTCTGGCGGTGGTGTTCTGTATCGTCTGGAGCTTGCGGAGTAGAGACTTGTTGATGCCGGCATAGAGAGCGTTTCCGTAGTCGAGTCTGCTGGTTATGAGGGCGTGGGTGACTGTCTTCCTTGACTCGGGGGGGATCCATTTGAAAGTCTTGTGGAGGATGCGGAGGGTGTTGAAGCAGCTGGAGGTGATGGCGTTGACCTGTCGGTTCATGGAGAGGGAGAAGTCGAGTATGATGCCGAGGTTTGTGGTGTGGTCCGTGGGGGTGGGAGGGGTGCCTAGGGCGGTGGGCCACCAGGTGTTGTTCCATGCTGATGGGGTGGTTCCGAGGACGAGGACTTCTGTCTTTTCCGAGTTGAGCTTCAGGCAGCTGTTGCTCATCCAGGATGCGACGTCCTGCATTCCTTCCTGGAAACTGCATCTGGTGGTGGTGGGGTCCTTGGTGAGGGAGAGGATGAGTTGGGTGTCATCGGCGTAGGACACTATGCTGAGGCCGTGCTGTCTGACGATGGTGGCGAGGGGGGCCATGTAGATGTTGAAGAGGGTAGGGCTGAGCGATGATCCCTGCAGTACTCCGCAGTTGATTTCCGTGGGTTCGGAGAGGAAGGGTGGTAGTCTGATCCTCTGGCTCCTGCCGGTGAGGAACGAGTGGATCCAGTCGAGGGCGATTCCTTGTATGCCGGCGGCGTGTAGTCTGGTGGCGAGTGTGCGGTGGGAGATGGTGTTGAATGCTGCTGACAGGTCGAGTAGGATCAGGGCTGCGGTGTGGCCTTGGTCGAGGAGGGTGCGGACGTCGTCTGTGGTGGCGAGTAGGGCTGTCTCGGTGCTGTGGTTCCTGCAGAACCCGGATGGGAGGGGTCGAGGATGGCATTGTCTTCGAGGAACCTGGTTAGTTGTGCGTTGATGGTCTTCTCAGCGACTTTTGCCGTGAAGGGGAGGAGCGAGATGGGCAGGTAGTTCTTGAAGTCCGTATGGTCTGCTGAGGGCTTCTTGAGCAGGGGTTTGACCTCTGCGCGCTTCCAGTCGTTGGGGAAGGTGCCGGTCGCGAAGGTGGTGATGATGGTGCGTCTTAATTCTGGCGTAATGGCGGCAGAGGCCCTGAGGTAGATGTGTGGTGGGCAGGGGTCAGTTAGGGCCACTGAGTGGATGCCTTTCATTGACGAGGCGGTCTCTTCGGTTGTGACCGGGGTCCAGGAGGAGATGGTGGGCTGTCTGGTGCTGGCGGAGGGTAGGGTGGTTGCTGAGTCAGGAGTTTGGCCGTTGAAGTTGTCGAAGAGGTTTTTGATCTTCAGGTGGAAGTAGGATCCGAGCTTGTCGCAGAGGTCCTGGGAAGGGGTGATGTCTGTGGCTTCGCTGGGGCGCTTGGCGAATTCCTGGATGACGCTGAAGAGTTCCTTGGAGTTGCTGGAGTTGGCGACGATTTTGTTGTGGATGAAGGTTCTTTTGGTGGTTCTGATGTGTTGGTGGTACTCTGTCATGGCGTTTTTGTAGGTGGTGTGGTTTTCAGGTGTCCTGCTGTTCTCCAGTTCTTCCCGAGGTGTTTGCAGGTGCGTCTGGCTTCTTGGAGGTCGGTGGTGAATAAGGGTGGGCGGAATTTGCATAGTCGCGCTACGCAAAGCTCTGCGACATGGTAAAAAATCTCCGCGAGCACGCAGAGAGTTCTGCAAAGACACGGAATTGCTTGTTCCGCCCGTTCGCGATGCTTTTTTACTGTTCGCGAACGCTGTTTGCGTGCTCGGGGGGAAATATCTCGCGGACACGCATTTTGAAAGCGCGAACAAGCAAAAAATTCCGCGGATCGCGGTATTTTTGGCAATTCCACGTTCTCCGCGGAACGCGAAATTACCCAACTTCCGCAAATTCTGCAAGCAGAACGGAATTTACCACCCAGGCCTAGTGGTGAACCAGGTGGCTTTTCTGTGGCGGTGTCTGCCGGAGTTGCGTAGCAGGGCAAGTTTGTTTGCGCAGTTGGAGATCCACGTATGAAATTCGCTGGCTGCGAGGTTGGCGTTGGTTGCAGTGGTGGGGCTGTTGCAGTTAAGGAAGGAGTTGAGCTGCTCCTCGGTGACTCTGCTCCAGTTCCTTCGTGGCGGGCGTGGAGCGGGCTTGGGCGGTTTAGGCTTGTCGACGAGGAAGTGTATGCTGTGGTGGTCAGTCCAAGGGGGTTGTGTTGTGTGGCTGAACTGGATGTTGTTTCCTCCTGCGAAGATGGGGTCGAGGGTGTTTTCTGCCTTGTGGGTCAGTGTGGTGACAAGTTGTTTCAGTCCGATGATGGCGAGGTTGCCCAGGAGGGTGGTGGAGTTGGGGTCGCTGGGGTTGTCGAGGTGGAAGTTGAGGTCTCCGATGAGTGTGTAGTCCATAGAGGTGATGGCATGGGGGGCAATAAAGTGGGTGATGGTGTCGGTGAAGAGGGCTCGGGCCGGGGGGTCTGTAGGCGAGGGTGCCATGGAGTGTGGAGTTGGGGCTGGTCTGGATCTGGAAGTGCAGGTGTTTGGCCGTGGGGAAGGTGTTGCTTGAGGTGGAGAGGTTGAGGGACTTTTTGTGTGCGATGGCAAGTCCTCCTCCCGGGTGGTTGGGGCGGTCCTTCCTCTGGATCTTGTATCCTTCTGGGATGGCGATGGCGATGTCCGTGGCGGGGGAGGCGTTGGTCCAGGTTTCTGTAAAAAAGGCGACGTCTAGTCAGGTGTGTAATAATGATGGATGGTTGAGCAGTATTAATTTCAAATTGAAATGTAACATGCAACACAAATGTAACATAAAGCTAATTTTGTCACCCTCTAGAGGATGAATGGCTAAACCAACAGGTGGTGATTTAAGCCTATGAGCTTCAGGTTGCAGGCATTTTCTGAGCAGGGCTGTTATCCTGCTGCGATATCTTACTACAAACATGAGCCATTTAATTGCATCCTCAAATGTGTGTAATATAATGGATAAAGTACTCCCTGGCGTACATTACAAGGATATTGCAAGTCATGGAGGAGTTCCATAAGCATATGGAGGAGCGAAACCAAAGGTTTTGGAACTCCAAAGTGACTGGCAACATCGTTATCATGTACATTAGGGGGCACTTTATCCCATATAAATATGGTAACACCATCACCTTTTTCACAAACCACTTAAAACCTTGGTGCATAGCTCTTTCATATGAAAGAGTGAGCATGTTTGAAAACGTGAAGAATAAAAATAAAACATCTAGTGCAAAATTAAACACATAAAAAACCTGTTAGATATTTGTGGTAAACAGATATTAGAAACAGTTCAATAGAAGTCAGTTTTTAAAAAGAAAAAAAGCTGCAGTAGTTTGAAATGTGTAGAAACATGCAGAATGATTCTAGCTTTTCCCTATCTAAGGAGCGCACAAAATAAACATATTCTCTCTGCTATTCAATGTAAGCTATTACACAAGAGCAGAGGTAAGAAAGCAGCTTTCCATTTTCGTTGGTTTCAACAGCTGCTTCAATTATGACCTGACCTCCTTTTCACCAGGCTGTTGCTTCTGGCAGCAGGCATCCCACTGTAATAACTTAGTCGAGTTCTGCCCTCTTTTCTTTATAAATGGTGACTGCTTGTGTCACAAGTCGCTGATCGTAAAGAATTCAGAGACTGCTGTTTCTGCAGGGATTACAGAATCCCCTGTATATTAAATCTATAAAGGTACCTTGCCTCCTTAGATGATGATGATGGTACTGATTAAATATGGATACTTATCAACTGGATATTATAAGAATATTGCAAGTTACCAAGTAAATCAGTTACAATATAGAGGAAGAAGGCATGTACAACAGAGACTATTTTGTTCCCTATAATATATGGTCACACTATCACCATCCCTCATGTTGCTTAAATCCTTGGGGCCTCATTTATGAGGTTTTGCCATAGGGCAGCACCGCAGGCCTTCCTGCGGCGCTGCCCTACGGCACAAGAAAGGGCAGGAATGCACTGTATCTATCAGATACGGAGCATTCCTAACCTTTTCCCCTTCACCAGCGCACAATGGGCTGTTGTGCACCAACGCAGGCACCTTTGCACCATGGTGCAAGGGTGCTTGCGTTGCAGGGATGATTACAATCACAAGAGGCAGTTTCCTCTTTCTATGTGTGCTGCAGAAACCAGCACACATAGAAAAAGGAAAAACAAGGAGTAATAAAGATATTTCTCCTTGTTGTGCCTCCCTTATGCCTCCCCTGGAGAGGCATACGTTTTTGGCACTGCCTCAGAGTCAAGATTTCTCGTAAATCTGAGGCAGTGTCAAAAAGCCATGGATGTTGCTGGGAACGCCCCCAGCGACATCCATTACACTCCCCTTTCATGCAGAAAACTGCATTAAACAGAACAATATTTATGAGGCAGCATTAAGCCCAAAAAAGTGGCTTAGTGCTGCCTCATAAATATGGAGCAGGCTCCTGAATAGACGAAACGTCACAAAATAGTGACATTTCGGCAGCGTAAGGGGCCTCATAAATGAGGCCCTTGATGTCTTGCTCTGTCACATAAAAGAGATAGGGGCGTATTTCCAATGAATTGGTGTAGGGAGCGCTGCAAGTAATTTTAATGCACTGCCCTATGCCAATTTGAAAGGACAGAAAGACACCATATTTACAAGATTCAGTGTATTCCTGTCCTTTCAGCCAGCGCCAGCACAATAATTGCAGCTGTGCGCCTACGCAAGCACTGTTGCACCATTGTGCAAGGGTGTCTGTGTTGTTGGCATGATTGTTTTTGTGCAGGAAGAGGCACCTTCCTGCACAAAAACAATCACAAGAGGCATTTTCCACGTTCTATGTGTGCTGTAGAATGTATTGTAAATAATTAGAATTAAAAATGTTTCGGCTCTAAAACTATGAGACTGTGAATTAAACGTTACTGCGGTCTGTGGAAGGGGCAGTGATCTTCAGAGTGTCTCAATTAATTCTGTTGTTCCCTTTACATCACTTTCCTCTGGAGCCTCTCTGTGAAACACTATCACCCATTTCTCCCCACATTTTTCTGAATCTCCAACTGCATATTTCAAAACGAATCTCTTTCCTGTTCAGCCCCCTCTTTTCAATCTCTCCTGCATGTACTTCCTTGCATCTCCTCCACTACATTATCCCCCCCCCCCCAGAATCAACACTCTCATTCACCTGTAGGCGCTGTAATTTCTTTTATTTTCGCCCTGTCACACACTTACGAATCACAATTACAACTGGCACATGTCACTGTTGCTCTGCACGCTCTTACAAGGCTTGGATGAGCATGAATTTCTAACAACTTTATGAGCTACTGACAGGCACTGTGAGAAACTCGTACTACCTTAAGCCTCATTTCCAGGGCTTTCAGTCATGTCTCTTTATAAACACGCATCCACCCACAACCTGAAGTCATAGACACCTACAGAAGACCCAGTTCGTTGTACGCAATATAAAACAGCAATATTCTGAATGAAAAAACTTGAGCAAAACACCATCCTGGAAAAAGCAAATACGCTTAGGAAAGTAAATCAGGTAAAATCTGAACTGTAAACAGAAGCTACCTCTGTCAAATGGATTACCTTAATATTTTTTACAGTTGTTGAGATTCCTTTACAGGAATAGTGTTCCTGTAAAGGATATCAATATAGATCCTGATAGGGGCCCATTTCAAAGTCACTTTTTAATTATGCCAGGCTTGAGACCTGGAAGGCCCTGCTTGTTTTAACCAGAACTCCCACACACAATATTGTCCTTTGTACAGCATCTCAAGTTTGAGGTGCTCTTGCGTACGTAAACCTGTTCTTTATAAAATTGTCCGTGGCTCTTTGGTGCCAGGCTCAAGCTTTAAGTATATACAAAATAAATTGCAAATAACTTTACCATTTACACACAGGGGCGTAGCTTAGTCAGTGAGACTCGGGGTGTGAATCTCAAAATTCCCAACTAAAAAAGCAAAAGGCTGCAGGATGGAATGGTGAGATGGCCAAGGTTTTAAGTAGACTGTTTCCATGAGGAACAGGGTCGGTACTGATTTGCATTAGGTGGGCCTTTCTATAGAATGGCACAGTGGGCGAAAAGCAATGGGTTGGAATGAAACCTCGAGCGATTGCCAATGGTTAGACTATTTGCAAGTATTCATCCTATTAGCTTTTGGGATTTTTGATTACCAGTAGACTGGCAGAGCTTTCCAAGTCTACTACAGCCATAGTTTGTGAATTCCAAAAAGTGCTACATTTGCACCTATTCAAGGGGCACCTATATGAGTGCAAATTTATAATTTTGTTTGTAAACCTGTACTTGTGTGGGTCTTAATCACAAAGGTAACTTACACTTTTGAGTAATTTACACTTCTGAGCCAGTTTATAATTATTTGGCTATTCACAAAATCCGAGTGTAAAATTTCTTTAAAAGTGCAATTTACATGTCTCCACCAATTGAAGGGCCTAAGGGCTATTCACAAACTACATTTTGTAATATGTTATGTAGTACTACATTAGTACTACAAACATACTACAAAATGCTATTCACAAACTGCTCTTCTACAGTACTACTGCAAAAAAAGTAGTAATTTAGAAGTGCAGTTTTTTGAGTAGCATTTTGTAGTATATTTGTACTGCTCTTGTAGTATTACAGAATTTAGCTTGTGACTAGCCCCAGGCCCTTCATGTAATCCCTAAAGTCTTGTAAACCATAATGTGCCTAGATTCTTATTGTACATGGAACAACATTCTAGTCTATTAAATAGCACAACCCTAACTCAAGCATTTAAAAGTGCTTTCATATGTGAGGTAAAAGAAGGCTCTGAAATACAATTTCTGCATAGGTTCACACATTTTGGGCTAGCAGAGAAGCCGTGATTGATTCCAGTTTATCTGGTTTCACATTTTGAAATTTAGCCACCAGATCTCTCTCTCTCGTTTTACTGCAAAGGTCACTGTTTTGTCTTTTATTCATGCCCCATGACAATAAAACACCACAGACATAGCAGACCCTTTAGGGGCCCCTGACTAAACTACAAGGCCAGGAATGCATTTATTTGGCCTGAGCCACACCACAAACACCCCCACCCCAAAGCTACACCCCTGTTTACACATGTGCATACATGTTCACATATTTTCATCAGGTACATGAAACCATTAAGCTATCTTACTGGAATAAGAAGGTGCCAACATCCCCACAGTGAACACTCAACTTCTTGTGCATTCTCATGGGGACTGGAATCAGTAATCTGCATGTTAAACCATTTCCAGGGGATGTGTTCTACTCATTGATGTATTGCCAGCTCTTCTCTTAATTTGTTTTAAACAACACAGAATGAGTGCAGAGGTTTAAAGTGATCCATGTTCCTGGTCTGTTCAGCGATTTATAAAAATGCTTGTTACGCATATATATAAAACTTGTACAGCACAATTAATGTGATTTATGGTTAGGTCAGTAATAACATGTGCTCATTATAGGGCATATTTACAATTAAGTAGCGCAACACAGCATACCAAGTAAAGTTTCTGGGCTGTGTTGCATCACACTTGGAGAGAGCAGAACTGTGTCATATCTTCAAAAAATGGCACAGTTCTGCTCTCTCTGAGAACTGGCACACTTGTCACTGCCTAGCACCAATGTAGACACCCTTGCGCTATAGACAAAAAGTACCTGCGTTATAGTCAGGATAAGTTTTGTGCTGTAAGGGGTACCTTCAGGGACAAAAACTATCCTTGGCTGCTTTTTCCTCTTTCTTTGTGTGATGAGGAATGCAGCACACTTGCAAAGAGGAAGTAAAGAGGAGAAATAAAGATATTTCTCCTTGTTACGCATCATTTTGACACAAATATGTGTATAAATATGTATTTGCATCAAAATCCATGAGTAGATGCATGGGAATGCCCATGCAGCAACCATGGCATGCCTCCCTGACGTAAAGTAATGCAAGGCAGCGCAATGCACAATGCGGTGCGTTGCCTCAGGTTTTTTTTACAAAGCCATGCAAATCGACTAGGCCTATATACATAACTACTGAATACAATGGTATGAATTTTATTGGTTGAACCTCTGAGGTTCGAGGATCAGTGTAAGTCGGGGTTATGACTTGACAGGAAAGAGGTGCAGAGCAGAGAGCTTGACCTCACAGCCAGCCACCAGAATGATAACGAGCTTCCTCTTTTGGCTGGCAACCAATGTGTGATAAATCGAGAAAGGGAGGATAATGCAAACAGATGCTGTGACCCAAATACACCTGCACGATGGATGGCAGTGCTGTACAACCTTCTTAGAAGGCATTGAACACCCACCCTCCGAGAGATTTATCCTTTACGTGGGTGAGCGAGTTTCAATTGTTCAATGTTGAATAAATAAGGATAGCATGGTTTTGTAAAAATATACTTTTGGGTCATATTTACTTACATTTCATACAATGCAGGACAGCAAGCAAAGTTGCTGCACTGTGTTGCATTAAAGGGAGACAGCATAAATACGCCACATCAACTAACATGTAGTACATTTCTGCTGTCCCCTTACACTGGTGCACTGTGTGCTGTCTAGCACTAATGTAGGAAAAAGGGTGTCTGCGTTACAGGCATGATTGTTTTGGTGCAGGAAGGAAAGCCTTACTGCACAAAAACAATCCTTAAAGGCATTTTTTCCTTTCTACGTGTGATGCGGACTGCAGCACACACAGAAAGAAGAAGTAACGAGGAGAAATACAAATATTTCTTCTTGTTATGCCTGATTTAGGGAGGTGTAGCATTTTGACACATTCCCAGGTTTACTAGCTTTAGGAAATCTGGTAATGCCCCAAAATCCATGGGTGGTGGGTTCATGGGAACACCCTTGCAGCACACATGGAACACCTCCCTAATGCAAAGTAACCCACGGCAGCGCTACGCACTGCCTTGCATTACTTTTTCATCAAAATCCCACGCAAAGCAATGCAAATCAGATTTGCGTAACTTTGTCAATAACAAATTATGTTTTGCCTCATGGCTGCTCCAAAAAGGGGCACATCCACAATACAAAATGTTAGTAAATCTGCCTCTTTGTTTCTAAACTCAGTATGTTGATCAATAATAATTCAAGTAAGCATAAATGAAAGTACAAATATAAGTTTGATTTACAACCCCAAAGCCATCAGCATGCCTCACATAGCACACAGAGAATTTAAGATAGCCAAAGTCTGGTACTGTGAGAAAGTTCAGACAACATTATCTCCTGGTTATATATAGGAGCTTGGGAACAAGACAGCCCTACAGTCAGTCAAAGTAAGTAATATTGCCTAGAAAATCCACCCACTCCCTCAGTATTCACTACCTTAGGCAGCTTCCACACCTCAGATATAGTGTCCCTGTGGAGTAGGTGGTACGGCAAGAGATGTGACTATGACCCAAGGTCAAATTCTTCTCCTTTGTACAAGGAGTAGAACATTGGTATTTCCTCTTACAAAAGAGAAGAAACATCCAAGACCACCTGAAATTCTAGAAGACCGATGGTTCGTTCCATGATGCTCCAACAATGAGCAAACATTATCACTTGCCTTTACAGGGGACTTTTGATTATACACAACCTTGGACCAATGCACACTCCAAAGCTGGAAAAAACACCCTAAGGATGGTAGGCACAACCACACACCGAGTGAACTCTCTCTTTCCTCAACTTCACTCATAACCACAGCTACGTCTTTAATGACAACATATGAACAGCCTCTAGCATACACGCATAACACCATACAATTTGCATACAAGCCACAGTGCACTAACACATTTTCTCTTCATTCATTTCTAGCATTTATTTGTTTTAGGCAGCTTTGGTCTCATTCCTTTTGCCTCACTGTGCTCCTGGACACAGCAATACAAGAAAACCCCTTGTTCTTGTGCCTGACATTGAAAAAATACTAATATGGGCTATGTGACAGAAACACATTGGTCAATTTAAGTTCTCTAACGGAATAGCATTCTAGCCAACTGCATGTGCTCTTTGGCGGTTCATCAGGAATATCAAGTGTTAACTGCAATCCAATACAGTATAAGAGTAGTTGGATTTCCAATATGGAATACAACATTGTGATTCTTCCACCATGTTTTCCTCTGGGGTAAGGCCATACTTCCTGACAAAGGCTTCCTTCTTGGGAAGATGCCTCATACTGTCCTCCTTCTCTGGGGCCAGTAGGGTGTTCCTCCCTTCACTAGTTATGTGCTTCCATAGACTAGCCCCCCCCAATCCTCCTCAGAGATCCTGTGCATCTGTAAAGAAATCTCATAAGCATTGAACCACTTGTCAATGTCATCCCTACAGCAAAGCCAGGCACCAGTCCTTTGGCAATATGGACCCTCATGTCTCCAGAGGGTATTGTAGAAATGATGGACTCTGCCTACCTGGCCTTGAGATCCAGCTCTTTCAGACTCAGTTCATGAACCAGTAACAACTTTTTCTCGTCCAAGGCCCTCTCAGCCTTTTTCTCCTCCATGGCCAGTTTCCTTTCCTCCATTCTTAACTGGGCCATCTGCAGCTTGAATTCTCCCTCCTCTCTCCTTTTCACCACCTTTTCTGGGGACAGGCTGCCGGAAGAGACATTGCACCCTGGCCTAGCATGGGGTTCCACTTGAGGGGTTAAATTTTCCACCTCAACTGCAGGTGGAAGGAAGATCCTCTTCATGCCCTTTCATCTCATTATCCTCTAATGTGGCTTCAACCACTGACTGATGGGCTTCCACCCAGGACCTCAGATTGAAAGAGTTAGTGTGACTACTCCAACCCAAGATGGGTGAACAAATCTGGCAGGGAAAAGGTCTGGGGGCCAGAAAGGATACTTTGGACAGTTACCTGGCCACCAGAGCTCTTTTGAAGCAAGTTCCAAACTTTACAGGACAACCTCTATAGACTTTAACAGAGTGGTCTTGGTGCTGAGGGATGCATGCAAAGGTGCTCAAAAGGATGCTTTAGTTGTGGTGTGGTCGACGGGGGTGTCTCTGTAGTCATTCCTCAATCGATATTCTTCCAGATATAGTAGTATTCCTTAAGGGAAACAAAATTTACTTTTCTTAAAATAACCCTCACCCACCAAAAGTTCCTTTGGTGGCATGCTTCATCATCGGGTTCTTCCCGCCCCACTGCGGGGAGGGAAGAACCCGATGATGAAGCATGCCACCAAGGGACCTTTTGGTGGCTGAGGGTTATTTTAAGAAAAGTACATTTTTTCCCTTAAGGAATACTACTATATCTGGAAGGATATCAGTTTAAGCTTTCTAGTGGATTTCTTTTGATTATCTATTTTATACAGGAGGCAAGGTCCACTACGTACCTCTCTCTCCCTCTTCTTGATTAATGTGATGCCTCAATCCACAGGTAATGTGGGGCGACTTTGGCCTCGGGGATCATCGAAGTCCTCTACGTTGCAGTAGTCGAACAGCTGATGCTGTACTAATGGTCTTGGTGTACCGCAGTTGAAGGCAAAACCTTTGGTGGGAGCTGGTGTCCCTTAGATGCAATGAATCCAGACTCTGATAGCATTCCTAGGTCCGGCAGACATGGGTGTAAGTTTTGGCTATCTCTAACTTGTCTCTTGTTGTTCCTCAGCAACTGGTAGAGGCAAAACATCTGTGGTGGCTTCAAACTTGTCTGTTTGAGCTTTTTTAGCTCTTGTAACCCTAGAGATGGTTCCAGGGAATCAGCCGACTGATCCTTGGAGTCACTGATGTGGGTGAAGGCAGGATATCAATTTTTCTCCGTGTCAGAAGTTGCAGGCACAGTACCAATCTCGCTAGCCCAAAAGTGCAGAAAGTGCAGTCCTCTCGATGGTGCAGCCTTTGTGCGGTTCAAGGGCAGCAGGGCAGTCCTTTTTCTGACCCTTCTTATTCCCCAGTGTGAACAGAGGGGCAGGGTGCCAGGGGTGCCATATTTATCCCAGAAAAGAGCCGAGAAGGGACCACATGGTCACTAGCCGATGGGCTACTGGGTCTCCTCCTACCTAGTGACAAGATACCTGTGATGTGTGTTATCTAGCTTTCCCAGAGACCCCCATTCTTGCCCCTTCTAAAAATTGCATGATCCTCCCTTGGTCAACAGTAGCAAGGTGGTCCACCCTAGAGGTATGGCTACTGTGGCCTACACACCCATGGAAATAACAGTTTGGGCACAGATTTCCCTTATTTGGCTGTGTCTACTAATTGTCTGCAGGAACGAAAGGCATCCTGCCCAGGGGTGTTGTCGCAGTGTACCCTTCAAAGGTGTCTTATCCTTTGAAGCTTGCCTTTTGGGCTAACACCCTGAGTGGCCAACCTGGGAGAGGAGTTGACACCTTGCTCTGTGGTAACTGCCCTTGTTACTGGGTCTGGGAGTTGTTCACACATCTCCCCAGGTGGTCAGAAATCTGTCTATGTATCAGGGCCTTTGTGAGCCTAATAAAGTAGCTGGGAGGCAGAGTGGCAACTTTCTAAAAGTTGCTTAACTTTAATAGTGACTTTAAATCTGGCCTGGGCAATAGGTCAGATTTAATGCCACATATTATTTTGATACCGTACTCGTCCTTGTTAGGTAATCCCATTCAGAAGTTAACCGGGTTGGGTTCCTAGCTGGTAACCCTGTGTTAGCTAATAGGGCTACTAACCTTTCCACAGAAAAACAACAATGTGGAAGTGTTGCTGCTAGGACATATTGAAAATCATATGTCCTACTTAATAATATACAGCTTTCTGCCATAGGGCTCCATAGGCCTTCCTTAGGGGAGACTTACATATATCCTTATGGGAAGTGATGGCTTTGCCATTAGGTGTAATAGCAAAGTCGACTAGCAGTGTAAAAGACTGCCCTGTCAGTCTGCAGTGGGAGGCTGGGGTCTGTTTTGTCTCTGTAACATGCAGAGTGGTATAAACAGTGCTGCAGCGCTGGGTGACCGCTTGGCCTTATATGCCATTGGTACCTGGGGTACCATTTACTAAGGACTTACAAGTAAGTCAGTACTTTCCAATTTGGTGTATCCAATTTAACATAACTCTGAATAGGATTAGAACACTGCCACTGAGGTCTAGATAGCAGGCGTCAGTCCACTCTCAGAGTAGAAAAAACAGCAGCATCGGTCAAAAGATTTGGGGTGAAAATGCAATAAGAGGCATTTCCTCACAGAGAACAATAGGGTACATGTGGGGAAAAAGTGCATTGAGACTTCACCTTTTTACTCATACTTAAGCCATTTGTGCACCAGTGCACAAATGTTCGTGATATCTGTGCTTAAAATGTGCAGGACTTAAGTGGAAGTTTAGGAAAAAGCTTGACATAAATGAGGTTTATTAATCCGCTTTCTTGGCACACTTTTTCATCCAACTCTCTATTTATAGATCCCTCCTCTTGTTACAGAAAGGTGAATGGAACAATTAAAGGACCACCAGGGTTGAGTTGGCAGTGTATGGCAGATTGTGCTTTTAAAAATATGTTTTTAATATAAAGTGAATGATTTTTTTATTGCGCTTTAATTAGTAATGCAAAAGAAACAATTGATGGACGGAATGCTGAACAATGCAAACATTCACCCATCATTCTTTTGCTCACCACACCACCCCAGTTTGGACCCAGCCATATGCAAATCAGTCTTGACCCTGTTCCCTATGGGAACAGTCCTGCCCGAACTTCCATGCCAGGCCCTCCCTGGACCGGAAACAAGCTTCCTGGGACCGGTTTAGGGGCATCACCCTTTATCAGCCAGGCTAGCTTGAATCCAGTGGCGCAGTGAACACGGGACCCACGTCTGGGCATACCCTTCCTACTCAGGGCGACAAATGCAAAAGAAACAATTGATGGACAGAATGCTGAACAATGCAAACATTCACCCCCAGTCACAAAGATCTGGGTTTAATCCATCATTCTTTTGCTCTCCACGAAAACTCAGTTTGGAACCAGCCATATGCAAATCAGTCTTGACCCTGTTCCTTATGGGAACAGTCCAGCCCAAACTGCCAAGCCAGGCCCTCCCTGGACCAGAAACAAGCATCCTGGGACCGGTTTCGGGCATCACCCTTCATCCGCCAGGCTAGCTTGAATCCAGTGGAGCAGTGAGCACGCATTTGTCACCCCGAGTGGGACGGGTGTGCCCAGACGTGGGTCCCGTGCTCTCCATGCCACTGGAGTCAAGATATCCTGGCTGATGAGGGAGTGAAACCACGAAACCGGTACTAGGATGCTTGTTTCCAGTCCAGGGAGGACCTGGCCTGGCAGTTCGGGCTGGACTGTTCCCGTTGGCCACAGGGTCAAGACTGATTTGCATATGGCTGGGTTCAAACTGGAATGACATGGGGAGCAAAAAAACGATGGATTTAGGCCCAGGTCTCTGTACTGGGGTGAATGTATGACAATGTTCTGCATTCTGTCTATCAATTGTTCTTTTTGCATTCATAACCACGAGTGGGACGGGTATGCCCAGACGTGGGTCCCGTGCTCTCCATGCCACTGGAGTAAAGCTATCCTGGCTGATGAGGGACGAAACCCCGAAACCGGTCCTATGATGCTTGTTTCCAGTCCAGGGAGGACCTGGCCTGGCAGTTCGAGCTGGACTGTTCCCATTGGGCACAGGGTCAAGACTGATTTGCATATGGCTGGGTTCAAACAGGAATGGCATGGGGAGCAAATTAAACGATGGATTTAAGCCCAGATCTCTATATTGGGGTGAATGTATGACAATGTTCTGCATTCTATCCATCCATTGTTCTTTTTGCATTTGTCACCCCGAGTGGGACGGGTATGCCCAGACGTGGGTCCCGTGCTCTCCATGCCACTGGAGTCAAGCTATCCGGGCTGATGAGGGGTGAAACCCTGAAACCGGTCCTAGGATGCTTGTTTCCAGTCCAAGGAGGACCTGGCCTGGCAGTTCGAGCTGGACTGTTCCCATTGGGCGCAGGGTCAAGACTGATTTGCATATGGCTGGGTTCAAACTGGAATGGCATGGGGAGCAAAAAAAACAATGGATTTAGGCCCAGATCTCTGTACTGGGTTGAATGTATGACAATGTTCTGCATTCTGTCCATCAATTGTTCTTTTTGCATTTGTCACCACGAGTGGGATGGGTATAACCAGACATGGGTCCCGTGCTCTCTATGCCACTGGAGTCAGGCTATCCTGGCTGATGAGGGGTGAAACCCCGGAACCGTTCCTAGGATGCTTGTTTCCAGTCCAGGGAGGACCTGGCCTGGCAGTTTGGGCTGGACTGTTCCCATTGGGCACAGGGTCAAGACTGATTTGCATATGGCTGGGATGAAACTGGAATGGCATGGGGAGCAAATAAACCGATGGATTTAGGCCCAGGTCTCTATACTGGGGTGAATGTATGACAATGTTCTGCATACTGTCCATCAATTGTTCTTTTTGCATTTGTCACCCCGAGTGGGACGGGTTTGTCCAGACGTGGGTCCTGTGCACTCAATGCCACTGGAGTCAAGCTATCCTGGCTGATGAGAGGTGAAACCCCGAAACCGGTCCTAGGATGCTTGTTTCCAGTCCAGGGAGGACCTGGCCTGGCAGTTCGGGCTGGACTAGTCCCATTGGGCACAGGGTCAAGACTGATTTGCATATGGTTGGGTTCAAACTGGAATGGCATGGAGAGCAAAAAAAACAATGAATTTAGGCCCAGATCTCTGTACTGGGTGACTGTATGACAATGTTCTGCATTCTGTCCATCAATTGTTCTTTTTGCATTCGTCACCCCGAGTAGGATGGGTATGCCCAGATGTGGGTCCCGTGCTCTCCATGCCACTGGAGTCAAGCTATCCTGGCTGATGAGGGGTGAAACCCCAGAACCGGTCCTAGGATGCTTGTTTCCAGTCCAGGGAGGACCTGGCCTGGCAGTTCGGGTTGGACTGTTCCCATTGGGCGCAGGGTAAAGACTTATTTGCATATGGCCGGGTTCAAACTGGAATGGCATGGGGAGCAAAAAAAACAATGGATTTTGGCACATATCTCTGTACTGGGGTGAATGTATGACAATGTTCTGAATTCTGTCCATCAATTGTTCCTTTTGCATTAATTAGTGATGCAGCAGGTATAAATGAGACTGAGAGTGCTCTTTTAAATGTCTGTTTTTTGGCTGTAGTCCTGATGAAGACCCTGCTCACATCATCTTCTTAGGGTAAGAATGTGAACTGAATTTCATGTTTTGGCCTGCTAATATTTGATAGGATTAGAGTGAAGTAAGATTTTATTGTTTATGCTCTTTTATATGATCTGATCTTGAGCAGCCAACATTTTTTGTTAGTATCTCTATATCTGTAGATATTTTCTCCATTTCACTCACTTACAAATCATGAGAACTGCACTAGTTTTACATTAACTGTAGCATTATCCAAATGTGTTGTTTGACAAATCTAAGATATTATATATATATATATATATATATATCAACAAACAAATCCAGTGCCTCTCTCCTGCACCGGAATGACGACACAGCAGTCTCCAACTATAAAGTAAGGATTTTTATTCTTTTATGCTTCGAGCCATGACACGTTTCGGCAGGGTCCCCTGCCTTGATCACATTCGGAGTTTATTAACAGAAACGCTTTTAAAGTTAAGACATGTCACATCACATGACCTTCTAAAAATAGACATAGACAAAACACTCCGTTCAAATGTGAAATTTTCAACAATCAAAAAGTTTCCTTCAAATTATATAAATATTACTTTCCATTGTTTTTCTCTTTTTGTCTTTATTATATACTTATATCACTTTTTTTGTACTTTGTGATTTGCTATTTTTAAATTTTTTTCCTTGAGTGTGTATTTTTTTCTCTCTTTCTCTTTTTCTCAATTAAACTTTATTGTACCATTATCTGACACATCCACGAGCCCGTGAGTGTCTTTATTTTGTCTGTGCAGAGTGACACGTATTTCATAACTATTCGATCTCTACAATATACTGTCATCCTTACACTTTGTGATAATATGTGTCCGGATTTTCGGTTTACTGTTGTATCGTTATTTACCTTCATCTCAACAAGGGGATGAAAAATGCCTATACGAATGGAAGTACACGCATACTGCATATCATGTTACGTGGTGATGTTACTGGCTGAGTTATAAGTGCAAGTGCTTTCATATAGTTGTGCAATTTACGCAATATAGCAGCAGATATTAATGTGCAAAATTGCAAATTTATAGCCAGAGCGGATACAATTTTAGCAGCTTTCTTTTGTGCAAATTTCGCAATAGCAGCAGATAGGTCTTCTGTAGCATAATAGTCACTACTAATAGCTTGTAAAGTATGCTTTGTAATTGTCAGTATTATCGTACTAGTATGCAGTTTAGGCTACATACTGCATATACTGTTGCGTAGTGATGACACTGGCTGAGTTATAAGTGCAAGTGCTTTCATATAGTTGTGCAATTTACGCAATATAGCAGCAGATATTAATGTGCAAAATTGCAAATATATAGCCAGAGCGGATACATTTTTAGCAGCATTCTTTTGTGCAAATTTCGCAATAGCAGCAGATAGGTCTTCTGTGGCATAATAGTGACTGTGCAAGTGCTTTCTTTTGACTGTGCAAACAATGCCTTAATAACCCCTCGACATAGTGCAAAAATATAATAGCAGCTGAGATACCTAACATAATATACATTTCTAATACCAGCCTAAACCCAAATGCATGATTGAAAATGCAGTACACTAATATGTGCAAATTTTACAGATAGCAGCTCCTGATTTTGCCATAAGGCCAGTGCTTCAAACCACATAAATATACTTATAAAGATATAAATACTCAACAACTTCCACTAAAAAGGCAATTAATTAAAATGTTATGAAACCGACTTCTATATAACAACACCCGTCATGATTTGATAGATTGTGAATCTTGGTCCCCCTCTGCATAAGATTATTTGACTAGTGGTACCAATAAAAGTCTAAATAAAATACTTTAAAAACTTATTCTAAACACCAAAATATATACCTAGAACATATCCCTTCAAGTGACATCCTCCTTGCAATATTCAATTTCATTCATAGTCAGTTAATTCTACTTTTCATATTCTCCATCCCTTATCCTAAATGCACACATAAATCTTTACCAGAATTTAGGCCATTAGGGGCCTTCGAGTCAAACATTAAAATGTACCTTGATTCCAATTGCCTCAATTTCCTTTCTCGGTTTCCCCCTCTCCTTCTTTTAGGGACCGAATCAATTACAAAATATGTTAGTTCCTCACTCTTTCCTCCATGTATTTCATTTATATGACGAGCAACCGGATACGTTTGATCTTTCTTATTTATTGCTCTAAGGTGCTGGAGGATCCTGACGTGGGCCATGTGTATAGTGCTGCCAATGTATCGAAGTGGACATGTGCATTGCAGCACATATACAACATGGTCATTTCTGCAATTCAAGAACCGTGGAATCCTCCACGGTTTGTGCATGAAAGGCAAACATACTACTTTGGTATTTACACCATGTTTGCACGCCTTGCATTTCAGACATTTCGTGAAACCTGGATTGTCTGTGAGCCAATTCTATGATTCAATTATCTCAGGGCTACTCTTCCCTAAATATTCTCTCATTGATTTTGCTCTCCTGAAGGATATCAGCGGCTTTCTGGAGACCATGTCCCCAATCATAGGATCCCCTTTAACCAGGTGCCAATGCCTATTCATGCAGTCTCTCACACTAGCATGATAGGCATTGTACCCGGTAATCATCCTTACATCTTGTGCTGATTTTTCCTTCTCTTTCCTGGTACTCACTAGGATATCATTCCTGCATAATTTGTCAACCTTTTTCACTGCTTGATCTAATACTGATTGACTGTAACCCCTTTCGCGGAATCTCTCCGTTAGGTTTCGCTGTACTACTTGTAGAGAGTCTATCTCACTGCAGTTTCTTTTCATCCGCAATTGCTCGGCATAAGGGATGCTGTATTTCAAACTTTGAGGATGGAAGCTTTTACAATGTAAAATGGAATTCCCAGCTGTGGGCTTCCTGAAGGTATGTGTGTGTATTTTATCTATGTTAATAAAAACCTCCAAATCAAGAAAATGTACATTTGACTCACTAATGGAGCTAGTGAATTTAAGGTTAAGATTATTAACATTTAAAGATTCAATGAACCGGGAAGCACTCTCTATCGATCCATTCCAGATGATAAAAAGATCGTCTATAAATCTGACCCAGACTTTTATATTTTCTTTCCATTCATTTGCATACTGGACTTTGAGCACCTGCTCCTCCCACCAGCCCATGTGAAGATTCGCATAGCTGGGGGCGAAGCAGGTGCCCATCGCCGTCCCCATGAGTTGTCTGTAGGTGTCATTTCCATAAAGAAACAGGTTGTTATTCAGACATAGTTCAGCCATTTTTAGCAGCATTTCAGAATGTTGATACATCTGGACTGGTCTTCCACTCAAATAGTACCTAAGAGCTTTAAGTCCATCTTCATGGGTGATACTCGCATACAACGAGGCAAAGTCAAGGGTAATCAACAGATTCTGGGTCTCCCATTGGACATTTTGCAGTTTTTTCAAAAAGTCTCCCGTATCCTGGATATGTGATGGCAGTTGTTCCACAAAGTCTTGTAGAAAATGGTCCAGATAACGTGATGATGTCTCAAATAAACTACCAATAGCAGAGATAATCGGCCTGCCAGGAGGGGACGTTTTGTTCTTGTGAATTTTCGGTATTAGATATAAAATGGGCATTACCGGTTTTTCCACCTTCAGATATTGGTATTCTGCATCCGATAACAAGTCCATGGCCCTCCACCTTGATAACTCCTTATGGTATTTATTTTTTATCTCTAGGATGTTACTCTGTGGTACTCTTTGGTACCATGTTATATCTTTCAGTTGGAATTTGGCCTCTTCGTTGTATTTTTCTAGTGGCCACAGGACCACGTTCCCACCTTTATCAGATTGCCTCACCACGATATCAGTTCTTGCCTTTATCTTTTCCATGACCTTTTGATAATTTCTTTCATCTTTTTTGATTTTGCCGCAGAACTCCTTACTAGAATCTTTAGCTATCTCTTTCAAGTCCTTAATCACTCATTCTGCATATAGATCTATAGAGTCTTTTGGGAGAATGGGTATAAAACATGACTTTTTCTTGAAACTAGTTTTGCTTGCTCCGTATGTGTCCATGCCATATTTTTCAGCTATTTCTGTGTTTGACATTTCAATTTCCACCTCCTGGTCATTATTATTTTCCAATTCGTCCATAATCCTGATATCCTATATATATAATATGAATTGCTCTGACTATTGTGCATATTAAAAATCTTGGCTGAAACACTAAGTGATCCCTATGATTTAAGAATATATTTCTATAAAGGATTACAGAGTAACCTTTGTTTATAATTATTAGTAGCCAGGTTCTTAGGAATATTGGGTTGCCCCTTGTTCTCTTGCACATAGCTATTATCAGAAGGAGAACTCTTAGAGAGACTGGGTACTCTTTAAAAGTAGGGATGGAGTGGGTTTGGGAATTTTCAGGAGAAGAGGTCTGAGTGTGACTGATTATTACAAAAAGTGAAGCTTGAAAATAGCTTTATTATCTGTTTAATTTCTCTGACATAAATGGAAACCTTTACAAGGAGTAGGTAAGTGTACTATCTAGGAATAGGTATGCAGGTGGCTTTGTTATCAACTGAACATCTCTGGTGTATTAAAGGTATTATCACAAATAGATTTTGAAATATGTCTGTATTTCCAAAAACTCAAATATGAGTTAATATGTGGTACACAAAACTGCTTTGCCAAGAGCAGAGCTTTGAGTGATTCTGCTATTATCAAGAACAAGATTTGGAGTGATTACGGGTGTTATTAGTATTAGAGCATTGAACAGTAGACATAATTGTTTCTGGGTGTTATCAGTTGCCGTTCATATAGGTAATTCTTGGTAATTTTAGCAGTAGAACTCACAGCGATTATCTGTATTATCAAGAGTAGAGCAATGAGTGAATTTAGTTATTATCACTTATGAAGCAATTTAATAGGAATATACCAAACAGGACAGATAGCACATCAGATTCTGACATGCTGGTGTGGTAATGACACTGAGGTGCTCCTTTAGGTGAACGTGTACTAGTTTCAGTCATGCAGTGAAATATTATGTACGTGTGGAAAGCCACTTATAAAACTTTGCGAGACTGTATGTGCAAGCCAGGTGGTTGAAAATAAAATTGACCACAGTGTCTACCACAGTGTCTGACACCTCCTTCATAAAGTTTCTCTTTGTCTTTAGCGGGTTGTTCAGCATCTCCGTCAGTGTTATAGCTCTGTAGTGTGTTGCAGAAAAATAGAAAGAGAACCGAGCTGAAAGTTTTGCTTGTATTTTATGTGTTTTAGATTGCTGTTGCTGCCTGTTGTGTATGTGGCCAGGCATGTCCATTTCCCTATTGCACCAATGGAGGATGGAGGATGGTATGCAATGCACATGTATGTTTCGTAACATTCCACCTAGACATTTTATGCAGAGATATGCATGAGCTTTAAATGTAATGTTATGTGGTATTAGACCTGTCAGCCTTAGGATGATCTTCCCCCAAACATTTCGCCTTGAGCACTTTACCACTGCTGACCAGAGCTAAAGTGCATGTGCTTCTCTCCTGAACATGGTTACATTGGTTTATCCACAATTGGGATATTTAATTTATCTGTAAGTCCCTAGTAGAGTGCGCTACCTGTGCCCAGGGCCTGTAAATTAAACATTAGGAATTCCTTCTTACACTTTTAAGATGCAATTCCTGATAGAGAAGGAGTAGCTCTGTCATGTTTTATATCATTGGAATGGTAATGATAAATTCTCCTTGCTGCTAAAATTGGATTTAACATTACTATATTAGAAATGCCCCTTTTAGAAAGCTACTCTTTTGGGGGGTTGGGCCTATTTACTCAGCTAGGTTGGGCCACTTGTAAATCAAACAAGAGCGAATGTCCGTGCTGATCATTAATTTGTCCGCAAAGGTTTTGAGATGATCAGGTTTTTAATTTTCTTGCCCTTATAGTTATTTTTATACATCTTAAATTATTTTGAACAGTAAACATTTACACTTTCCATAGTCTTTGGACAACAACCACACACTTTCATCAATTCTTTAAGCCCACATGCTTAAACAGACAAGAACCATAAATCATAATTTATACATCAAATTAATATCAAAACACAATACAAAAGACACAAGTCCATTATACCAGTCATCAATTGTAAATGTAATTGCATTTATATAGCGCTTACTACCCCTGACGAGGTGTCGATGAGCTTTTTGGTGAGTAGCACGTGACTCCGTAACCCAAAAAGAATTAGTGGTGAATTAGTATAGGGAAATATGATATTGATTTGAGCAGTGGACATGTGAGTCTGTTAGTTGGATTGAAAGGGATAGTGGAGGGAAGGGTCTAGAAAGTGTTTATTTAGAGATCATAGCAGCAGGAGGAGGTTTAGGATGAATAGAGGAGAGAAGAGTCAGAGGAAAGTTTAGAAAGGCTTGTTTGGGAGATCTGAATAGGAAAAGAGGTTTGAGATGATGGAAGGAGGAGTAGAGGAGGGAAGAGTCAACAAAGGGTTATTTTGGGTATCATAGTAGTAGAATGGGGTTTGGGACGAGTCAGAGAGTGGAGGTATAGGATATATTGAGAGAGGCATAGGGTGAGAAATAGGGTAGTATATTGGAGAGAGTAGTAGATTGAGGTTTTGGATGAGTCAGAGACTGAATGTCTATGTGTGGTTCTCTATTTATCACCACCTTCCTCAGGTCAACATGTTTCAAATTCCCCTTATTTAGGGTTATCCTCAGGACCAAGGCTGGTTTCTTGACCGATGCCAGTATAAAACTACAAAGAGATTAATGAAATGTCATTTAAGGGATATATAATATTTTTCTCTCCATTTATTATCTGGCATTTTACCTCTCTTTTTTCATTCAAAAGGCATTTATGTCCAAACGATGCATTGAGTCCTTCAAGCCACTCTTGGGCTTTTTCGTTAACCTCGTTGCCTTAGTTCCCAAATTTAGTCTGCAGCCATCGTCCTTTGCATGGAAAAAAGGGGCTAGAAATGGGATACCATCTTAGTCCAAATTCACTTATTTTTTACTAAAGTTTGAAACGTTCAGTTTGCCATGCATATTTGTTGTTAGAATGAGCTTACTTCAAACTTTGTCGTGCCATGTCACAGTTTAAATTGTTCTTCTGTAATTTTACAAGAAACATTTGACAGTGATTATATTGGCCCCAAAGAATTTGAATACTTGAAAAAAGTGAATCCAAGAATCCCAGTTATGTATTTCCTACCAAAGATACACAAAGATGAAAAGAACTCCCCAAGATGACCGATCATCTCAGAGTGTGACTCAGTTTTGGGACCAATCTCACAATATGTGAATACATTTTTAAAACACACACACTCTCACCTCAGGCTGGGCTGAGGATGGGAACTAGAGGCACGGGGCCAAAGGGCAAGCCAGCCTCCAATCTCATATGTAAACACAATAAGGCTGCCCCTCACATGGGTTCCAACAGTTTCCTACAGAATTATACTGAGATGCAACACCTATGGGGGCATCTCATAAAGGTTTCGGACTGGCCTCACACACCGCCCGGTGTCATGCTTCATCATAGGCTGTCCTCGCCCTCTAAAAACTACGTTTGATAAAGGGCGGGCATACACCTGGAGACAGGGATGCACTTCTACAACTAAGTGATGACCATGTGAAAGTGAAGGTGATTTAAAAACCATCACACCTGTCACTCAACTATGTTTAATTCAGGGAACAGATGTCTGGCATTAAAATAGGTGTACGGTGATCCGGGACATTATCTTCCCTTCACCGTATTAAGTGCGGTCAACATGTTTCTGCGTTAATGTCCCCGTAGAGTGCGTCGCATTCGTCAGGACCAAAGGGTTTAGCCTTTTCGCATCTAAAGCGAAAAGCTGCTGCTAATCAGGGGACAGGAATAAAAATTAATTAAACCGCCCGTATGGTGTAGTACCACTGTGAAAGATTCCTAAACTACTATCCTCTATACTCCATGGGAGGGCGAGGGTGGGATAGCCTACTTGTGACTTTTGTCTGACTTCAGCGCTCCCATCGGTTCTCTCTACAGGCGTCCACTCGGTCTCCCGATAGTAGTTTAGGAATCTTTCACAGTGGTACTACACCATACGGGCGGTTTAATTAATTTTTATTCCTGTCCCCTGATTAGCAGCACCTTTTCGCTTTAGATGCGAAAAGGCTAAACCCTTTGGTCCTGACGAATGCGACGTACCCTACGGAGACATTAACGCAGAAACATGTTGACCGCACTTAATACGGTGAAGGGAAGATAATGTCCCGGATCACCATACACCTATTTTAATGCCAGACATCTGTTCCCTGAATTAAACATAGTTGAGTGACAGGTGTGATGGTTTTTAAATCACCTTTCACTTTCACATGGTCATCACTTAGTTGTAGAAGTGCATCCTTGTCTCCAGGTGTATGCCCGCCCTTTATCAAACGTAGTTTTTAGAGGGCGAGGACAGCCTATGATGAAGCATGACACCGGGCGGTGTGTGAGGCCAGTCCGAAACTTTATGAGATGCCCCCATAGGTGTTGCATCTCAGTATAATTCTGTAGGAAACTGTTGGAACCCATGTGAGGGGCAGCCTTACTGTGTTTACAATACATTTTTAAAACCATGCATTAAAGAGGTACCATCGTATTAAGCGACACAATGGATTTTATCAATAAAATTGAAGGGACCCAATTCAATTCTAGTACACAGTGGTTGATCACATTTGACGTGGCTTCCCTATATATAAAAACCACAAGACGATGGTCTAGAGGCCATAGAATTTTATTTAGAAGCAAGACCTTGGCCACTTAGAGTTCCTACACAATTTATTCTAAAATTGGCTCACATAGAATTAAAAATAAATTATTTAATATTTTAAGAAGATTTCTTTTTCAGATAAAGGGGACTGCCATGGGATGTCTTTTTTGCGCTGGAAATGGTAGTATTGTGTATGGCATTATATGAACAAATATTCATATATAACAACAATCCCTTTCATAACAATATAACAAAATGGCTCAGATTCATTGGTGACATCTGATGCTTATGGACTGTGGATGAAGAAACCCTTCACCAATTCCATAATTGATTGAACAATAGAATCCCAGATATCAAATTCAGTATGTCTAAACATGAAAACACTGTCACATTTCTGGACGTTCAAGTAAAAGCAGTTGAAGGCCAGCTAATTACAACACTCTAACAGAAGCCAACAGATAAAAACAACGCCTTACACTTTAGGAGCTTCCGCCCTCGAAATCTGAGACAGAATCTGCTCTATGGGCAATTCTTAAGGATAAGACGCAACTGCACAACACAAGAGTATTATTTTGAGAATGCTGCTACCCTACAAGAAAAATTGAAGGAAAAAGAGCATCTGAAAAAACTCCTAAAACATTCATTCAAGCGAGCATGGTATACGTGAAGAGAGTGCCTCCTAGAAAAGAATGAGAAACTAACACCGGACAGGCTAGTCTGCGTGTCTACATACTGTCCCCAAACAAACAACTTTAAAAAAATTATCATGAAAAACTGGCACCGAATATCTGGTTAGGAATGTGGCTTTGCACGCCCACTGTTTGCACTAAAGAAGAATGCAAGCATTGGTGGAGACTTAGTCAGAGCCTGTACCCGTCTAGAAACAGTAAAAAACAGCTTGAGACAACACTGGAATATGGCTCCATTGGAAGGGCATCATAATTCAGGGAACATGCGTAACATGCAGCCAAACAGTTGAAGGCACATTTTTTCAGATGGTAAATATCAAATGGAGGCACACTTCTTTTTCCAATTGTAGAACAAAAAGCGTGGTATTTGGAACTTTATGTCCCTGACAAAAACTATACATTGGAAAAACTAGCCAGGAGATCAGACAAAGGAATGTCTAGCACAAATCTCAGAAAAAAAGAAAAGCCACTACAGCACCAGTTGTCAGCCACTTCCTACCAATGGGACACACTGAAAAAGACTTTATATGGACGTTCCTAATGGTAGTACAGTCCAATTTAAGAGTCGGAGATCTTGAGGCAATATCTTGCATTTAAATACCACTGCTACACGATTAAACGAAATGTCTGTAGTACACCAATTGTAAGGCTGACCAAAAGGAATATATACATTTTACAAGTTGGCAGTAAACACGAATACCCCAAGAACCAGCGTACATTAGAATAAACATTTACACAACAGCTAGGAAACAACATACCAAAGTTCATGATAGAACTGAACTTTGAGTGAAGGCAGGCTGAGTATTTCTACATAAACTGGAATGTAAGTGTTACAATAGGTTTCCTGCAAAATCAGGTAAAGTAGGAAATGGCCCATTGCATTCGGATGTAGGGGCAAAATACGATATATTAGCCTTGGGAAATATGGAATATAACTCACACTGAGCACTACAAAGACCAGAATGCAACTGACAGAATTGGGGACTCAAATACTCAGGTCTAGCCAAATAACCAACATTACAAATGCAATTAAATACTGTAGACCAAGAGGCAGAGAACGCTGCAGCTAAGGAGCCTAGCTGGGGAGCTGACAGAAAACTTTTCATTGAAGAAAAAGTAAGTAAAAATAGAAGGAGAATTTATGATAGAAAAGGCATTTCCATTTGAACTTCGTCTGGCCGACTTGCAACAATGTAGCAGGATTTTTTGACTGATAACTAATGAATTTCAGGTTCCAAAAAGCTTTTGGTTCTTCTTCCGAGCTAAGCACGAAGCCACAGATGTAAAGCAAGATAAAGTGGCACATGAACGAGGGGCAGCAGAATGAGAGGAAAGCGTCCGGCCTACATACGGAAACGTTCATATAAAGATTAGAAGGAAGCTGATGTTTTTATATCTTTCCTTCTAGTTCAGCACAAAGTTACAGTGAAGTCGGAAAAGGCTGCAAAAAAGCAGAGAGGCAGCAGAGTTAGAGCTGCAAAGGAACAATTTAAACTGTGACGAGGCACGACAAAGTTTGAAGTAAGCTCATCCTAACAACAAATATGCATGACAAACTGAACCATTCAAACATTAGTGGAAATTAAGTGAATTAAGACCTAAATGGTATCCCATTTCTATCCCCTTTTTGCCATGAAAAGGATGGTGCTGCAAACTAAATTTGGGAATAAGGCAAAGAGATGAATGAAAAAGCCCACGATTGGCTTGAAGTGCTCAATGCAATTTTCAGACATAAATTCCTTTTGAAAGGAAAAGGAGAGGTAAAATGTCAGATAATAAATGGAGAGCCAAAAAATAATATATAGTAATTAAATGACATAGTTCCCAAAAACGTTTTCAATTATTCTCTTTGTAGTTTTATGCCGGCATCCATCAAGAAACCAGGCTTGGTCCTAGGATAACCCTAAATACGGGGAATTTGAAATGCGTTGACTTTGTCGCACGAAGGAGGTGGCGATAAATAAACAACCGCACATAGGCAATCCTTTAAGGAACATTGGATACTTTTCTCTATCTAAATAAAATGGTGGAAGAACCTCCCCCCCCCCAAATGTGCATAAGTAAGGAGTTTTCTTTAGGAAATGGACTAGAATAGGACAACGCAATACAATTCTTGAATTGATGACTGATATAATCGAATTGTGTCTTTTGTACTGTGTTTTGATATTAATTTGATGTATGACTTATGATTTATGTAGCTTGTCTGTTTAAGTATGTGGGCTTAAAACATTGACAAAAGTGACATGTTGTTGTCCAAAGAATAAGGAAAGTGTACTAGTTTACTGTTCAAAATAATTTAAGGTGTATAAAAATAACTATAAGGCCAAGAAAATTAAAAACATGATTATCTCAAAGATTGTGCGGACAAAATAATTATCAGAAAGGATTTTCATTGTTGTCCGATTTACAAGTGTCCCAGCCTAGCTGAGTAAAAAGGCCCAATACTGTACTTTGAGAGCAGGTGATTACCTGCAAGGGTTCGGTCTGTTGACATAAGGTGTGATAGAAGCATTAGATTAACTCATAGTGGCTCTACCTTGAAAGGTAGGCCCAAAACAATATGACTGAAAAAGAGACACTATCTTAATCTGAGGACCACATACAATGGTTAGTAACCACACCCTCTCCTTTCTCTTCCATAACATTAAGATCTGCTGCCAAACGAATTACAACTATCTACCAGAAGTCAACACTAAAGAAGAATACAAGCATTGGTGGACACTAAGGGGTCGATTCCGATCTCGGTCGGTAGGGCTCCGAATCAGATTCGGCTTTACCGGATCCGAGTCGGAGGCCTTGTTTCCGACCGATTCGCACAGTCGTCCGACCGAGCTAGTACGATGCGAGTGAACGTGAAATCGCCGACCGACTCGTTTCCGTGTCCGACCCGCTCCGTCCGACTCGGTCGCACTCGATTCGTGGCGCGCAATGGAGACGTTTTCCGACCGAGCCAGTACGATGGACGCGTCGGACAGCCGGATCGAGTCGGAGCGTCCGGCTCGAAAAAGCACCCGGAGCCGGACTTGGGGGGTCCGTGCCGGACCCCCCTGCACCCGTAGCCGTACGAGTTGAACACAGGGGGGACCCAAGGGCCCCCCCTATACATGCGTGTACGGTGCGGATGGCACCAACGCGTACCCACTACAGGGGGCCCCCTTGTTCGCGACGTACCCATTGAGTCAATGGGAGCCCATGTACGCGTCGTACGACCGGCTCCCATTGACTTCAATGGGAGTCCGACCGAATCGAGTCCGGCAGCATGCGGCCGTATCGTACTCGCTCGGTCGGACTGCAGGAGTCCGGCTCGGTCGGAAATCTCTCCGGATCCGGCTCTGTCGGAGAGTTTTCCGAACCAGATCGGAATCGGCCCCTAAGTCAGAGCCTATACCCCTCCAGAAACAGTAAAAACCAACTTGACACACCACTGGAATATGGCTACATTGGAAGGGCATCATAATTCAGGGAACTAGCATTTAGCCAAACAGTAGAAGGCAGATTTTCAGATGGGAAATATCAAATTGAGGCACACTACTTTTTCCAATTATAGCACAAATAATGTGGTACACAGACTTTTATGTTCCTTACAAAAAATATACATTGGAAAAACTAGCCAGGAGATCCAACAAAGGATTGTCCAGAACAAATCTCAGATAAAAACAAAGGCGACTACGGCACCAATTGTAAGCCACTTCGTATCAATAGGACACACTGAAAAATACTTTAAATGGGCAGTCGTAATGGTGGTACGGCCCAATTTAAGAGGTGGAGATCTAGAGGTAATACTCCAACAAAAGGAAGCATATCTAATCTTGCGTTCTAAGAGCACAGCTATGGGATTAAACAAAATGTCTGAACTATACCGATTGTAAGGCTGGCTGAAAGCAATATAGAAAATTTGCAAGTTGGCTGTAAATATGAATACCCCAAGAACTAGCGTACTTTGAAAGAAACATTTATGCAACAGATAGAAAAGGGCATACTAAAGTTCATGACAGAACTGAACTTTGAGTAACGGGTGGCTGAATATTTCTACATAAACTGGAATGTAAATGTTACAATAGGTCTCCGGCGACATCAAGTTTAATAGGAAATGGCACATTGCATCTGGATGTAAGGGCCAAATACCAGATATTAGCATGGAGAACTATGGAATATAGCTCACATTGAGCACTATAAAGAGCAGAATGCAACTGACAGAATTGGGGAATCGGCTAATCAGGTCTAGCAAAACAGCCAGTATTACAAATGCAATTAAACCAAGAGGCAGAGAACGCTGCAGCTAAGGAGCCCAGTTGGGGCACTGACAGAAAACTTTTCATTGAAGAAAAGGTAAGTAAAAATGCAAGGCAAATTAATGTTAGAAAAGGCATTTCCATTTGAACTTTGTATGGCAGACTTGCAACAATGTAAGAGGATTTTTTGACTGAAAACTAATGAAGTAAAGGTTCCGAACAGTGATTGATCCGCACACTGAAACCTTGCCAAACATAGTAGTGAGAAAGAAGAAACTAAAGCTTGTGTATATATATCTCAGAGTTAAGCACAAAGCCACAGATTTAAAGCAAGATAAAGTGGCACTTAAACAGAGAGGCAGCAGTATGAAAGAAGTGTCTGGCCTACATACTGAAACTTTCTAATAAAGATTAGAAGGAAACAAATGTTTTTGTGCATTTCCTTCCAGTTCAGCACGAAGTTTCAGTGAAGTCAAAAGGCTGAAAATAATCAGAGAGGCAACAGAGTTAAAGCTGCAAAAGAACAATTTAAAAAGTGAAGTGGCACAGCAAAGTTGGAAGTGAGCTCTTCCTAACAACAAATATGCATGGCAAATTGAATGTTTCAAACATTAGTGAAAAACAAGTGATTTTAGACTAAGATCCCCTGTTCTTCCATGAAACGAACGGTGGCTGCAAACTAAAGTTGGGAACTAAGGCAAAGAGACGAATGAAACAGCCCTCGATTGGCTTGAAGTACTCGATGCCTTTTTTGGACATTAATCCCTTTTGAATGAAAAAGAAGAGGTAAAATGCCAGATAATAAATAGAGAAATAATATAATGTGTAGGCCTTAAATGACATAGCTCACAAAAATGTTTTCATTTATTCTCTTTGCAGTTATATACTGGCATCAGTCCAGAAACCAGTCTTGGTCCTGACGATAACCTTAAGTAAGACGAATTTGAAACACGTTGACCTTATTGCACAAGGGAAGTGGCAATAAATAAAAACAACACATTGCCAATCCTAAAAGGAACACTGGATACCTTTCTCTATCTAAACAAAATGGTGGTAGAACCCCTCTAAATGTGCATAAATAAAGAGTTTTCTTTAAGAAATGGACTAGAATAGGACAACTCCATCCAATTCTTGAATTGATGACTGATATAATGGAACTGTGTCTTTTGTATTCTGTTTTGGTATTAATTTGATGTATGACTTAGGATTCATGTCCCATGTTTGTTTAAGTATATTAGCTTAAAACATTGACAAAAGTGTGGTGTTGTTGTCCAAAGAATATGGAAAGTGTACATGTTTAATGTTCAAAATAATTTAAGGTTTATAAAAAAAACTATAATGTCAAGAAAATTGAAAACTTGATCATCTCAAGAATTGTGCAGACAAAATAATTATCAGCAAGGGTATTTGTTGTTGTTTGACTTTTAGAAAGTTGGCATTTCTCTGCTCTTAAAGCTCAGTGTACCTGCAAGATGTCTCCAATACATGTATGGGGTGGATAACAGCTTGATTTTGTACATTCTCTCAAACGCAAAGGAAGGTTAGGTGACCCTGAGTTGCCGTCTGCACTCTGATGGCTCATCCTGGGCAGGATCGGAGGAAGTAGCAGACACTTACACTTGAATAGGCAGTGTCCTGTCACAACACAAATGTCTGGTTGCCCCCCTGTAGTGAGTCTGGAGCCAGAGCTAGGAAGAAAGTACCTCTGTGCACTTCAAACACCCTTCTTTGAAGTCACCCCCACTTCAAAGGCAGAACTGAGTATAAGTACTGAGTCTCTGACCTCACCAAATCAGACACTTCTGGACCTGTAAAGAAACACTGTAAGGAGGAAGGACTACTGTTCTGCTACAAGGACTGTTATATGCTGGACTGCTTCTCTTCAGGAACTGCTTTTTTCTGCTGTGCTGCTGTGCTGCCTGCTACACTCTGCCCCTGCTGAGGAAGAACTGGATTCTGCTTGAACCTAGGGTGATCTCCAAGGGCTTGTTGGCTTGCCTCCTGTTTCTGAGACTGAGAGATATCAAAGTCTCATCCCCTGCTCCTGTGCCTGGTCCATTGGAAGTGGACCCAGGTGCTTGCTCCAGTCAAACCAACGCATTGCCTGTCTGCATGTAGCAGAACTGATGCATTGTCACTGTTGTGAGAGCAGAATCAGCGCATTGCACTGGGAACCAGTGCATCGACTTAAGAACCGATGCATCGGGAGCAAAGCATTGGTGCTGCTGCAGTCTGGGAAGATCGACGCATCCCCTCGACTGCATGGAGAAACACGGTGCATCGTGTAGGGAACTAATGCCTCTCGTCTCGGCGCATCGTCTTCAGAACTGGCTCATCGCCACCACTGCGTGCGGGAAATTGACACATTACCTTGACTTTGGGATCGAAACTGAGGCATCGGGTGCATCCCGCATTTCGCTATTGCGACAGAATCAAGATACTTTGATTATCTATTAGATACTGGAGCCTTCCGTGGCTCCTGTATCTGCCCCGTGCTCCATCATGGTTGGCCTGAACTCTTAACTTTGCCCCTATTCAGTGCTTCTAAGTGCTATTTTTACATTTAATCTTTAAAAATTCATTTCTCAACTTCTACTTATTAGGGTTTTGCAATTTTGGTCTTATTTGATTTATGGAAATAACAACTATTTTTCTAAATTGGTGCAGAGTCTTTTTGTGGTGCTTTCATTGTGTTACTGTAGTTCCTCAATATAAAATGGCTTATGATCCATTGCTGCCAGTTCTGCCTATTATTTATTTTTCCTCTTTTACGTTATGGGAGCCATGCTGTACCAGCCAATGTCAATTGTATGTTTCACTAGTTGTAGTTTTCATGTGAATGTTTATCTTTGTATGTTCTGCAGAGAGTGAAATAATGAGCAAGCACCTGGGAGTGAGAACATCCTGACCGAGTTGTATCATATCGCTACAAATATCAGATTAAAGGTTGTGCAGCAGTAACTTCATTGTGTCTTACCATTGAAAAGAACTGGAGTTCTTTATTACAGAATGCTCGATCCTGATTGGTTACCTTCATGGTAATGGTGTGGGTTAGACTTGGCACCATTGGCGTGGGTCTCCCTTCCATTTTTTGCTGTTGCCTCTTATGTTTTTGCTGGTTTTAGATGCTTTTGGGCACTGTGCCACTGCTGTTCAGTGCCACAGTGCAAGTGCTCCCTACTGTAAATTGTTGTACGGATTAGTGATTCCATGATTGGCTTGTTTGATTTGCTTGTCAGACCCTAGTACAGTGCACCACGTGTGCCAAGGGCCTGTAAATCAAATGCTGCTGGTGGGCTTGCAGCACTGATTGTGCCACCCACAGAAGCAGCCTGTAACGTGTGACTCAGGCCTGCCATTGCAGAGCCTGTGGGCAGCCTGTGACTGCCATGTCGACTTGGCAAGTGCACCCACTTGCCGGTCCCTAAACCTTCCCTTATCTTCATATCAGACACCCCTAAGGTAGGCCCAAGGGCAGGGTGCATTATAAGTATAAGGTAGGACATGCCCTGGTGTGTGTGGCATGTCCTAATAGTGAATTACAGCCATTTTCGTTTTTCACTATTGCAAGGCTACCTGTTCCCCATAGGCCAGAATGGGCAGTTTGATTATAACATCTTATAATCCTAACTGACCCAGGGAACATGGTAGAAAAACGAATTTAGTATGCCTGAACTCAGAATGATAAAATACATCTTTTAGTAAAGTTGGTTTTAACATTCTGTGTTTGAAAATACCACTTTTAGAAAGTAGGTATTTTCTTGCCTAACTGTCCAAGCCTGCCTCTGCTAGGTTGTGTATTGTGTGTCTGGCTTTGTGAGTGACAGGGGCTGGGGGATTCCAGGAGACAGGGTGAGTCAGCACAGAGCTGAATAGACCTTCCTGCATATAGAGTGGTGGGAGGAGTTGCACCTGGGTCTGAATAGGGCTCTGCCTGCCTTCCACAATGGTGGCTCCACCTCCTGCTGGGCGGCTGATGACTCTGCCCCTCACTCACAAAGGGAGAAGGTGTCTCCTGACAGAATGCACCCAGAACTGGTTTGGACCAGGTACAGGACCCTCTGCCTTCAGAGGACAAAGGATTTTTGACCATAAATACTGGGGCCCAGACCCCATGAAATTAGATCACTTCTGGGAAATCAAAAACCTGTTGCCAAGGAGAAGAACCGGAGAAGCTGAAGGAGGACTACTGCCCCTGTGCTGTTTTGCTGATTGGGGTTGGCCTGCAGTGGTTGCTTTCTGCCAAGGACAGGAGAAAAGACTTTGCTGTGCTTTATCATCTTGAAGAAGAGAATCTCCAAGGGCTTGAACTGAGCTTGCCTACTGCCTGAAGTCACAGGGACACAACGACTTCACCCCTTCTGTTTGCCTGCATCTAGAACTGCTGTTTTAGCTGCTAACAGAAGGAAATTGCAACACCGACGACTGCGAGCGACGCCGTAACCTGCACCAAAGCCGTGGGCACCGCTCGTGAAGAGCATGACGCACTGGCCTGACTTGCACCGTAGGCCCGACGCCTGCTGACGCTGTGCGACATCGACTCCGAAGCCGTCACCGAGGCCGCTGCCTGCACCGGAGCCGAGGACACCACTCGTGACGCTCACGATGCACCGTCCCAACTCGCACCGCAGCCCCGACTTCACCGACGCCAGGGCTTCATCACTGCGGAGCCGATCCTCGACGTGGGTGACCCCCGAATCCATCGACACCGCACCATCGTAAGGAACCAACGCCTCGCCGCCATCCGTGACGTCACCTCCCCGACACAGTAAGGAACCGACGCCTCACCTCCCCTGCGCTGCAGTAAGGAACCGAGACATCACCTCCCCTGGGGTCGTAAGGAACCGACGCCGCCGGCGCCAACGAAGCATCACCTCCCCGACTCCGTGCACCGTCTTTGTTTTCATCGAATTCCAGGTACTGTTCTTTGTGGGTCTGCTTGACTCTGGGCCCGACGCCGCGCACCTCGCGGTCGGCGCCGTAGTATGGGATTTCCACCGGTCACGATGTCGTGATAACTCCAAGTGGAGTTATTTGTTGCTACAAGCTTTATTTGATTGACTATCCTATTTTTGAAGATAACGTGAACTGTCTCTATCATTTTAAGTCTATTTTAGATTACAGTATTGTGGATTTTTGCTATTGGGTCTTGTGTTAAGTCTATATAAAGATTACTTATTTTTACATACAACCTGTGTGGTGTCCATCTGTAGTGTTTTCACTGTATTACTGTATGTGTTCACAAATGCTTTACACACTGCCTCTGAGATAAGGCTGTCTGCTCGTGCCAAGCTACCAGGGGGTGAGCAGGGGTTATTTTAGGAGTATATCCCCCTTACCCTGACTAGAAGCAAGGGCCCCTACTTGGACAAAGGTGCAAACCATTGCCAAGTAGAGACCCCCCGTTCTAACATTGGTGGTCAGCGGTGAGGATTTGGACTTGCATTTGTGATTCATATACAGTGATTGGTGTACACTACTAGTGAGGGCAGACCAAGACGCGACCACATACATTTTGATAGGACTTTTTTTCCTTGGAACCTCTATTTTTGTTGAGATCTGCCAATTTTCACAATGAACAAAACAGGATCCATTGCACCTGCAGATATTGAATTTGAAGAAGATAGGGTTGATACCTACACTGTGGCAGAGCTCAAAGCCGTTTGTAAAAAGTTTAAAATCTCTATGAGAGGCCTCACCAGGAAGGAGGAGCTTCAAAAGGCGCTGAGGGCCTGGTTGGAAGCACGGAATGCCGGTGGGCAGCCCGAGGAGCCTGTGGAGGAGGCAGAGAATTTAGATGAGCGGCTTGAGGGTCCATTGGGCTTACCTGGGAGGAGAGTGCCTTCCAGGGAGGGCAGCAGTGTTTCTCAAAAGGGCCTGTCTCCAGAGGAGCTGGAGGACAGGGAGAAAAGCAGGATGCATGAAATGGAGATGGCTAAACTGAAACAGGGAAGCCATGATAGCCTTGAGCACAAGAAATTGGAGTTGGAAAGTAAGAGGTTGGCCATGGAAGAAAGGAAGATGCTTTTAGAGCATGAGAGAGTGGTGAGGGAGCTAGAGCTAAAGGCTAGGAGCCTAGAAATCACTCCCTCTGGTGGCAGCACACCTCCAGTGCCTGTAGAAGGAAGAATGTACATCCCCAAGGAGGTTATTAAAGATTTCATGAAGGGGAAGGACATTGGGCAATGGTTTAAAGCATATGAGATCGCCATGACATCACACCGGGTCCCTGAGAAGGATTGGGGAGCGGGGTTGTGGGGCCGCTTTACAGGTGAGGGAAGGGAAACCTTGCTAGCCTTGCCCACAGAGGATCAGATGTCCTATGCCCACCTGAAGGAAGCTTTAGTGGCAAGGTATGGGTTAACTCCAGAGCTTTATAGGCAGAAGTTTAGGAACTGCAAAAAGCTGGAGTCTAGTACCTGGGTGGAGTATGTGTCTTATTTTTGCAGAGCATTGGATGGATGGGTGAAGGGTAGCAAAGTAAATGACTTGCAGGGGTTCTATGATTTAATTGCATGGGAGCACTTGTCCAGTAGTTGTTTTCCAGAGCTACGCCAGCACCTTGTTGACAGTAAGCTGACTAATCCTAGAAAGCTTGCTGAGGAGGCGGACCGCTGGGTCAGTACCCGGGTCCACAAAGGTCTTGTGGGAGACTCCGCCAAAGGTGGGCAGGGTCCCCAGCAGAAGAGTGGGGGGGCAAGGGTAAACAGAAGGAGTTCCAAAAAGGGCCCCAAAGTAAACCCCAAGGGAACCAAGGTAAGGGTTCCCAGCCTCCCACTGAGAAAAGACCATGGGTCCCGACAGATAAGTCTGTTCAGAAGGGGCCCAAGACATGTTTTAGTTGTGGTCAGGTGGGTCACTTTGTAGGAAGTCCCAAGTGCCCCAATACCGTGACCACTGCACCCACTGGTGCACCCCCCCAGGCAGATGGCTAGTGTAGCCCTGGGAGAGGAGTTGGGTGCCCAAGGTGGGTGGGGTCCCGCAGAGACGTTCCTGGTCTCTTTAGGAGACAGTGAGATGGTCCCTAGGACCCAGCTGCCTGATAACACTAAGAAATACAGGCAGTGGGTGACCATCAATGGCCATAGGGTGGAGGCTCTGAGAGACACCGGGGCCAGTGTGACAGCTGTCAGTTGTCGGCTGGTGTCTGAGGAGCAGGTGGTCCCCAACGTATTCTACCCCGTAGTTGTTGCTGACAACTCGGAGAGCCACTGCAAGGTGGCCTAGGTTCCCTTTGAGTGGGGGGGTCTCAGGTATCCTTCAAGTAGCTGTGAGGCCAGCCATGCCTGTTGACTGTCTGCTAGGCAATGATTTGAAGAGCTCCCCTTGGGCGAAGGTGGAGCGGAGGTCTCATTTGGAGATGTTGGGTCTGCCAGAGTGGGCGTGTGTGACCACTCGGTCAATGGCAGCCGGTAAGGGTATTCAAGAGGACCTGGAGCCTGGAAGAATGGCCCAGGTGCCCGCCTTAAAGAGAGGAGGCAGGGGGCGCTGGAAACCGTCCCCCGAAGTTCCCATGGTCCAGGAGGAGGCAGACCTTGAGGGGGATGCCCTGTAACCTACAGGGGAACAAGTGGCTGAACTGGGGGACCTGCCTGAGCTGACCCATTGGCAGCAGGAAAGGGGCCCCTCCAGGGAAGAGTTCTGCGAGGAGCAGAAGAAGTGCCCTTCTCTTGAGGGCTTGCGGCAACAGGCTGCAAGCCAGGCAGCAGGTGATCAGTCTGGATCACACTGGATCTACTGGGAGAATGGTCTCCTGTATAGTGAGCCTAAGGTTGCTGAGCCTGGGTCAGCCCGTGTGCTGGTGGTACCCCAGCGCTTCAGAGCCTTCCTACTGGGTCTGGCTCATGATGTGCCTTTAGCAGGACATTTGGGGCAAGACAAGACCTTTCAAAGGCTTGTCACCCACTTTCATTGGCCCCAAATGCGCAAGAGTTCAGATACTCATTGCAGGACCTGTCAGACTTGCCAGGCAAGTGGTAAGAGTGGGAGGAAGCGCAAGGCTCCTCTCCAACCTTTCCCTGTTGTCAGCACCCCCTTTGAGAGGGTGGGTATTGACATTGTGGGGCCTCTGGATCCCAAGACAGCCATGGGCAACAGGTTCATCCTGGTCTCGGTGGACCATGCCACCCGGTACCCGGAAGCCATCCCTCTTCGGACAGTGACGGCCCCCGTGGTGGGACGTGCACTGATGGGGATTTTCTCCCGCGTGGGGTTCCCCAAGGAGGTGGTGTCTGACCGTGGTACGAACTTCATTTCCAATTATATGAAGTCCCTGTGGCAGTAGTGTGGTGTAACCTATAAGTTCACCACTCCTTACCACCCCCAAGGAAATGGGCTTGTTGAGAGATTCAACCGGACCCATAAAGGCATGATTATGGGTCTTGAAGAACCCATGAGGCGTAAGTGGGGCGTTCTCTTGCCATGCCTGCTCTTTGCTTACAGAGAGGTGCCCCAGAAGTCCTTAGGGTTCAGTCCCTTTGAACTGCTGTACGGCCATCCTGTAAGAGGACCTCTGAGTCTGGTCAAGGAAGGCTGGGAGAAAGCTCCCATGAAAACTCCCCAGGATGTATTTAGTTACATGCTGGCCTTCAGGAACCAGACTCGGCGCTTCAGACAACTCGCTGAGGCAAATCTGGAAGCCAGCCAGGAAGAGATGAAACGTTGGCATGATCAGAATGCCACTCTGATCGAGTTTCAGCCTGGACAAAAGGTTTGGATCATGGCCCCAGTGGAGCCCTGTGCGCTCCAAGATAAGTGGACCGGACCATTTGAGGTGGTGGAGCGCAAGAGTGATGTCACCTACTTGGTGGACTTGCAGTCTCCCAGGAACCCCTTGCGGGTCCTGCATGTGAACCGCCTGAAGCCCCACTTTGAGAGGTCTGAAGTGGGCATGCTCTTAGCAACAGATGCTGGGATGGAAGAAGAGACTGAACTTCTTCCTGACCTCCTGTATGCAAAAGAGCAAGATGGGTCAGTGGATGGTGTGAACCTCTCTCCCACCCTGACCCCTGAGCAGCAGAAGGACTGTCGCCAACTGTTGGGACAGTTTTCTGATCTGTTCTCCCTGACTCCCAGTATCACTGAATGGTGCGTCCATGATGTGGACACTGGGGACAGTCCTCCTGTGAAGCACAAAACTTACAGAGTGACTGACAGGGTGAGAGCTTGCATCAAGGAGGAGGTCTCCAAGATGTTTGCCCTAGGGGTGATTGAGTCCTCTAACAGCCGTTGAGCCAGCCCAGTGGTCTTGGTCCCAAAGGCTGCCGCGCCTGGTGCCACACCCGAACTCCGGTTCTGTGTGGACTACCGAGGACTCAATTCAGTCACCAGGACTGACGCGCACCCCATCCCCAGAGCTGATGAGCTCATTGATCGGTTGGGGGCTGCCCGGTACCTCAGCACGTTTGATCTAATGTCTGGGTACTGGCAGATCGCCTTAACTGATGGGGCCAAAGAGAGGTCAGCATTCTCCACACCAGATGGGCACTACCAATTCCGGGTGATGCCCTTTGGGATGAAGAATGCCCCTGCCACCTTTCAGAGGTTGGTCAACCAGGTGTTGGCTGGACTGGAGGATTTCAGTGCCGCCTACCTGGATGACATTGCAGTGTTCAGTGCCACTTGGGAGGAACATCTGCACCACCTCTGGGAAGTGTTGAAGGCGCTGCGGAGGGCAGGCCTCACGATCAAGGCGAGTAAGTGCCAGATCGGGCAGGGTTCTGTGGTGTACTTGGGACACCAGGTTGGGAGCGGCCAGGTGGCGCCCCTACAGCCCAAGATAGATACCATCCTGGCTTGGGAACCCCCCAAAACCCAGACAGAGGTGAGAGCCTTTTTAGGACTCACCGGGTATTACAGGAGGTTTGTCAAGGGGTATGGGAACATTGTTGCACCCTTTACTGAGCTGACTTCCAGGAAGCAGCCCAGGAAAGTGAACTGGACTGATGCCTGCCAGAAGGCTTTTGATGCCCTGAAATCTGCCATGTGCACGGCGCCCGTGCTTCAGGCACCCAACTTCTCAAGGGAATTCATTGTGCAGACAGATGCTTCAGAGCATGGTGTTGGGGCTGTGCTTTCACAGATGAATGAGGAGGGCCTAGACCAACCTGTAGCCTTTATTAGTAGGAGGTTACTTCCACGGGAACAGAGGTGGAGTGCGATTGAGCGTGAGGCATTTGCTATGGTCTGGGCACTGAAGAAGTTGAGACCATACTTGTTTGGGACTCAGTTCCGGGTTCAGACAGACCACAGGCCCCTCAGATGGTTAATGCAGATGAGGGGTGAGAATCCAAAACTGTTGAGGTGGTCCATTTCCCTACAGGGGATGGACTTCACGGTGGAACACCGCCCTGGTACAGAACACGCCAATGCTGATGGTTTGTCCAGATTTTTCCGCCTTAGTGATGAGAACTCCCAGGAGGTAGGGTAGTTCTTCCCACATTTCAGCTGGAGGGGACACGTGTTAGACTTGGCACCTTTGGCATGGGTCTCCCTTCCATTTTTTGCTGTTGCCTCTTATGTTTTTGCTGGTTTTAGATGCTTTTGTGCCACAGTGCAAGTGCTCCCTACTGTAAATTGTTGTACGGATTAGTGATTCCATGATTGGCTTGTTTGATTTACTTGTCAGACCCTAGTACAGTGCACCACGTGTGCCAAGGGCCTGTAAATCAAAATGCTGCTGGTGGGCTTGCAGCACTGATTGTGCCACCCACAGAAGCAGCCTGTAACGTGTGACTCAGGCCTGCCATTGCAGAGCCTGTGGGCAGCCTGTGACTGCCATGTCGACTTGGCAAGTGCACCCACTTGCCAGTCCCTAAACCTTCCCTTATCTTCATATCAGACACCCCTAAGGTAGGCCCAAGGGCAGGGTGCATTGTAAGTATAAGGTAGGACATGCCCTGGTGTGTGTGGCATGTCCTAATAGTGAATTACAGCCATTTTCGTTTTTCACTATTGCAAGGCTACCTGTTCCCCATAGGCCAGAATGGGCAGTTTGATTATAACATCTTATAATCCTAACTGACCCAGGGAACATGGTAGAAAAACGAATTTAGTATGCCTGAACTCAGAATGATAAAATACATCTTTTAGTAAAGTTGGTTTTAACATTCTGTGTTTGAAAATACCACTTTTAGAAAGTAGGTATTTTCTTGCCTAACTGTCCAAGCCTGCCTCTGCTAGGTTGTGTATTGTGTGTCTGGCTTTGTGATTGACAGGGGCTGGGGGATTCGAGGAGACAGGGTGAGTCAGCACAGAGCTGAATAGACCTTCCTGCATATAGAGTGGTGGGAGGAGTTGCACCTGGGTCTGAATAGGGCTCTGCCTGCCTTCCACAATGCTGGCTCCACCTCCTGCCGGGCGGCTGATGACTCTGCCCCTCACTCACAAAGGGAGATGGTGTCTCCTGACAGAATGCACCCAGAACTGGTTTGGACCAGGTACAGGACCCTCTGCCTTCAGAGGACAAAGGATTTTTGACCATTAATACTGGGGCCCAGACCCCATGAAATTAGATCACTCCTGGGAAATCAAGAAACCTGTTGCCAAGGAGAAGAACTGGAGAAGCTGAAGGAGGAGTACTGCCCCTGTGCTGTTTTGCTGATTGGGGTTGGCCTGCAGTGGTTGCTTTCTGCCAAGGACAGGAGAAAAGACTTTGCTGTGCTTTATCATCTTGAAGAAGAGAATCTCCAAGGGCTTGAACTGAGCTTGCCTCCTGCCTGAAGTCACAGGGACACAACGACTTCACCCCTTCTGTTTGCCTGCATCTAGAACTGCTGTTTTAGCTGCTAACAGAAGGAAATTGAAACACCGATGCCGGCGAGCAACGCCATAACCTGCACCGAAGCCGTGGGCACCGCTCGTGAAGAGCACGACGCACCGCCCGACTTGCACCGTAGGCCCGACGCCTGCTGACGCCGTGTGACATCGACTCCGAAGCCGTCACCGAGGCCGCTGCCTGCACCGGAGCCAAGGACACCGCTCGTGACGCTCACAACGCACCGTCCCGACTCGCACCGCAGCCCCGACTTCACCGACGCCAGGGCTTCATCCCGCGGAGCCGATCCTCGACGTGGGTGACCCCCGAATCCATCGACACCGCACCATTGTAAGGAACCGACGCCTTGCCACCATCCTTGACATCACCTCCCCGACACAGTAAGGAACCGACGCCTCACCTCCTCTGCGCTGCAGTAAGGAACCAAGACATCACCTCCCCTGGGGTCGTAAGGAACCGATGCCGCCGGCGCCAACGAACCATCACCTCCCCGACTCCGTGCACCGTCTTTGTTTTCATCGAATTCCAGGTACTGTTCTTTGTGGGTCTGCTCGACTCCGGGCCCGATGCCGCGCACCTCGCGGTCGGTGCCGTACTTTGGGATTTCCACCGGTCACGACGTCGTGATAACTCCAAGTGGAGTTATTTGTTGCTACAAGCTTTATTTGATTGACTATCCTATTTTTGAAGATAACGTGAACTGTCTCTATCATTTTAAGTCTATTTTAGATTACAGTATTGTGGATTTTTGCTATTGGGTCTTGTGTTAAGTCTATATAAAGATTACTTATTTTTACATAAAACCTGTCCATCTGTAGTGTTTTCACTGTATTACTGTATGTGTTCACAAATGCTTTACACACTGCCTCTGAGAAAAGGCTGTCTGCTCGTGCCAAGCTACCAGGGGGTGAGCAGGGGTTATTTTAGGAGTGTATCCCCCTTACCCTGACTAGAAGCAAGGGTCCCTATTTGGACAAAGGTGCAAACCATTGCCAACTAGAGACCCCCAGTTCTAACAGTGTGCATATGTATCTTTTACAAGGAACAGATTTAAACCAATGTACTGTATAGTTCGTTAGGAGATGCTTCCCTTGCACCCTTTAGAAATGATGTATTTTCCTCTTACCCAAATGAATTAGACTTCTGGGCACATCCTTTACCCACCTACTGGACTGAATCTTTTTTTGATTTTTTTAATTTTGTCTTTAAAGGATTCTCATGTTGACACCTTCTGCTAGACTTTTCCACAACCTCCCTGTTAGACCTGGCATCCTTGGTGTGGTTTCGCCAGACCTTTTGCCTTCTGACCTCCTGTATTTATTGTTTTTGTTGATCTTGTTTTGCTGGCTTTATGAATCTGGACAGTTTACCACTGCTAATCAGTTTTAAAGTGCATGTGCTCTATACTTAAAACATGATAACATTGACTTATCTACAATTGGCATATTTAATTTACTTATAAGTCCCTAGTAAAGTTCACTACATGTGACCAGGGCCTGTAAATTAAACACTACTAGTGGGCCTCCAGCACTGATTGGGCCACCCACTGAAAGATGTCTCAGACCTTCCACTGCAGAGCCTGTGTGTGCAATGTTAAACTGATATGTCAGCCTGGCAAGTTAACCCACTTGCCACACCCAAAATGTCCTTTTTATTGCATAAAGGTTACCCCTAAGATAGACAGTGCACAGCCCAAGGGCAGGTTGAAGTGTATTTAAAAAGTAGGAAATGTACTTTTATCTTATATATGTCCTGGTAGTGAAATACTCTTAAATTTGTTTTCCTTTCCTCCAAGGCCCATCTCTCCCCAACGATAACATTGAGATTTCCTTATTACATTCTATAAGTATAATGTCCGATTGGGAAGAGATGGGACCCCCAAATTTGGAGTCTCTGTAATCACAATTTAAAAATACAACTTATTGTGAAGTTGGAGACAATGTCACATTTGGAAAGTTCCGAACAAACACATATGAGAGTGCACTCCTTCCCTTGGTATTGACTCCATTCTTAAAAAACTCCTATGATAAGTGCGTGCGAGCAGTGGCTGTGGATCGCCCCATACCACAGCATAATACAAAAGTATTAAAAAAAGGGCACTCCTCTCGCGCTCCTCACTGTCGCACTGCGAAAAAGTGGGAAATCATCCCCCAAATATCAAGTTCAACCAGGTACTCCACAGTAAACCTCGATGCCATTGTTTTTCAATTTCATTATTGCAAAGATTGCCCTTGTTCACTTCATCACTACGGAGACAGTGTGATTACACCTGCTTTTTATTAAACTTTTCAAATACCAGCTGCATGCCTATCCAGGCTTTTTACAACAGCACGTTTTTTACAGATGAATCATTATGGAGAAAGTACGATGCGTTCAGACCCAATGCATTTCGAGCCATTGAGGCTCTTCATCAGGAGTTTCTACAACAAATAGAAAAAACAGTTCAGCTAACCCATCCATGAATACATGATTAAAAAAACACATCAAATCAAAACCACAAACCATTTACTGCCCATTACCCCATGCCCTAACCCAAACCAAATTCATGTATCTAATCACATGCCCCAATCCTCACCCTACTTAACCCCTAACGCCTAAAGATGCAGGAACGCCAAACAAACTGCCTGTGTGAAAACCCGTAAACCCACCCATGCCTGTAAGACTGATCCTCCCGATTATGTACCCCATCCGTTACTGTGACTCTCACAATTTCACCCCTGTTCACGAAACCTCTCTCCCTGCCCCCTTATCTCCAGGGTCCTTTGCTGTTCTAAACTCTAATACCTTGTAAACGCCTCCATTAGCGGCCTTCTCATGCTGTTCTCGGTTGACACTCTGCTTCCTCTCGAACAGCTTAACACTAATACCTTGTAATCAACCCAAGCCTAAAGCTGTATCCACCCTTATAACTTGGAATCCCCGTGGTGCGCATTAATTGCCTCCCACCTCGTGACCTGTGCCCGCCCACTCTATGCTCATTATTATATGAGCATAGAGTGGGCGGGCACAGGTCACGAGGGTGGATACAGCTTTAGGCATGGGTTGATTACAAGGTATTAGTGTTAAGCTGTTCGGGAAGAAGCAGAGTGTCAACCGAGAACAGCATGAGAAGGCCGCTAATGGAGGCGTACAAGGTATTATGAGTTTAGAACAGCAAAGGAAACTGGAGATAGGGGGCAGGGAGAGAGGTTTCGTGAGCAGGAGGTGAGATTGTGAGAGTCACAGTAGCGGATGGAGTACTAATCGGGAGGATCAGTCTTACAGGCATGGGTGGGTTTACGGTTTTCACACAGGCAGTTTGTTTGGCGTTCCTGCATCTTTAGGCGTTAGGGTTAAGTAGGGTGAGGATTGGGGCATAGTGATTAGATACATGAATTTGGTTTGGGTTAGGGCATGGAGTAATGGGCAGTAAATGGTTTGTGGTTTTGATTTGATGTGTTTTTAATCATGTATTCATGGATGGGTTAGCTGAACTGTTTTTCTTTTTGTTGTAGAAGCCCTGATGAAGAGCCTCAATGGCTCGAAATGCATTGGGTCTGAACGCATCGTACTTTCTCCATAATGATTCATCTGTAAAAAAAGTGCCGTTGTAAAAGCCTGGATAGGCATGCAGCTGGTATTTGAAAAGTTTAATAAAAAAGCAGGTGTAATCACACTGTCTCCGTAGTGATGAAGTGAACAAGGGCAATCTTTGCAATAATGAAATTGAAAGACAATGGCATCGAGGTTACTGTGGAGTACCTGGTTGAACTTGATATTTGGGGATGATTTCCCACTTTTTCGCAGTGCGACAGTGAGGAGCGCGAGAGGAGTGCCCTTTTTTTTTAATACATTTGGAAAGTTGGCATTTTCTTACTGTAACCATTTACTGCCTTCTACCTGTCTCTGAATATACGTCTGGGGTGGGTGACAGCTGGCTTTGTGCATTCTCTCTAGACAGATACATACAAAGGGAGCTGATTGGTGACTGATTGTCCATCCACATCCTGATGGGCCATCCTGGGCAGGATGGAAGATAGGAACTGTCACTTTCACCTGAAAGGGCTGTGTCCTGTCCCTACACAAAGGGCTGAATACTCTCCTGTAGTGAGTCTGAAGCCATGGCAGGAAAGGCAGGGACTTGTGCACTTCAAAGGCGTCTCTTTGAAGTCTCCCCCACTTCAAAGGCCCATCTGGGTATAAGTACTGGACCTCTGACACCATCAGCTCAGAACACTTATGAAACTGAGTACATTCTACCAGGAAGAAGGACTGCTGTGCTGCTGGAGGTACTGCCACTCTTCTAGTCTGCTTTCTTGATCTGGCCTGCTGCCCTTTTGCCTGGGAGTGAGAAGGACTGGGCCTGCATCTCTACATCCCCCAACCTAAGTATATCTAAAGGCTTGTTGGCTTGCCTCCTGTTCTGAAGTCTCAGGGATATCAAAGACTTCTCATCAACTTAAAAGCAGCACATGGACTTTGTTTGCTGCAAGTCTTGCTCTGCCAAGAGGTGTGAACTCAGTCTTGGGAACTTGGAAGTGAGTATAAAGTGCTACATCTGCCAGAACTAATGCATTGAAACTGTTTCGCAGATCGTAACCAATGTATTGCAGCCATTGTGGTAGCCAGATTGACGCATGGCACAGAGAACCGCTGCATCGCTTCTGGAACTGCTGCTTAGGAACAGATGAATCACCACTACTGCGTGGAGAAGATTCATGTATTGCCTCTGCAACGTGGAGAAACCAGCGCTAATGCATTAGGAACTGCCGCACGCCACAATGGTACATTGCTCACGTAACCGACGCATCACCGCCATTGCATGGAGAAAACCCAACCACATGGTGATCACCGATGCATCGCTTAGCTGCACCCCGCATCTCGTTGTTTGCCACCAGAATCAAGGTATTTTTGCTCAGCGGCCCCTGAGTGGGTCCTGTATCTGGCCCACACTCCATAGCGGTCAGCCAGAACTTTTAACTTTGTCCTGGGCCACGGCGACCAATTAACTGTTTAAGCTCTTGCTGCTTCTAAGTGCTATTTTTGCATTTCATCCTTAAAAATTCATATCTCGACTTCTACAGATTGAATTTTTGTTGTTTTCATCTTGTTTTATTTATACAATTATTCTCTATTTTTCTAAACTGTTGTGGAGTTTTTTGTGGTGTTTTCACTGTGTTACTGTTTGATGGTGTTGCACAAATACTTTACACATTGCCTCTTAAGTTAAGCCTGACTGCTCTGTGCTAAGCTACCAGAGGATGAGCACAGGATAATTTATGGTATGTTGTGACTTACCCTGACTAGCATTGTGGTTCCTGCTTGGACAGGGTGCATACCACTGCCAATCAGAAATACCATTTCTAACACTTCCCCATTTCCTTCCTTAGCTAATTAGGCCTGCATCATAAAGGGGTTTGTCAATGAAGCCGTCATAAACTGTGCTGATCGAAACCAAAGCATCGCCTACATCCACAGGATCAACAACGATGCCTCGCCTCCTCTGCTCCTAGCATCGAGACTTCAACGTCAACGCTTCCTCCATCCAAGGTACCTTTTCAGCGTGACCTGCATGAGTCCTGCAGCCGGCCTGACCTCCATCGCGGTTGGTCTGAACTTTGGATTTACCCCAGTCCAGCTCAACAAGATATCCCCACTTGGCACTTTATGACTCTAAGCACTGTTATTTTATGTAATCTTTACAAATTCATAACTCTAGTTCTAATAATTTGATTTTTGTTGTTTTGGTCTTATTTTACTCATAAAAAGAATATCTATGTTTCTAATCCTGTGTGGAGCATTTTTGTGGTGTTTTCCTTGTGTTACTGTGTTTGTGTACTGCACAAATACTTTACACATTGCCACTTTAGATAAACCTGACTGCTCTGTGCCAAGCTACCAGAGGGTGAGCACGGGTTATCTTTTAGTGTGTATCTAGCTTACCCTGACTAAAGTGGTGGTTCCTGCTTGTAAAGGGTGCATACTCTGACAAGCAAAACCCCCATTTCTAACACCTTGCCACTTAGGTGGTACATCCAACACATAAAAAGGTGATGGAAGAAATGCTTGCAATTTGTCTAACTACTGACAATACTCAGGTTAGAATTGTAACCCATTGTTCTTTTGCCCACCCTGCCACCTCAGTTTGGACTGAGCCATATTCAAATCAGTCTTGACCCTGCTCCAATGGAACAGACCAGGCTGAACTGATTCAGGTCCTCCATGAACCAGAACATGAGCATTCCAAAACTGTTATACCCTGGTTGGGTCTTTTCAGTCAGGTGTAGCTTAGCTCCAGCAGCATAGAAAACACGGGAGCCACATCAGGGCCTACCCTTGCCTCTTAGGGCAGTACATCAAACAGACATAAGGTGATGGGAGGAATGCTTGTAATTTGTCTAACCACTGGCAATCACTCGGGGTAGCCGTTCAACCCATTGTTCTTTTGCCCTCTATGCCATCTCATTTTGGACCCAGCCATATGCAAATCAGTCTTGACCTTGCTCCAATAGGAAGAGTCCAGCCCGAACTGGCAGGCAAGGTCATCCATGAAGTGGAACACGAGTAACCAGTTTAGGCTGGACTGTTCCTATTGAGCAGGGTCAAAATTGATTTGCATATGGCTTGGCACAGAGGTGACATGATGTGCAAAATAATGATGGATTGGGATGCGGCCTGATTACCCTTGGCAGAGAAAAATTCAAGCATTTCATCCATCATTGTTTTGTATACTACAATGTGTTGCATAAGTGGAATCGATATACCCAGACTTGGGTCCTGTGCCACTACAACCAAGCCATACCTGGCTGATGAGAATCACTTTTTTGTATACTACAGTATTAAAAAATGCACACGCCTCAAGATATGCACTCCTTTAAGTACGTACATTTCTAAACATATATTTTCTTTTGAGAAATGAGCCCCACCTGTTTTCAAATAAAAGTTAGTGCCATATTTATGTAGGGGTGGCGTCACTTTTACACCACACAGCATGGTGTATGTGCCACGCAACTTCAAAATGCGATTTATCAAGCCACGCAAGGCCACTTTGCGTTGCCTGAGTGGCTTGATAAATCCAGAGTAACACAATGCAGCACAAATCACTATGCTGCGTTACTCTGCCCCAGGGAGGCGTTCCACGGGGAACCATCGATTTTGATAAATTCCCAGATTTATCATTACAGGTAGAGCTGGGAATGCGCCGAAATGCTACACCTTCTCAGGGAAGGCTTAACAAGGAGAGATATCATTATTTCTCCTTGTGACTTTCTCTTTCTGTGTGTGCTGTATTCTGTAGCTCACATAGGCAGAGGAAAATGCCTCAGGGGATTGTTTTTGTGCAGGAAAGTGCCCCTTCCTTCACAAAAACAATTATTTATGCAATGCAGGCACCCTTGCATCATGGAGCAAGGGTGCCTGCGTTGGCACTAGGCAGTCAATATACATCTTTTCCTCAGGTCACAGCCCAACAAAATGCACCTCCTGTGGATAACGGTTCTCAAATCAGAGAATGCTCTTAGGAGGAAATTCCTCCTCTGAACCTGATATCACTGCGAGGTATTTTCAACCTATTAAAATCTGGCTCCCCCACAGACCCTGCCCCTCTGTTCATTCTGAATCAAGTTATTGATACCGTGTCCCCAGCTATTCTGGAACTGATTAATGCTTCTTTCATGATGGGACTTGTCCCCCCCCCCCTGGAAACGGGCAATGGTTAAAGCACTTTAAAAAAAAAACAATTTGGATCCAGAGGTGTTGGGGAACTACCGTCCGATTTCATTACTGCCAGGTATTAGTAAAGTTGCTGAGAAACATGTTAATTCTGCTCTCTCTGCATTCTTGGAGAGTTACAACTGTCTCCATCCGTCACAAACTGGATTTAGACCTCAACAAGGCATTGAGACCGCCCTTCTGGCAGTAGTAGAAGAATCCAGAAAAATCTTAGATGGTGGAGGCTGTGCTGCTATTATTCTTTTAGATCTCAGCGCAGCCTTTGACACAGTCAATCATCAGCTGTTGATTCAGAGACTCAGGGATGTGGGAGTGAATGGGAGAGCTTTGAAGTGGTTGCAATCCTTTCTGGAGGGCAGGTTTTTTCAAGTTTTCGAAGATGAAATCACCTCCGAACGTATGCCCCTTAGATGTGGTGTTCTTCAGGGATCCTCCCTGAGCCCCACTCTATTCAATGTTTACATGAGCCCTTTGGCAGAGGTAGTTATACCATTTGGAGTACAGATTGTTACCTATGCTGATGATACTCAGCTGGTTGTCTCCCTCAACAAGATGGACAATACTGGGCCTGGTTTAGCCTTGTGTCTGGAAAAAGTGGCAATCTGGATGGAACGCTCTTACCTGAAATTTAATGGGGCTAAGACGGAGCTGATGCTCCTTGGTAAGTCTCCTACTTTGAACGTAGGATCGTTTTGGCCTAGCTGTTTTGGCCCTGTCACTCCCCCCAAAGACCAGATTAAGAGCTTGGGCATCTGGCTTGACCGCAATCTAGATTTTAAGGAGCAAGTACGGAAGGTTGCAGCTAGTTGTTATGGGATTTTGAGGATGGTGCGAAAAATTCTCCCTTTGCTGCCTTTTCCTGCCAGAAGATTGATGGTTCAGGCATTGATTCTTTCCAGGCTTGATTATGCCAATGCCCTCTATTATGCCCCACGCTTTACTACTAAAAAAATACAGACTGTGCAAAATTGCAAGGCACGCATGCTCCTGAATATCTCTAATCGTCAATCGGCAAAGCCTGTCCTTGCTACTCTCCACTGGCTTCCCATTCAGGAAAGAATTAAGTTTAAGGCTCTGTGCATTGCACATAAGGCACTATCAGGCAAAGGATTGCCCATCATCCGCTCCATCATCCTGCCCTATTGTTCAAATAGGGCCTTGCGGTCGGTTAGTAAACATCTGGCGGCAGTTCCTAAAATTAGAAGATCACGAAGTGGAAGGCGTCTCTTTTCTTATAATGTTGCTAAACTGTGGAACTGCCTTCCCCTCCAGATTCGTCTCAAGGCTAATTATCTGACCCTTCGAAAACAAATTAAAACCTTTATGTTTCCCTAATACTGCTTGGAGTTTGTGTTTGCGCTGCTAGCAGCGCTGGGATACCTACGGGTAACCACGCGCTTAAGAAATGCTGATTCATTCATTCATTCATTCACTAGTCACTAGGCAGTCAATAGTGTGCTAGCGCTGGGAATACGTCGCATTCCTGCCCTTTCCCTGTATTACAGTGCTGTGATTTGCTGCTCTGCGCTGCATTACGTTTTGATAAATATGCCCCTTAAAGTATCTATAAGGCTGTTTTTATATAGTGAACCAGCAGGGTGAGACTTCATTGCTTAGTTTCCTTATTGTGTTTTTTAGCATAGTACACAAGCATTACAAAAGTGATATTCTACTGCACAGTATATAAGAAAAGCAAGCTATAAGATGAAAAAAAGAACTGACCCCTGGCAGGGGGAGGGGGTGCATAAGAGTGGTCACAGCCAGCACAGCTGCAGCACTGGAATAGCTGTCACTTACCAGCAGGTTTGGTGATATGGGGGAGGATGACGTGTTTCCACCTGGAAGAGGAAAATGAGGCAGGCACAAGGCTTTCTGAGACGAGGGCAGCTGTGTTAGCAAAAGCATTAAAAGCCCAGCACTGGAGGGTCACTCGACCTCTTTGTTCGTGTTTGACCCCTATGTCTCCTCTCCAACAACCCACCCTCCATCCTTAATGTCCATGTTTTTTGTCCAGGTTTCAGAAGGTTTGCAGGGTGTGCTGCGCATAGGTAATTTTATGTTGTTCATAGGCAAGTCATTGGTCATAACTTAGGCTGTGTGAACTCATGATTTGTACACAGATTTGCACACAGGCAGGTTGATGCTACTCCCATACGTCAAACAAATTATATTCTGCATGATTTATATTTTACCCCTTTGGCATCAGGTGACTATGGGGGAGCTTATATGGCTGTTTGGGACCTTCTAAAGGTACTCCTCTAGTGTCCCATGGTGTGTTGGGGGGCACCAGGGGACCAAGATATAGCCCAGTTGTGCAAGATCATCTCCCAGAGAGGTCGAGGGTATCCCTGGCATGATATGGGGACCCTTGTAAGAGCAGGGCCCGCCCCTCATTTTAGAGGCATTATCGTGCATTTGGCACTGGCTTGGAGGCCAATTACAGCTCACTATGACAAAGGAAAATACCTGGCATGATGCAGATCACGATCCCATGTTAAGTTGTTAAAAGTGTATTTTGATATGTAAAAAATTGTTTAGGCAGGTTGCTTGCAAGCAATGCTTAATTTGAGCAGGTGGTTGTAGATGGGTCCATCAGCACTGATTTTTGGGATCAAAACTAGGCAACCTTGACACTCCGACCTTAGCTCCGGCCGCGGACTTCTGAGCAAAATCTGGACTAATGTTCATTAGAAATTCGAATGAGTATTAACTGTGTGTAATAAATGTGATTCCCTCATTATATAGAAAAACCCTAAACATGGTGATGGTGCACAGAAAAATATCGAAGTCCGGTATATCCGGTATATTCACAATTGTCCTTCATCTCATCACAATACTGCTAATAAAAACTCAAGAGCAAGCTGTTGAAACAGGTCAAATCCAATAAGCGGTTCAACGTTATGAGGCAAATAAAATACTTGACTACTTCGATTTTCTGAAAAAATGCAACTCTTAAAGCAGTCCCTAGATTGACTTTATCTCCTAATGGTTGATTAAATATTTTAAGGCGTATTTAGCTTCTGAAAAATAGCGATACGAAAGGGAAAGGGAGGGACAGAGCAGATTTATAGCTGAAAATGATGAAGGTTCTTGAGAAAATGATTCTATTTTTACTCTTGCTAAATGTCCATATGTGAATCTTGCTTTCTTCATAATTGCAGCACTGACCTTCAGCTGTTAAAAAGCCGGCGAGCTGACTACTAAGTGCAAACTCTACTGGGAAGTCTGCCTTATTGTAATATTTTACATTTGCACAAACTGTTATCGACGCTAGGGAGCCGTGTTTTGATCCGCATATGCCCTGGGGCCAGGCCTTCAGATCCTCAATACATGTTTTCCTTTCCGTTAGCTTTTGTCCTTCTCGTCAATAGACGGTGCCTGAAGAAACTCTTGCATTTCAGAAGGCTTAGCGTACCTTGCCTTAAAATGGCAATCATATATTCCTTGCATCCAGGGCAACGAATGCTCTCGCTTTTTCTTCAGTACAATTGCTAGCATCTTTCCGGGTTCTGTGCCACCTGGGATTTGCTTCTGTGTGGAGAAGGCAGGGGCTATTGTCAAAAGATATTACCATTTTATGTCTACAAAATTAAATGGAAAATAACAGTGAAACCTCGCTTCTGTTCACTAGTTAAGAGGCATAATATTTGCATTGTAATGTGAGGATAATTGATTGAATCATTTAGATGCTTAGAAACATAAATATAATGAGCGCATGGATATGCTTATTGTAGTTCTCCCATGAATTGGTAATTTTTGCATTATTCTATGGATAAAGAGAAGCTTAGGATGCAGTCTTGGTGTGCCCTTTTTATTTCCAGTTGTTTAGTTCTAACCATAAAATGAACCAATTACAGATTCTGTAACATCTATCCTTCTTGGTGGGCATAAAAATGCATTCTAGGTGGTTTACTACCACAATATCGAGTTGTAAATATCGTCCTACAAAATTAGTGCATTCCGAATACCGACTACCACAATATCGTGGAGGTAAGTATATCCAGGTAAGTATAGATTTACTAATTAATGATCCACATCTAGGTACTTGTACGATGCCTAGCTTCAAGATCCGAGGAGTTGGAGTTAAGAATAGTAAGGGCCTCATTTATGAGGTTTTGGCACAGGGCAGCGCTGCAAGGAATGTTGCTGCGCTGCCATACATCAAAACAAAAGGGCAGGAATGCGTTGTATCTAAGAGATACCGCACATTCCTGTCATTTTCCCCTGCCCTGGCGCACAATGGGCTGTCATGCGCCAACGCAGGCACCCTTTCACCTTGGTGCAAGGGTGCCTGCATTGCAGGGCGAATTGATTTTGTGCAGGAAGGGACACCTTCCTGTACAAAATCAGCCAGTTCAGGCGACTTCCTCTTTGTATGTGTGCTGCAGAATGCAGCACACATAGAAAAAGGAAAAAAACGAGGAGAAATGAAAACATTTCTCCTCATTGCGCCTCCCGAATGCCACCCCTGGAGTGGCATTGGATTCGGAGGCATTCCCAGGTTTACGATTTCTCGTAAATCCGGGAATGCTTCAGATTCCATGGGTGTTGCGTGAGAACACCCACAGCAACACCCATGGAACGCCCCTTTCACATAGTGTTCTGCGTGAAAGGGGCACATATTTACAAGGTCATGAAAAGCCATGTAAAGTGGCTTTACGTGGCCTTGTAAATATGCCTTGGCACTGAAACGTCAAAAAAGTGACATTCCGGCGGTGAAAAAGTGCTGCAAGGGGCCTCATAAATGAGGCCCAGTAAATCTGTACTTATCTATATGCACTTACCTTCACCATTTCGTGGTAGCTGATGTTCTGGATACAATATTTTTGTAGGACAATATTATTTTGTTATTCATATATATTATTTACCACATGGTTACCTCACATGATGGGCACTACTGATGCATGTGACATTACCTCCTTGTCAGTCTTTCTCTTCGCAGTCCTTACATACATGGGGCACTGAGCCTCTATGAGCTAGTTTACCCTTTAATCAATAGTGAGGCAGAGGACTTTTTTTCTACATTCCCAGGTATGCATTAATCCCTTTAAATTATTCTAAATTTCCCTGGCCTTTTTCTATCACTCTAACAATCTCTAAGAGGGCCACAGCACATATCCAAGTCAAGGGACATGATTGGGCAGCAAACAATGTCTGGAAGAGGAAGAAGAATGGAGGGTGGGTGGGACGATACACGGATGATGGAGACTAGGACTTGGAGTAAAGAAGATTAAGCTGAAGTAATTGGGAGATTAGATTACGTATTTGTGTGTCTTTTCCTTCCCAGTCCTTGTATGTGTGAGTGTCAAATGCAGCACCACCAACCGAGGACACTCCATGAGCATAAGAACCAGAATACAGAGGGAAAAAAAAACTTTAATGAAAACTTGTGAAACAGAACCAGCCTTCACCACCTCAGTAGCAAAACCCCCCTTGAAACCCATCTCTTTTAGACAGTAGTGAGGAAAAAATTAATGGGAATGGGTCAAAGGGGCAGACCTGCAAATCTCATGCATGGAGACCCCACTTACTTCAACCCAGGAAGCTGCCAAATGTCAAATGGGTTGACCTTCAAACCCAGAGGAGCATGCTGATGTAGGGCAACATAGGCCTAAAAAATAACGAGTCAGCCCCAACAACTTAAGGTAGCAGGAGAGGGACCCAAAAAAGAAACAAACATGGAATCTAGGCATTGTAAATTCTTTGTACTCTCCTTGTAACGCTTAAGGCCAGTGCAGCGTCTTCAACATAAGAGTGAGAAATTCGTGCCAAAGTGTTTGGTTCTTTTGGTCTAAGCAGCTTTGGTTAGTTGTAAAGGATGCACAATCATGATTTCAGGAGATCTTAATTTTAGCAGCTCAGTGCTTGGACATCATTTTGCAATATATTAAGCCCTCTGTCTAATATTCACAATGGGCTACACTGTTTTTTAATGGGTTTAATCCATCATAGTAATTGACATATATGTATGTTTCCTTCATCTGATAGTTGGACTAATATCCACAGAATAATCTCCATCTAGCTAGTTAAACTGTGTTAATGCAAACTAGTATACAAATTTGCTAGAGTGAAAATAAGTTTAAAATATTTATGGTTTATCGTCTTGTGTACAGAGCTGATTCTCGCTCTATATTCTCTCAAATGTGCGATGGATCTTGGGCATCATGTATGAGAATAAGGGGCTAATAATCACATAAACCACAATTATGATTCTTAATACTAACGTTTAGTCAATAGAGTTTGAAGTATTTTTAAAGGGTTTTATTTTCATAAAAAATGTTGTATATTCTCTTTTTTGAGTTAGTTCAATATTTCAGTCATATAACAGAATTGAAGATAAAAAATATGGTTAGATCAATCATAATCAAGAATGCATGAAGCGTGTACCATAAAGGAAATAATCCCTATTCTAAGAATGGGGCAAAACTGGTGTTAGCAGGAACCCATAAAGGGTTCAAGTTCGAAAGGAAAGAGTGAGATAGAGCATGAAGCTCAAATTCAATCAGTCAATGTCTGCAAAACTTCCCATAAAGAGAAGTTCATGAAACTCAGTAGATTCTCAGCAAATAAGACTAAATAATTATGAAGTAGCAGTAGTAAACTTCAATTCGCAAGAGATTCGGAGGAGGATAGTAAATCAGCGTTCAGCCTTCAGCATTAAGCCGGTAGCATTCAGCTTCTGTGTGGAAAAAGCGTAAGGGGTAAGGGTCTGGAAAAAAGCATTAACCTACTCTAGGAACATGTGCTAATATAAACAGTCTAAAAGAAATGTTGCAGTCCAAGTGTATCTTCTTCTCTTATCTTCCAATCGGGTTTCAAGATCCGTCTAAGAACAGGCTCTCCTCCTCCTTTCCAGCATTTTGAACAATGGATTATAGGCAGTTATTGTGAGGTGTGAAACAACATTTGCAATTGTGGCTACATATGAGGCTTTTGGTTTCAAACCTGCTTTCCTATGAGAATTTCAACATTAATATCCTTCCAATAACGTAAGTTGTATGTTAGCTAAACAATGTATTAATCGAAATAGAAACATCAGCTGCAAAAAAGTATTATTCGGCACCACATCTTTTCCTTATAAATTGAGAAAAATATGTTAAAAGCCTCAACATTTCTTATTCATGCATTGTATTCATGTGTGAACAACTTTATTGTATTTAACGATAAAGTGTTTCTAGCAAACATTTTCAAAACGTTATTATTATTCAAAAACATTCTGCAGTGTTATGTTATGTGATGCTTTCATTCAAGGCATGTCAGGGTAAGGTCAATATTTTAACAGTTAATGCTCATCTTTGCACATTTGGTTAAGCCACCTGTAAAGCAAAGCAGCTTAAGGCATTTTGAGGCTTAGCACTAACAAGTATAGCTACAAGCACATTTTAAATGTTGTGCCAGTTCAATACATATATTGCATATATGACTTTAACTATTTTATTTTTGTATTTTAAGAAAACTCTCTTTCATATCCCCCATCTGATGCATATCTTAACTGTTAGACCTGGCATCCTTCTTGTGCATTTCCCCTGTATTGCCTTTGCCTCCTGTGTTTTTACTGTGTGTTGGACTTTGGTTTTGCTGGTCTAGATGCTTTGGCCACTTTGTCACTGCTGTTCAGTGTCAAAGTGCAAGTGCTCCCTCTGTAAATTGTTGTCATGTATTAGTGTTTCCATAATTGGCTTAATTGGTTTACTGTTAAGTCCCTAGTATAGTGCACTGCGTGTGCCCAGGGCCTGTAAACCAAATGCTGCTAGTGGGTTTGCAGCACTGATTGTGCCACCCACAAAAGCAGCCTTGCAGAAGGGACTCAGGCCTGCCATTGCAGTGCCTGTGTGCAGTTCGTACTGCCATGTCGACCTGCCAAGTGCACCCACTTAATCACACACAGAAGAAGGGCGAGAGGCAATGTCCCCCTACTCCGAACTCCCCTATTAAATGACTGTCACACACACAGAGGAGTAGGGAAATGCAATGCAATGGTGGCACGTGCTTCGTGAAAAAATACTGCCCTCACTCATAAAATTGTGACATGCTTCATCATTGGGCTTGCTTCAATACACCCCTGCGCAGACCAACGCCTGGGGTGGAGCAAAGGGGAAGCGAAAACAATACAAACATAAAAGTTGGGATCACTGAAGAAAAGTGCAGTGAAGGTTAAAACTAGCTCGGAAGTGTCCTCTCTTGAAATTTTAATCCTGGGCTCCCCGGCTTGGTCTAAAAACGTGAAGGATGGTGGTGATAGGAGAAGATAAATATTTCCTTCACCCCTCCTTACTGCCAAAGTGTCGACATGTTTCTGCCGTTTGATACATGCCCTCAGTGTTGGGCTGACGACGAGAGCTGGATATTGTCCATGAAGTGCACCCACCTTGACGAAAGTTTGACTACAGGGGGTCACTCCCAATCTCTCGCTAGTTTTAGCCTTGTAGTATATGAAACTTGAATACCGAGTGCGTGTTATACAGGGAGTCCTCTGCTTGGAAGTAACGCATTCCAAGAATACCTAATACAGGTTTAGAGGCCAACACACTTTGGGATCCGAAGGGTCCTGATGAATGCCGGTGTGACCCAACACTGAGGGCACGTATCAAACGGCAGAAACATGTCGACACTTTATCTTCTCCTATCACCACCATCCTTCACGTTTCTAGACCTAGCAGGGGAGCCCAGGAATAAAATTTCAAGAGAGGACACTTCCGAGCTAGTTTTAACCTTCACTGAACTTTTCTTCGGCGATCCCAACTTTTATGTTTGTATTGTTTTCCCCTCCCCTTTGCTCCACCCCAGGCGTTGGTCTGCGCAGGGGTGTATGGACGCAAGCCCAATGATGAAGCATGTCACAATTCTGTGAGTGAGGGCAGTATTTTTTCACAAAGCACGTGCCACCGTTGTATTGCATTTCCCCACTCCTACGTGTGTGTGAAAGTGCACCCACTTGCCAGGCCCTAACCTTCCCTTTTCTTACATGTGAGTCACCCCTAAGGTAGGCCCAAGGTACCCCTGTGGGCAGGGTGGAGTGTATTTGAAAGGCAGGACATGCCCTGGTGTGAAATACTGCCAATTTCGTTTTTCACTATTGAAAGGCTATCTGTCCCATTAGATAGAATGGAGAGTTTACTTATAACATCTTATACGTATACCTGCCCTTGGGAACAAGGTAGAAAAATGGAGTTTATTATGCCTGAACTCAGAATCTAAAGACGCATCTTTTAGCAAGAATGATTTTTACATTCTGTGTTTGAAAATACCCCTTTTAGAAAGTAGGTATTTTCTTGCTTAGCCATCCAGTGTGCCTCTGCTAAGCTTGTGTATAGACTATCTGGCTTTGGAGTGACAGGGGCTGGGGATGTGCATTCTGTTCAGACAGCCACTGGCGGGGGGTGAGGTGTGTCCTGCCTTTTCAGGGTGAGTCAGGGCTGGGCTGAATAGACCTGGGCTGCATTCAGAGTAGGGGGAGGAGATTTCTTTCTCACCTGAATGGGCCTGGTCTGCCTTGGACAATGCTGTCGCCACCTCCTGCCAGGCAGCTGCACCAGGGAGGACAGAACTGGTTTTGGCTGGGCAAAGACACTCTCTGCCTCCAGAGAACACAGGATTTCATACTATAAAAAGTGGGGCCCAGAACCCAGACTTTTAGATCACTTTTGGAATTCAAGAGGAACTTCTGCCAAGGTGAAGAGCTAGGAGAAGCTAGAGGAGAAGTACTACCCCTGTGCTGTGTGCTGTCAGGGGTTGGCCTGCAGTAGCTGTTTCTGCCAAGGAGAAGAACTGTGTGCGTATCCTGCTTGACAAAGTATCTCCAAGGGCTTGAGGTAGAGCTTGCCCCCTGTTCAAGAATTCTCAGGAGCAAACTTCACCATCCTTCTGGGCACCGTCTCTGGAACTGCTAGTTTCAGTCGCCGCAGAAGAAAAGAGCAGCCGACTCTGTCACCGAGTCCGTCACTGTTCCCGTGTCCTGAAGGCACCGCAGAAGGCAGCCCAGCACTCCACACCGCATCCTTGGTCTCACCGATGACGCTGGGCGACCGTCACCAAGTCGTTGCTTTTACGGCCTACTGTGGGCACCGCACTGCCTCCGCTTCACGCTACCCGGACATCACCGACACCGTCGCTGCCCGACCCGAACATCGACCGGCTCCGTCGCCTGCACCGTGACCTGCCAGCACTGCATCGAGCACCGCCTCACTCCGCATCGTAAGCCTTGGCCTCACCTATGCTGTTGGACGACCGTCACCAAGCCGCTGCCTGCACCGCGCCGTGAGGGCACCGCACGCTGCTCCGCTTCCACTTCGCATCGCAACTGTGACGGTTGCCCCGACCGACTCGTACCAACGGGATCGGCCGCAACGAGAAAGTTACTGTCTACGAGTCTGTCGATGCTTTAGCTGGCCTGTACCGACGCGGTCGGCTGGAGCTGTTAGACTCTGTCGTTTTCAGCATTGCAGTAGCCCCGGACAGAGCTACCGACTCGAGAGAACTGTGTTTTCAGCTATTTCTGCAATTTAAAGGTTATCTTGCAAAGTAACTGTTTTTACAGTATTGCAGGTTGGATTTTTGTCGTATTTGGTCTTGTTGGTTTAGATAAAGTTTTGCTTATTTTTCTAAAATGGTGTGGTGTCCATTGGTAGTGTTTTCACTGTGTTACTGTATGTGTGCACAAATGCTTTACACACTGCCTCTGAGATAAGCCTGTCTGCTTGTGCCAAGCTACCAAGGGGGTGAGCAGGGGTCATTTTAGAAGTGTATCCCCCTTCCCCTGACTAGGAAGAAGGGTCCCTACTTGGACAAAGATGCAAACCATTGCCAACTAGAGACCCCCATTTCTAACATTGGTGGTCAGCCGCGAGGATCCGGACTTGCATTTGTGCTGTACATGCAGGAATTGGTGTACACTATTAGTATAGTGCAGACTATTATGCAACCACATACCACTGGTGAACCTTTTCCTTTTTGAGTTTCTGCAACTTGAGAACTGCCAATTTTCTCATCATGACCAAGCCAGCATCTATTGCATCTATTAACATCGAATTTGAAGATAGGGTGGAAACCTACACCGTGTCTCAAGTAAAAGCATCTGCAAGAAGTTTAAAATCTCTGTAAGAGGCCTTACCAGAAAGGAGGAATACCAAAAGGTGCTGAGGGCCTGGTTGGAATCCAGAAATGCCAGTGGGCAGGATGAGGATCCTCTGGTAAAGGTGGAGAATTTGGATGGGCAGCAGGAGGGGCTGTTGAATCTGCCAGGGGGGAGGGTACCTTTCAGAGATGGCAGCAGTGTGTCTTCAAGAGGTCTGTCTCCAGAGGAGCTGGAGGACAGAGAGAGAAATAGAGTGCATGAGAGGGAGCTGGTTAAGCTCAGGCTGGGGAAGGAGGATAGGGAATTGGAGTTGGAAAGGCATAAATTGGCTCTAGAGGAAAAGAGAATGCTCTTAGAGCATGAAAGAGGTTTGAAGGAGCTGGACATAAAAGGCAAGAGTGCAGAGTCAAGTTCCAATGGTGGCAGCTTGCCATCAGTGCTTAGAGAAGGGAGAGTGTACATCCCCAAGGAAGTAATCAAGGAGTTTGTGAAGAGTGAGGACATTGGTCAGTGGCAATGAGGTCCCATAGAATCCCTGAGAGAGACTGGGGAGCGGGGTTGTGGAGCTGCTTCATAACAGAAGGGAGGGAAATGTTGCTAGCCTTACCAAGCAAGGAGCAGATGTCTTATGCTCCTATGAAGGAAGCCTTGATCAGGAGATATGGTTTAACCCCAGAACTGTACAGGCAGAGATTTAGGACCTGTAAGAAGCTTGAATCCAACACTTGGGTGGAGTATGTTTCCTATTTTTGCAGAGCACTGGATAGTTGGGTAAAAGGTAGCCAGGTAAATGATTTTCAGGGGCTCTATGATTTGGTTTCATGGGAGCACTTGTCTGGTAGTTGTTTTCCAGAGCTACGCCAGCAGTTGATTGACAGTAGGGTGACTGACCCCAGGAATCTTGCTGTGGAGGCGGAACGCTGGGTCAGTACCAGGGTCCACGAACCTCATGTGGGAGTCTCCGCCAAGGGTGGACAGGATCCCCAGCAGAAGAGCGGAGGGGACAAGGGTACACAAAAGGAGTTCCAAAAAGGGCCCAAAAGTAATTCCCAAGGGAAAGGTTCCCAGCCCCGCGGTGGAAAGAAACCATGGGTCCCTTCAGGTAAGCCTGCAGAGAAGGGTCCCCGCACGTGTTATGCATGTGATCAGGTGGGTCACTTCATTGGAGATCCTAAGTATAGACCTGCACCCCCTGTTGCCCCGCCCTGTGGGTTGACTAGTGTAGTTTTGGGGGAGGAGTTGGGTTCCCAGGAGGGGTGAGAGCCAGCAGAATTGACCCTGGTCTCACTAGGAGACAGTGAGATGGTCCCAAGGACCCACCTGCCCGCTAACACTAAGAAATACGGGCAGTGGGTGACCATTAATGGCCATAGGGTACAGGCTCTGAGAGACATGGGAGCCAGTGTGACAGCTGTCAGTTGTCGGCTAGTGTGTGAAGAGCAGGTGGTCCCCAACGTACTTTACCCAGTAGTTGCAGCTGACAACTCAGAGTGCCTCTGCAAAGTGGCACAGGTTCCATTTTTAGTGGGGGGGTCTCAGGTACCTTGAAAGTAGTTGTGAGGCCAGCCAAGCTAGTTGACTGTCTGCTAGGTAATGATCTGGGGAGTTCCCCTTAGAGAACATGGAACGTAGATCTCATTTGGAGATGTTTGGTCTGCCTGAGTGGGCGTGTGTGACCACTCAGCCTATGGCAGCCGGTAAGGGCAATGAAGAGGACCTGGAGCCGGGAAGAATGGACCAGGTGCCTGCCAGAAAGAGAGGAGGCAGGGGGCATGGGAAACTGACCCCCGAAGTTCCCACGGTCCAGGAGGAGGCAGACCTTGGGGTGGATGTCCTGGAGCCTACAGCGGAGCAAGTGGCCAAACTGGGGGTCCTGCCTGAGCTGACCCATTGGCAGCAGGAAAGGGGCCCCTCCAGGGAGGAATTCTGCAAAGAGCAGCAGGAATGACCTTCTCTTGTTGGTTTGCAGCAGCAGGCTGCAAGCCAGGCAGCAGGTTATCAGTCTGGGTAACATTGGATTTACTGGGAGAATGGTCTCCTGTAGTGAGCCTAAGGTTAATGAGCCTGGGTCAGCCCATGTGCTAGTGTTACCCCAGTGCTTCAGAGCCTTCCTACTGGGTCTGGCTCATAATGTGCCTCTAGCAGGGCATTTGGGGCAAAACAAGACCTTTGAAAGGCTTGTCACCCACTTTCACTAGCCCCGAATGTGTAAGGATACTGACACTCACTGCAGGACTTGCCAGACTTGCTAGTCAAGTGGCAAGAGTGGGAGGAATTGTAAGGCTTCATCAGCACCCCCTTTGAGAGGGTGGGCCTTGACATTGTGAGGCCTCTGGACCCCAAGACAGCCATGGGCAACAGGTTCCTCCTGGTCTTGGTGGACCATGCCACCCGGTACCCCGAGGTCATCCCTCTCCAGACTGTGATGGCCCCTGTGGTGGGTTGGGCATTGATGGGGATCTTCTCCTGTATGGGATTCCCCAGAGAGGTGGTGTCTGACCGGGGTACCAACTTAATATCTAGGTATATGAAGTCCCTGTGGCAGGAGTGCGGTATTACCTATAAGTTTTCCACTCCTTACTACCCCCAAGGAAATGGGCTGGTTGAGAGATTGAACTGGACCCTGAAGGGCATGATTATGGGTCTTGGTGAACACATGAGGCGTAAGTGCGATGTCCTCTTACCATGCCTTTTGTTTGCTTACAGGGAGGTACTGCAGAAGTCCTTAGGGTTCAGTCCCTTTGAGCTCCTGTATGGGCATCCTGTAAGAGGACCTCTGAGTCTGGTCAAAAAAGGCTGGGAGAAAGCTCCCAGTAAACCTCCCCAGGATGTATCTAGCTACATACTGGACTTCAGGAACCAGACTAAGCGCTTCAGACAACTCGATCAAGCAAATCTGGAAGCCAGCCAGGAAGAGATGAAACAGTGGTATGATCAGAATGCCACTCTGATCGAGTTTCAGCCTGGCCAAAAAGTGTGGGTCATGGCCCTAGTGGAGCGGTGTGCGCTCCAAGACAAGTGGATTGGGCCATTTGAGGCGGTGGAGCGCAAGAGTAAAGTCACCTATCTGGTTGACTTGCAGTCTCCCAGGAACCCTTTGTGAGTCCTACATGTGAAACGCCTCCAGCCCCACTTGGAGAGGTCCGAAGTGGGCATGCTCCTAGTGACAGATGATGAATGGAAGAGGAGACTGAGCCTCTCCCTGACCTCCTGTCTGCTAAGGAGCACGATGGGTCAGTGGACGGTGTAAACCTCTCCCCCGCCCTGACTCCTGAACAGTAGAGTGACTGCCACCAACTGTTGGACAGTTTGCTGCTCTGTTCTCCCTGACCCCTGGTGTCACTCAGTGGTGTGTCCATGATGTGTGGACACTGGGGACAGTCCTCCTGTAAAACACAACATTTACTGGTTGACTGACAAGATCAAAGCTGGCATCAAGGAGGAAGTCTCCAAGATGTTGGCTCTAGAGGTGATTGAACACTCCCACAACCCTTGGTCCAGGACAGTGGTCTTGGATCCAAAGGTTGCCGCTCCAGGTGCCACGTAAGAACTCGGATCTGTGTGGACTACCGAGGGCTCAATTCAGTCACCAGGACTCACGCGCACCCCATCCCCAGAGCTGATGAGTTCATGGATCGGTTGGGAACTGCCAAGTACCTCAGAACATTTGACTTAACGTCTGGTTACCAACAGATTGCCTTAACTGATGGGGCAAAGGAGAGGTCTGTATTTTCGACCCCAGAGGGGCACTACCAGTTCCGGGTGATGCCCTTTGGGTTGAAGAATGCCTCTGCCACCTTTCAGAGGTTGGTCAACCAGGTGTTGGCCGGGCTGGAGGATTTCAGTGCCGCATACATGGATGACATCTCAGTGTTCAGTGCCACTTGGGAGGAACACCTGCGCCACCTTTGGGAAGTGTTGACGGCTCTGCAGAGAGCAGGTCTCATGATCAAGGCCAGCAAGTACCAGATTGGGCAGGGATCGTGGTGTACTTGGGACACCAGGAAGGGAGCGGCCAGGTGGTGCCCCTACAACCAAAGATTGATACCATTCTGGCTTGGGAATCCCCCAAGACTGAGACAGAGGCGAGTGCCTTTTTAGGCCTCACCGGGTATTACAGGAGGTTTGTCAAGGGATATGGCACCATTGTTGCCCCCTTGACAAAGCTGACTTCCAGAACGCAGCCCAGGAAGGTGAACTGGACTGACACCTGTCAGAAAGCTTTTGATACCCTGAAGACTGCCATGTGCACAGCACCCGTGCTCAAGGCACCCAACTTCTCACAGGAATTCGTGGTGCAGACAGATGCTTCAGAGCATGGTGTGGGAGCTGTGCTCTCACAACTAAATGAGGAGGGCCTAGACCAACCAGCAGCCTTCATTAGTAAGAGGTTACTTCCCCGGGAACAGAGGTGGAGTGCGATTGAGCATGAGGCTTTTGCTGTGGTCTGGGCACTGAAGAAGCTGAGGCCCTACTTGTTTGAGACTCATTTCCGATTTCAGACCGACCACAGGCCTTTCAGATAGTTGATGCAGATGAGGGGTGAGATCCTGAAGTTGTTGAGGTGGTCCATTTCCCTACAGGGGATGGACTTTACAGTGGAACACCGCCCTGGTACAGAACATTCCAATGCTGATGGTCTATCCAGATTTTTCCGCCTTAGTGAAGAAAACTCCCAGGAGGGTGGGAAGTTCTCCCCACATTTCAGCTGGAGGGGACACGTGTTAGACCTGGCATCCTTGGTGTGGGTTTCCCCTGTATTTTTGCCTTTGTCTCCTGAATTTTTACTGTGTGTTGGACTTTGGTTTTGCTGGTCTAGATGCTTTGGGCACTTTGCCACTCCTGTTCAGTGCCAAAGTGCAAGTGCTCCCTCTGTAAATTGTTGTCATGTATTAGTGTTTCCATAATTGGCTTATTCGATTTACTGTTAAGTCCCTAGTATAGTGCACTGTGTGTGCCCAGGGCCTATAAACCAAATGCTGCCAGTGGGTTTGCAGCACTGATTGTGTCACCCACACAAGCAGCCTTGCAAAAGGGTCTCAGGCCTGCCATTACAGTGCCTGTGTGCAGTTCTTACTGCCATGTCGACCTGGCAAGTGCACCCATTTGCCAGGCCCTAACCTTCCCTTTTCTTACATGTGAGTCACACCTAAGGTAGGCGCAAGGTACCCCGGTGGGCAGGGTGCAGTGTATGTGAAAGGCAGGACATGCCCTGGAGTGTGTGGCATGTCCTGATAGTGAAATACTGCCAGTTTCATTTTTCACTATTGAAAGGCTATCTGTCCTATAGGATAGAATGGGGAGTTTACTTATAACATCCAATAAGTATAACTGCCCATGGAAACAAGGTAGGAAAATGGAGTTTAGTATGCCTGAACTCAGAATCTAAAGATGCATCTTTTAGCAAGGATGATGTTTACATTCTGTGTTTGAAAATACCCCTTTTAGAAAGTACGTATTTTCTTGCTTAGCCATCCAGTGTGCCTCTGCTAGGTTTGTGTATGTACTGTCTGGCTTTGGAGTGACAGGGCCTGGGGATGTGCATTCTGTTCACACAGCCACTTGGGGGGGGTGAGGTGTGTCCTGCCTTTCCAGGGTGAGTCAGGTCTGGGCCGAATAGACCTGGGCTGCATTCAGAGTAGGGGGAGGAGATTTCTTTCTCACCTGAATGGGCCTGGTCTGCCTTGGACAATGCTGTCTCCACCTCCTGCCGGGCAGCTGCACCGCACCAGAGAGTACAGAACTGGTTTTGGCTGGGCAAAGACACTCTCTGCCTCCAGAGAACAAAGGATTTTGTACTATAAAAAGTGGGGCCCAGACCCCAGACTTTTAGATCACTTTTGGAATTCAAGAGGAACCTCTGCCAAGGAGAAGAGCTGGGAGAAGCTAGAGGACAAGTACTGCCCCTTTACTGTGTGCTGCCTGGGGCTGGCCTGCAGTAGCTGTTTCTGCCAAGGAGAGGAACTGTGTGCGTACCCTGCTTGACAAAGTATCTCCAAGGGCTGGAGGTAGAGCTTGCCCCCTTCAAGGAATCTCAGGAACAGCAAAGACTTCACCATCCTTCTTGGCGCCATCTCTGTAACTGCTGGTTTCAGTCACCGCAGAAGGAACGAGCAGCCGACTCTGTCACCTAGTCCATCGCTCGTGTCGTGTCCTAAAGGCACCACCACACTTCACACTGCATCCTTGGTCTCACCGATGCCGCTGGGCAACTGTCACTGAGCCGTTGCTTGCACCGCGTCCTGTGAGCACTGCACTCTGCACCGCCTTGCTTCACGCTGCCCGGACATCACCGACACTGTTGCTGCCCGACCCCAACATTGACCGGCTCTGTCCCCTGCACCGTGACCTGCCAGCACCGCATTGAGCACCGCCTCACCCGGCATCGCAAGCCTTGGCCTCACTGATGCCGTTGGACCACCGTCACCGAGCCGCTGCCTGCACCGCGACATGAGGGCACTGCACGCTGTGGCGCTTCCACTTCGCATCGCAACCGTGACAGTTGCCCGGACCGACTCGTACCAACGGGATCGGCCGCGATGAGAAAGATACTCTCCATGAGTCTGTTGATGCTTTAGCTGGCCAGTACCGATGCGGTCGTCTGGAACTGTTAGACTCTGTCGTTTTCTGCATCGCAGTAGCCCCGGACGGAGCTGCCGACTCGGGAGAACTGTGTTATTCAGCTATTTCTGCAATTTAAAGGTTATCTTGCAAAGTAACTATTTTTACCGTATTGTATGTTGGATTTTTGTCGTATTTGGTCTTGTTGGTTTAGATAAAGTTTTGTTTATTTTTCTAAACTGTTGCGGTGTCCATTTGTAGTGTTTTCACTGTGTTACTGTACGTGTGCACAAATGCTTTACACACTGCCTCTGAGATAAGCCTGTCTGCTCATGCCAAGCTACCAATGGGGTGAGCAGGGGTCATTTTAGAAGTGTATCCCCCTTACCAGGAAGAAGGGTCCCGACTTGGACAAAGGTGCAAACCATTGCAAAATAGAGACCCCCATTTCTAACATTCACCATTACACTTTTCACATGAAATTCCTTTCAGAGGGCACTATCATCATCAGTTGAGTCTTTTTTTTTTTTCAGACTTTTAAATTGTAATGATTTTACATATCCATCATTAAAACGATCATTTAATGCTAATTCTTTTTCTATTCTCTTATTCATCTCCCTGCTCTTCCTTCAGTTTAAGTTGTATCTACAGCCTTTGAATAATGCAAATAGAAAGTAAATAAAGCCCTCTGATTAGTATTGGCATAAAAATAGCTTTGAGGATTCCTCCTCCTGCAGTTACAAACCAGTTTCCAATTGTGTGTATTGCCTGAAGTGGTGGGAGGACCTGTGATGCAGGACCAAAATAACAGCTGAGGTGCCACTCGGAAAGTCCTCCCGGGAGAGGAAGTGGGAGTAGCGCACCCTGAACCCCTTAATGGCCCACATCTTGACCGTGGACTGCCCACAGCTAAATGGGGAGCTGGAGGCCAGGAAGCAGCAACAAGGGGGTAAGTGTATGTTTTTTGTATTGTGCTGTAAGAATAGCTTGCTTTTTCCAGACACAGAGTATTCCAACTCAAGCCATAATGTAAAATCTACCCTTCCTAAATCAATTGTTCTAATGTGAGTGATGCCTAATGGTCAGGCATTCAGAGCTACCATCCCATGCACCTTTTCACAAGTGCATCAATGCCTATTGCACTTCTGCAAAGACATATGGAATATTTTTGGGATTATCACAGATCATTTTTCCCTGAACAGCAACTTCTCTCCTTTAGTAACTTCCAAAATCCATGTTCGAAAAAAAAATGTAAGCAATTTTTTAACCCCTTTGGTGCTCATGACGGAATGGTTCCATCATGAGCACCAGTGCTCCTGTGCTTATGACGGAACCATTCCGTCATGTGCACAGGTGCACAAAATCCTTCTGCTGCAGACAGCAGAGGGATTTCCCTTTTTTTATTGTTGCTCGGGTGGTGGGGAAGAGCTTCCCCAACCTCCTGAGGCTTTTTTTTCTTAATGTAATGACGATCACGCAAATGTCGCACTGATGTCATTACATTGAAAATGAAACTGAAACTTAGTTTCAGTTTCATTGTTTCAGTGCTCATGGGGCTATCTCAGCCCCCTGAGCACCGAATTACATGGGAGAGGTATTGTTGGGAAGGGGAGAATCTACCCTTTCCAATGGTACCCTTCCTAGTGGATCCCTGCTTGGGGATCCACCCACTAGGCACCAGAGAGGAAGGGGGCGGCCCCTTGTGCAAGGGCCTTTGCTCCCCCATAAAAAAGTGGCATATTCAGTCTTTCTGCCCCCGGGGGGCAGAAAGCACCCTAGACGCCAGGGATTCTTTTTTTTTAGGTCAGGGATGAGGGCTGCACAGAATGGGCATGCCAATGCCCCCACACTGCCCCCAAAAAGGCAAAAGTCTTTGTGACCTCCCCCAGGAGGCAGATGGGGGCAATAGCCCCTGATCTGCCCCCTGAGGGGCAGAATACCCACTAGGCACCAGGGATTAGTTTTTTTATTTTTTCTTAGGGGTGAGGGCTGCCCACAATGGGCCTGCCAATGCCCCCACCCCAAAAGAAAATTGCCACAGTATTTCTGCCCCCCGGCAGGCAGATGGGGCAATAGCCCCTTTTCTGCCCCCTTGGGGCAGAAAGCCCACTAGGCACCAGGTATTCTTTTTTCTTCCAAAGTTCAGGTATGGGTGATGCCCAGAATGGGCATGCCAATGCCCCACCCCCCAAAAAAAACTGCCACAGTCTTTCTGCCTCCAGGAGGCAGATGGGGGAAGTAGCCCCTGATCTGTCCCCGGGAGGGTGGGCAGAAAGCCCACTAGGGACCAAGGATTATTTTTTTTCAAAGTTCAGGGGTGGAGGCTGCCCAGAATGGGCATGACAATACCCCCAGCCCCCCCCAAAAAATACCACAGACTTTCTCCCCCCCCCAGGAAGCAGATGGGGCAATAGCCCCAGATCTGCCCCCCCTGGTGGGGCAGAGAGCCCACTAGGCGCCAGGGATTATGCTGGCTTTTTTTATACGTAGGGGTGGAGGCTGTCCAGAATGGGCATACCAATGACTTCACACCTCCCAAAACATAGCCACAGTCTTTCTGCCCCCCCTTGGGTGCATAACAGGGCAATGGCCCCCGATCTCCACCCCCCAGGGCGGCAGAAAGCCCACTAGGTACTGACTTTTTTTTCGCAATGTGCCTAGCTGTGGATTTTGGGCCCTAGCGCAGTCGGCACCTAGGGAAACCTAGCAAACCTTTACATTTTAGAAAACTAGACACCAAGGGGAATCCAGGATGGGCTGACTAGTGTGCCTCTCACCAGGTTCTGTTACCCCGAATCCCTTGCAAACCTCAAACTTAGTAAATAAAAAACACATTTTCTTCACAGTTCTGTGATGAAAAGTTCTGGAATCTAAGGGGAGCAACAAACTTCCACCAACTCAGCATCCCCCCAAGTCTCCCAACAAAAATGGTACCTCACTTGTGTGGGTAGGCCTAGTGCCAGCGTCAGGAAACGGGCCAAAACGCAATGTGGACACATCACATTTTTCCAGTGAAAACTGACCCTTTTTTCCTAATGTGCCTAGCTGTGGATTTTGGGCTCTAGCTCTGCCGGCACCTAAGGAAATCTAGCAAACCTATACATTTTTGAAAACTAGACACCCAGGAGAATCCAGAATGTGGTGACTTTTGTGTCTCTTACCAGGTTCTGTTACCCAGAATCCCTTGCAAACCTCAAACTTTGTCAAACAAACCACATTTTCCTCACATTTCTGTGATGGAAGGTTTGGAATCTGCGCGGATTCACAAACTTCCACCCACCCCGCATTCACATTCCCTAAAGTTTCCCAATAAAAATGGTACCTCACTTGTGTGGGTAGGCCTAGTACCCGCAACAGGAAGTGGCCCAAAACGCAATGTGGACACATCACATTGTTCCAGTGAAAACTGACCCTTTTTTGCAATGTGTCTAGCTGTGGATTTTAGACCCTAGCTCTGCAGGCACCTAAAGAAACCTAGCAAACCTATACATTTTTGAAAACTAGACACCCAGGGGAATCCAGAATGTGGTGACTTCTGTGGCTCTCGCCAGGTTCTGTTACCCAGAATCCCTTGCAAACTTCAAACTTTGTCAAACAAACCACATTTTCCTCACATTTCTGTGATGGAAGGTTCTGGAATCTGCGCAGATTCACAAACTTCCACCCACCCAGCATTCCCCAAAGTTTTCAATAAAAATGGTACCTCACTTGTGTGGGTAGGCCTAGTGGCCGTGACAGGAAATGGCCCAAAATGACCTGTGGAGACTTCAAAATTATCGATTACAAAAAGAACTTTTTTTGCGAGGGAGTGTTTTTGATCTCGGGCTCAGCGGCCATCTAAGGAAACTTACCAAACCCACACATTTCTGAAAACTAGACACCCGGGAGAGTCCAGGGAGGTGTGACTGGCATGCATCCCCCAAAGCTTTCCTACCCATAATCCCCTGCAAACCTCAAATTTAGCTGAAAAAATCACATTTTTCTCACATTTCTGTGTGTGAAAGTTGTGGGATCACTGGGCTAACACTGATGTCCTACCACCCAGTGTTCCCCCAGTCTCCTGATAAAAATGGTACCTCACTTGTGGGGGTGGGCCAAGTACCCGCGACAGGGAAGGGCCCAAAACATATTGTGGATACATCAAAATTATCTATCACAAAAAGACCTGGTTTTGCAAGGGGGGCACCTGCGTTTTTGGTCCTGGGCTCGGTGGCCATCAAGGGAAACCTACCAAACCCACACATTTCTGAAATTTAGACACCTGGGAGAGTCCAGGGAGGTGTGGTTTGCATGGATCCCCCAAAGTTTTCCTACCCAGAATCCCCTGCAAACCTCAAATTTAGCTGAAAAAATCGCATTTTTCCCATATTTCTGTGTGGTAAAGTTATGGGATCACCAGGCTGACACAAATTTTGTACCACCCCGCATTCCCCCAGGTCTCCCGATAAAAATGGTAGCTCACTTGTGTGGGTGGGCCAAGCACCTGTGACAGCAAGGGCCTAAAACGTATTGTGGAGACATCAAAATTATCTAGCACAAAACAACCTGGTTTTGCAAGGGGGGCACATGCGTTTTTGGTCCTGGGCTTGGCGGCCATCTAGGGAAACATACCAAACCCAGACATTTCTGAAAACTAGACACCCGGGGAAGTCCAGGGATGTGTGGCTTGCGTGAAGCCCCCATCGTTTTCCTACCCAGAATCCCCTGCAAACCTCAAATGTAGCTACAAAAAAAATCACATTTTCCTTACATTTCTGTATGGGATCAACGTGCCGGCACAAATGTCCTACCACAATTTGTAAAAAAAGAAGTAATTTTGAAAACTGACCTTTAATTCACATGCTTGTATGGGTACCCACAATTTTGGGGATGTGCAAATAACCACTGCTTCTAAACTCTATATTCTGTTCCCATTTCAGAAATATATGGGTTTCCTCGGTACCTATTTTTCACTCTTTATATTTTACCAAATTAATTTCTATATATCCGGTACAGAATGAAAAGCCATTGCAAGGCGCAGCTGAGTTATTAGCTCTGGGTTCCTCGGGTTCTTGGTGAACCTACAAGTCCTATATCTCCCCGCAACCAGAAGGGCCCAGCAGATATAACATTATATTGCTTTAAAAAGTTACAGGTGAAAATGTTGGCACAAATGGCTGTTTTTTCAACTCAATTTCAATATCTTTTATTTTCAATGGACAAAAAGTTACAGGGGCCTAAGCGCGAACTACCCCAAATAGCCAAAAAAAAGGCTTAGCACAGGAGGGGGTAAAAGGCCTAGCAGCGAAGGGGTTAACAAAAACTATTTGTTGTGAAGGTTAGTGGATTTTGATCCCAACAATATTGTCGACGACAGGGTCTCTCCCATGTTGAAATGTTAAAATGTTTTTTGCTAACATTTTGTCAGACATTTATATATAAGATTATTGTGTGGCATATTGTTAGACCTGGCCCTTTTGTCAGGTTTATTCCCAAACCTTTTGCCTCCTATTTTTCTGACCCTGTTTTTGTTGGCTATAGGATTATGGGCACTTTACTACTGATGATCAGTGCTAAAGTGTATATGCTTTCTGTATAAATTATAACAATGATTGATTATCCATGATTGCCATACTTGATTTACTGGTAAGTCCCTAGTAAAGTGCACGGTGTGTGCCAGGTCCTGTAAATCCAATGTTACTAGTGGGCTTGCAGCACTGGTTGTGCCACCCACATGAGTAGCCCTGTAAATGTGTCTGAGACCTACCACTGTAGTGTCTGCAAGCGCAGTTCTAAACTGCAATGTTGTCTTGGCAAGTGCACCCACTTGCCAGGCACAAACTTTCCCTTTCCTTACATGTAAGGCACCCCTAAGGTAGGCCCAAGGTACCCCTGTGTGCAGGGTGCAGTGTATGTGAAAGGTAGGACCTGTACTGGTGTGTGTGACATGTCCTGATAGTGAAATACTGTGTATTTGGTTTTTCACTATTGAAAGGCTGTCTATCCCATAGGCTTATTGCTGGGGTTGCACTGAAACATTTTTACATGTGTAACTTGCAATACGGACAAGATAGAAAAATTGAGTTTAGGCTCTCTGAACTCAGAATTTATTAACACAACTTTTGGTGAAGGGGGTTTTTAAATTCTGTGTTTGAAAATGCCACCTTTAGAATGTGGGAATGTTCTTACTTTACCATTCTATGTGCCTCTGGCTGTTTGCATATTCAGCATCTGGTGTTTGAGTGACAGAAGCTGGGATGTGCATTCACTCTAGGCAGTCACTAGGGTGGTTGAGGTGTGCCCTGCCTTGTCTGGGTGACTCATCGCAGGGCTGAATAGACCTGGTCTGCATTTAGAGTGGTGGGAGGAGTTTCACTTGCACCTGAAGAGGCTGTGTCTCCTTTTTCACAATGCTGTCTCTGCCCCCTGTGGTCATGCTGCACCAGGGAGCACAGGACTGGTTTGGACTGGGTTGGACTGGGTTCAGAGACCCTTACAGCAAAGAGAGCAATGACAATTTGGGGTATAAGTATTACACCTAAAACCCCAGGACTTTAGATTACTTCAAGGAACAAAAGGACCCTGCCAAGAAGAAGAGCGGAAGGTTTGTGTGAGGAGCTCTGCCTTTTCTGTGTGAGGGGTTGGGTGTCCTGCAGTTCCTGCTTCTGTCTATGGTGGAGGAAAAGGACTGACTCTCTTTGCCCTGCTGTGGTATCCTGCGTGTGAAGAATCTCTAAGGGCTTCTGTGTGCTGGCCTCCTTTTGGAAGTCTCGGGGATACAAAACTCTTCAGGATAAAGATCTATGCTATATCTAAAAAGAGTAACCTGCCTAGGAGGAGAGCTGGAGAAGCTGTGTCAGGAGCTCTGCCCCTAACTTGTGTGGGATAGGACGGCCTGCAGTGGTTGCTCCTGCCTGGGGCAGGAGAAGGACTGGACTATCCTGGTAACTTTCTGTTGGGAGAAGGAAAGTGCGAGGGGAGCGCTTTTGTTTTTCAGCCCATATCCTTCCAGCACTGCACTGGCCTCGTGGTGGAAGGAGTGTGAGGAGCACTTTGGGGCATATTAACAAGGGGGCGATATGAAATTATCGCCGCTTTTGCGTCCGTTTTCGGGCGAAAAGCGGCGATAATTTCATCGCCTTATCAGCAAAGACACGCTATCGCGTGTTTTGCTGACTTAGCGCCCGTTCCCAGCACGCCTAACTTTGCATCGCTAATGAGATGCAAAGTAGGCGTGGCTGTGAAATCAAACAGGGATAATATCGCGAAGGCAGCTTCGCGATATTATCAAGGGGGGTTAGCGATCTTTTAAATCGCATTAAGTATGCCTTAACGCAGGAATTTAACGTCTGTTAAATTCCTGACTAAGGCATACTTAACATGGGGGGTGGATTCTGTGGCTAAGACCACAGGCCCTATCATCTAGGATATCGCCGTTTTCCACCATGGAAAACGGCGATATCCACGCTATCTCTCGAATTTTATCGCCTCGGCGATGCACGTTGTTGATAAAGCGCTAACCGGGCGATAAATTACAGAGATAGCCATCAATAAATATGCAAGCGCTAAGCGCGTTTTGCGATATTTATCACCGGGCCTTGTTAATATGCCCCCAAGTTTCTTAGTACAGCACCTAAAGAGTTCTGGTTAAAGGCCCTCTATCCTAGCACGTTTTTGAGTGCTACACTTTCCTGGTGGTCTTGGAGCCACCAGACGGGAATGCTGAGGTGAAGGAAGGGCTCTCCCCTCCTGTGTGGCCTGTCTTTCCAGCATCAGCAATTTGCATCGGCCGCCGGGGCTCTGCTAAGTGGCCCCGGGCTGCCAATCATTGCGGCACCCCAGCATAGAGGAATCCCGGACAGAAGTTCCACAGCATTGCCGGAGCAATGCCGCTGACAGAGGGGGGTGGGGCCCAACCGCCAGAGGACGCCGGAGCCTCGTGGGCTCTCACCAGGCACCTTGGGCCGCACCCGCAGGGAGAGATGAGGCACCACGCACCATGAGACGAGGGGAGGGCTCCACGCACTGCCACAGTTCCCTGTCATTGGGGAAGGTACAGCGACCTCCAGCTCAGCCCCCGGTGCTTGGGGAGCGGGGCTGAGCCTGACCACATGCGGCGCAGCTGCCCCACGCGGTCATGGGTAGCTGCTGGGTGCATTACATGTGCAGGGGACCTAGGGTGGTCCTCCCACTGAAGGCAGTAGGGCATGTGCCGGCCCTGAGTCATGCTGCCAAGGCGAGGCAGGAGACCCTGAGAGGTCTCCCCACCCCCCTAAGCTGAGGGCAAGGTCCCCAGTGGGGACTTGTGGAGGAGGGCAGATCTTTGGAAGGGGATTAAGCCCCTGCAAGAGTTCACAGCTGTGCCGCGTGACTGCAGGCAGCTGCAAAATTATATATTGTTGGGGCCATTGTTTTGACATAGCTGCATTTAATGTGAAATGTGGGCCGCTGCTCCATGGGTACCTTGGGGGCCTTTTGTTTCTCGTTGGCCTTATGGGGTACCCCTCGACGGAGGCCCCTGCTGTGTTTTGTTTTTACTGTACTAACTGTAGTAGGCACACAGGTGCTCCTGTGGCCTGCAGTGGGTGCTCTTATTACTGCATAACAGGTAACAGTGGCACAGGTGCGCTGAATCTATGTATTCCCTCTAATGGTAGGTGACCTACCCTGTGTTGATGATGGTAATTAGTAAGCTATGCACTAATATGGTGATTCCGGTACAGTGATATTTTGTGATTCATATGTGATCTAACTGCTGCTTTTCCATGCATCGCAGTAAGGTATTCAGGAACTGTATATTATGTACAGTGATGTTGTTTTATGACCGGTGCAAGTTATGAGTATTTACTCATGTGCACTACCTACACTGTTATTACCATTGCCTTATGGCAAAGTGATAAATGATCTAAGAGGTGTCATGACAATCGCCTGGCTGGCAAAGTGATTTATGTGAATGTGGTCTAATATGTTTGATTCATAATACAAAGGATATTTTTATATAACCTGGTGTGGAGTCTCTATTGTGGTATGCCTAGGTTGTCACTGGTGTGTGTGTGTGTGTTGCGCAAATGCTTTACACATTGCCTCTGGGATAAGCCTTACAGCTCTGCAAGCTACCAAGGGGGTGAGCAGGGGTTATCTTGGGTGTGTAACTCCCTTACCCTGACTGGAGTGGTGGGTTCTGCCTGACTTAGGCGCACACCCTAGCCAACCAGAAACCCAATTTCTAACACATATTCTTTGGCACTTTGATCAAGTGACTTGGTTGAATATCCATAGCTTCTGACACCCCATTATTCAACCAAATGCATCTGCGCTGTGTGTGTACTTACTCAGAAACTGCTAACCTGAAATCTCTGTCTGTGCTTGTGATTTATAGATTTTACTTACTAAGATTGTGAGTTACTCCTTATATCCTGGCCTTGTTGTTTCAAAGGTAGTCTATATGAATCTAACAATTATGTTGACAATAAAGAGTGTGAATACAAAAGATAAATGAAAGTCTGATTTAGGAGCCACCGCAGAGGCATTTCTAGAAATGCAATAAGACACATGTCAAGTTTGCACTGGACCTTCTTCAAACCCTGATGTTGGCTTCAGCTGTAACTATCGGTCTCCGCTAAGTGAGCTCATATGGATAATATGGCCCTCAGACAATTGTTATAAGTATTCCTTGTGTCTAACCCTTAAAGGTTGCTTTTCGATATTGGGTTATTGGTTGAAGTGGGCGAGAAGCCACCTCAAATAATAATCACCGTTCTTGTCATGGTGAACCCCAAAAGTCACTAAATTAACCTGTGCTTAACCCTCTGGAAGCTTGTCACAAAAGCAGTCAGGCTTTACTCAGAAGCCTTGTGTAAAGTCAAAAAACAGTAATAAAGTGAAAACCCAACACAAAACAAATCCCAAACTAATAAAAAAAATATAGGGAACATTTTAAGAAATAAAATGACACCAAAATGACGGGAAAAAAAAAACGGAGTTATGATTTTTAAACTTTTAATTAAAAGATGGTGGCTAAAAACGCAAAGTGACAAACAGCGTCATCTGGTTGCGCTACATCTGAGCAAAGTCAAATGTTACAGCCGACCACAAAGGAGTGCAGGTTGGATACTGGCACCAGGTTGAGTTCAGTCAAAAGTTACCTTCTGATCATTTGTTTGGTAGGCATAGTTCTTCAGCGAGACATGTTTGCAGGCTGTCGACGAAAAGGGCTGCACAAGGCCCAACATCTGTTTTGGACGAAGTACTCCAATTCAGCCCCTCGCTAAGGTTTCAGGACCTGGGGTGGACCTCATGGGGGGTAGGACTTACTTCAGCAGAGGCCAGAAAAGAGTCCAGTGTGGGTCCAGTTGGAACTGGTCAGCTGGGCATGCTACAGGACAGGCTTGAAGTTGTCATAGCAGCATAAATGTTAACAACATTTTGAAAATGTTTTGGTCTTTTGCTGTCCCTGTAGCTCACACATGAGTCAGTCAGCTGACCCTTGGAGATCTTCCTGGACTCAAGGCAATCAGGTTCCTTCCAGGTTTCAAACAGCCTTCTTCTAGTCTTCACATGTCCAGTAGTGATCTGAATTCAGTTTCTGAGGGTGTCATGTTTACACCCAGTGGCAGCCTGGTTGTGGAGGAGAAGCCCCTTTGTCCCCACAAAGCTTGTCTGGTGAATTCCCTTCTCCTTCCTAGATTTGGCTGTAGCCTGTCTAGTGAGACAATACTGAAGGGAGGCCTAGTGTTAAGTCCCTTTGAGTGTTTATGGAGCAGTGCCCTTTGAAATGCAAGTGGGGCAGGTAACAGCTTCACCCTACACATCCTGCCAAGATAGCTCATTTCCCTTCACACCCAGGCATGCTTGTCCACTATCAGGTCCCAATACACAATCAGGAGGAGAGCAATTCACGCCCCCCCCACCCCCAGGTGCAGCTGGAAACTTCTTGGTAGGCCTCAGAATGTTAAGGCAGGAAAATGGCAACTTTCCAAAAGTAGCATTTGCAAGCATAAAAGTTAAAATCTGACTTTACCAGAATTTGTAAATAACATTAAAAAAAGTGGAAGAAGCATTTTACAAATGGACTTTAGCCATAATCCGAAATAATAAGCTAAACCACTATTAGTCTATTGGAGTGCTAAGCCTACACTACAGAAAGTAGCGGCATATTTACGAGCCCCTTTTGCCACAGGAACGTCACTTTTAAAGATGTTCCTGTGGCAATAGGGGCTTCGCCCTATTTACAAGGCCGAGTTAAACCACTTAACGTGCTTAATGCCGCCTTGTAAATAAGGCACCCTTTCAACCTATACTTAGCTTGAAAGGGGTGGACATTCCGCCGCAACACCTATTGATTTTGACGGTGCCCCATATTTATAAGGGTGGTGTAAATATGGAGCAGCGCCATAATTAAGACCAGGGAAAACCTGGTCTTAACATGGTGAAATGAGGAGAAATGTTTAATTTCCCCTCGTTTTTGCTGTTTCTATGTGTTTTGCATTGTGCAGCACACATAGAAACAGCAAAACACCATGAATAATTGTTTGTGTGCAGAAAGGTGTGCCTTCCTGCACAGAAACAATCATTTAACAAATGACGATTTGCAACTTCTATGTGTGATGCACAATGCAAAACACATAGTAGTTTCAAATCGCCATTCTATATTGTTTATGTGCAGGAAGGGACACCTTCCTGCACATAAACAATCATTCCCTCAACACAGGCAGTCTTGCACTATGGTGCAAGGGAGCCTGCGTTGGTGCTAGGCAGCTGAATTTAGTGCCAGCACAGGGAGAAACGCAGGGGTGCACCGTATTATTGCAAATACAGTGCATCCCTGTGTTTCTAAAGTGACAGAACGCAGCGTTAGCTATTTTGTGGCTAACCCGCGCTCCACCACTTTTTTTGTAAATATGCCCCATAGTTTTTAGGGTCTTTTCATTACTATGACATGTTTAAATATTGTGGTGGATATTTTTGAGAGGTTGGTACCGGCGTTGCGCCACTAATTGTGTTGCAGCGGCGGCGCAAGCAGTACTCCATATTCAAAAGATGAGGCATTTGCCCAAATGCGTCCGTTTTTGGACTCCTGCATTGATAAAAAGCTGCACCTAAACCAGCTGCACCATGCACAAATTAGAATATGCAAGGTAGGCATCCTGATGCAAATTCTTACGTCAATCCAACGCAGTGATATTTATGGGATTTTCAATGTGTGACGCATTGTCGGCAAGTGGCGCGCAAAGGCTGAAATGTGTCAAACTTCCTGTACATCGGCAACCCAGGCGTAGGAAATGATGCAGTGGTGGTATAACAAGACAAACCACACAACACAATTTGGCAAGCTCAACTACACCATGGAGGTGGTCATTCTGCAGCTGGCAGTCGAAAGGAGACCACCACATAGGCAGCGAAGGAGAAGGGAGCATGTGTTCTGCCAGCGCATATCTCACACAGACCTCAGGGAGGATGAGGTCAAGGTCATCAATTCTACAGACTCAGGAGGTAGTCTATCATTCAACTGCTCCACAAGATTGTGCCAAGTCTCTAGCCACTAACTGCCAGGCCCAATATCATCCCTCCACAGGTTAAACTGATAACAGTGCTCCACATGCTGGCATCTGGTTCCTTCCAGATCACAACAGCCATAGTGGCAGGAATATCACAGCCATCATTTTCTGCCTTCCTACCCTCTGTCCTGGATGCAATCATCAGGCTCACATTCCAGTACCTCCTCTTCCCCAAGACCCAACAGATGCACACCAATCAAGGCTTCTATGCCAATGCTGAATTTCCCCATTTCTGAGGTGCCACTGATTGTACAATTCTGTAATTGGTTCTCCCTGCCCAAACATCCCACCTGTACCGCAACCGGAAGCACACCTACTGGATCAACGTCCAGGCGATCGTGGACCACCTGGGGATGTTCACCAATGTGCTGGTCAATTACCCTGGAAGTGTGACTGATGCCTTCATCTTCCAGCACTGCATCATCAATGAGTGCTTCCAGAATGGCCAATATGGGAATGACCTACTTGTTGGTAAGGCAATCTGAAGTATACAACATACCAGCTATAATTTTGAAATGTATGACATAATAGCCATCTCTGTGCCTGTTGAGGGAGCTATGAGCATGTGTATGCGAGGTGTGGCTCATTCTTGCACCATGCCTCATGGTACATGTGTGATGCAAATCCCCAAGTCAGATATGTGAAGGCACACAAAACTACTTTGCGTGGCTATGAATGTTGTTTAAATCTGGAGTAATGTAGCGCAACGCAACATGCAAAGGAGGTGTTCCATGGACGTTGTGTGGGTGTATCCATGCAACTCCCATGGTTTATGATGCATTTCATGTATTCCAAACCAGCTAAACCTGGGAATGCATCATATAAATTTGCATCCCCAGGTGATGTCTAACAAGGTTAGATAGCTTAAGTCATCCAAGTCACTTCCGCTCCATATGTGTGCTGCATTCTGTGGCACATATAGAGTAATATGCCTCTAAGGATTGTTTATGTGCAGGAAGGTGCCTCTTCCTGCACTCAAACAATCCTGCATGCAATGCAGGCACACTTGCCCCATTGTGGGGAAGATTCCTGTGTTTGTGCTAGGCACCCCATTGTGTGCAAGTGCAGGGTGAAAGGACAGGAATCTGCCTTATGGCCTAAATACTGTGGACTCCTGTCCTTTCCCATTGACTCAGTACAGCGAGGTGACTTGCTGTGCTTCACTGTGTCACTTAGCAAAATATATGGCCCTTAGTGTCATGTGCACATAGTGGGAACAATGTTCTACAATGTGGAAAAAATTACTTTCCATTCTGTCATTCCTTCTCTAATCATTTAATGGCAGTAGCAACAGGATATCTGTGTGTAATCTTGTGTCATCTCACACTGTGTGAATGGATGGAACATCATCTGCACTGGTTAACGAAACAAGACACAAATCATGTGCTAAATAAGACAAGGCGATATGAGTACCAAGGGTACCTAATAGATATGTGTGAGCTCCTCAATGGCGTACCTAGTCTCGGCATCAGTTAAAGTTCCACAAAATCAATGGTGTGTGAACAAATGTGTCACACATGGCATTATACTTGTATGTTGACTAAAGTTTCTGGAGCAACACTGGAAGAAGTAGTTGTAAAGTCCAGTTGTGGCATGTAATGTAAGTGTAGGCCCTATTCATGTGTAAATGTCCATTTTGGGTAACAATGTGATACCAACAGTACAAAACACACATATGTCTCATCCATACTGACAGTCTAGGTACACACATACACATAGGTACCAGGCCACTTTGACATATGTAACCAATATGATAGGTCACCAGTTATATGGTGTAAGATGGCCACATTTCCTGCATATGAATCCATCCATATTAAATTCACAAAGTCAAACACAATGCTGTCAAATATGGCATACATCAGTAATTAAAATAGTAAAAAATGCAACCAGGACAAGGTATCACAGTGTAGTCAGGAAACCAATATCAAAATTCACTTGACACATCAATCATGACAAAATCAAGGCATAGAAGCACAGAATCCCCTAAAAATTAAAATCAGACACATACATGTGAAAGCCCAAAGTATTGTTTCCAGGTCTGTAGTAGAAAGCTACTTGTTGCAACATCAGTATGTCGTACATAAAGATGGCCCACATTGCAAGACCTATGTGTCAATCCAAGTGCACCATGACTACTTGTCCAACAAAAAGCATTACCTGAAAGCTGGCAACAAATTATATAACTATCCAGGTTACATGTTGGAAATGCATCACATGTATGCAGCAAATTCCCATTATAAAGTAAGGGGGCAATTTGAAGGCTGTGTCAATGTCATGTAGGCAAGCAACAATATCAGATGTTTCACTAGGACATATGTATGTGGGAGTGTCAAACATGTTGGCACTGTCTCAAACTACCTAGGGATGAACATATGGCAGAAAATAAGATCACTAAACTTTCACTTTACAAATATAGTGAGCTCAAGAACATTTCAAAATACCTTTCATAGTAATCTACTGCCTAAACATGAAAGACAGCATGTAGAAATGTCCAAAGCTGCAGGGCTTTGGTCAACATTTGCAATGGCACAGAGAACTGGAAGAGACATGTCTAAACCAATTTTCAACTGTATGTATAACACATATTGTAAAATACTGTATGAAATGTGTATGAGTCAGTTAGACACATCATACACATGGACAGCAATGTGTCAGTAAAAATTAGCACTTTCATTAACAGTTGTTTTTTTCTCTACTTTCAGCTGACCAAGGATATGGTCTGCAGCCATGGGTCATGACCCCAATTGTACATCTCCTGACGGAGCCAGAAAGCACTACAACCAATCACTTATCAAGACCAGGAATGTGGTAGAATAGTCATTGGGTGCACTGAAGTCCAGGTTGTAATGCCTGGATATGCCAGGCGGAATATTGCTATACTTACCCCCTATACTGTGCAAAATTATGCTTGAATGTACCATCCACCACAACATATGTGTGTGAACTAATGTCATGTGGGACTTTGAGCTTGACGAGACTGAGCCAATGGAGGAGGAGGAGGCGGATGGAGGAGGTATCCACCACACAATAGCTGGTCCACGCAACGCAACCAAATTGTGGCAAATTTATTTTCTTAAATGATCTGAACTGATGGACAAATTGACTGCAATTGTCTGAAATGTTCAACTTAGAACAAATGTCTTGATTCTTTCATTGTTTTGCTTTTTATTTCATAGTCAATGTAAACATCAAGTCACTTACACCTTCTCAGCTAGCAGTAGGCCTCAACATGTAATAATCATGTTGTTGGAACCGTTGAGCAACTTAGGACCATGGCTCAAAATTATTAATAAACCAACGCAGCAAAGCGATGTGATGCAGTGTACTGCATTAAAGGCACAGGCTAGGCTTGCCCCATATCCACATCTAATTTGACCATTCCTGTCCTCACGCACTTGAGCAGTGCAGTGATGCACAGTTAGCAGTCTTGCTGTGTTCTGCAGCAGCAAAGTGTGCTTCAGGTGGTACTCAGTTGTCTTGGGAACACAAGCCACACAATATGTCCATACCTGAGACAAACCCCTCATTATAGTGTGTCTCAGCAATGTGGTAGCATGCAGAATGGCAGCACTTTGCAGGAACAAATGTTGTTGCAGATACCATTGCAAATCACGAGTGACAGTTGTCATGGATAAAGGCCAAGTACCATGTGAACATGTCAAAAATGTCATTTGTATAGAAGGCAAACATGCATGTGTGGGGATCCTCAAAACACTACACAAGTGACCCAGTTCCTGGCCAGAGTGTCATATATGCCACATCATGCCACAGTTGACAATTCACACATTTTACATGCATTGCACAGCAATGCAATGAGGGTCAAAGGCCTGTAACACAACACTATGAAGAGACAATCTTACAATGTGTGAAATTACCTAGAGAAGTAAGGCAATGGGGATGTTCTTGCAACCATCACATCACCTGAAGAATACAGAAAGTGTGAAGTGTCTATGTCACAAGTCACACACAAATGCATGCATACATACACTATCTCATTTAACATGGTGCAATGGAGAATTTTGGATAGGAACTTACCTCTGCATGGTAAGAGTAGTTTACCCCTGCCCTGAGTTTATAAGTGTATAGTTGAGGGTATCACACATCTTGTCGCATCCCAATGGGGATATCGCATTTGCGTGTGTGCCATTACATAGGACTAGGTCATGAATTGTAGTCTTCTTGGAGCAGGAGGGATGTACTGCTACTGTCTTTGACAGGAGTAAGACAGAGCTAAATTGGGGTTGGCAGCATGATGTTCAGTGAACAGTAGTATTGAACGTGACCCTGTGACCCTGGTTCACGGCAGTGGGTCCTACTGGCTCACTCACCTCCTAAAACTGTCTGTTGATGTGTGTTACACTCACCCCTGCTCAACATCATGGTGCTGAAAATACGTGTGCATTATAAAACCATGTGCAGAATGCATGGGCCTGTGCAAGACATACAGAACACATGGGTTTCAATGTAGAACAGTGTGCACAAGGTGAATGTGTGTGTGCTGGTAGTGTGTCTCCACCCTCACACACTCAAGTACAGGCAAAAGGGAGTGTAGCACCAATCAGTGTGCAGTGACTGAGTGTATGTGCTGCATGTCATAATGCAGGTGTTAGCCAAAAACATTTGTATCACAGTATTGCTCCACGAATGTCCTGTGACAGTAAACAGTGGGTTATCATATGAGCATGGCCACACAGTGCAGTCACTCTACTGCACTGGTATGAGTGAAAGCAAAAGGGCAGGAATGTGCTGCATCTAATATTATACAGTGCATTCCTGCTTTTTCCCCTTCATCAGGGCTGTTTTGGCTGGCTAGGCCTAATGCAGGCACCCTTGCACCACAGTGCAAGGGTGCTTCTTCTGTATGCAGGAATGTGTTGGTGCATGAAGGTGTGCCTTCTTCCTAAGTAAAATACTCTGTAAGGTGCATTCCACCATGTATATGTGCAGCAGAATGCAGCACACATTGAAAGATGAAGTAACAAGGAGAATCAAATATATGACACGATTTTTGCCTAACTCCTGGGAAGGTTGTACTTTCTGGTGCATTCCCAGGTTTCACTAGTGCACTACGACTGAGAATGTGTTGCAAACCATGCAAGTTGCATGGGTACACCCATGCAACGGTCATGGAACCTCTCTCTGGTGCTGAGCCAGGCAATGCAGTGTTTTCTTTTGCATTGCATCACACAGGACGAATGATCTCTCACAGGGCAATGCAAGGTGGACTTAGGTTGGAGAAAATATATCATAAGAGATTTTCATTGCAGAGGCACCATTTTGCATTGTGGAAGCACCACACAACTCGTCATATACAAACCCCTGAGTGCTGAAGTGCCTGCACCACTACACTGCATGGATGACCTTGCCTATCTTTGTGCGTAAGACATGGTTTACTCTCAAAAACATGTTGCAATTTGGATTTACACCTGATGGTGTTCAAAAATACTGGAAATGTGCAACCTGGGTGGGACATACATTGTATGGGTGAGCCAGCCTGAATTTGTGCTTCTCTAAATGTGTGTTGCATCTGTGACACATCACAATGACGAATTCCCCACACATTGCATGAATAGAGAGCCTAGTAAGATAGGGAATACAATAGTTTGGCACTTGGGTCCCAGGAGCCATCTTTATATGCACATATGACTGTGGGGGGACATCCAGGTGTGGACCCTGGTAATGGCTGTGACAACTGATGGGTGATCCTACAGCCCATAATGTCTGTCTTGCTGTGCTGCAATGCTGCCTACTGTTTCATGTGGCATGGCGATAGGGACTTTATATGCATTCCTTGGACCCAGGATGATTCAGTGGGCAATCTGCTGCCCCACCTGTATATGCTGTGCCACCTGTCATGAAGTTACAGGTACATGACAGACTTACAACCACCCAGATTAACCATCTGGACACTCCCCTCTGCCACACAGACCTGCCAAGTGGTGCCAATTTGTGCCACTCTAGGCCCAATGACAGGGTGCCCAAGGTGTGTGATCCATTATCAACAATGGGGTATGATCCTGTTAAGCTAAAGTGGGGATAGGTATCAGTCAACAATCATTGCAGCAAACAGGCCCCCACTGGCTATGGATTCATCTATTTTATAGACCACAGTACATTAATCCTGTATGTAAATCAATATATTTCTTATTTCATTTTGTTGTCCTTACCATTATCTTTTTCCACACTATCACCTCATTTCACATATTTAAAGAGTGAAAAAACAACATAAAACTACACAGCAACACAAAGAAAGGAAATATAATTCAATATATACAAAATAAATATCTATATACTGATGTACACAAAAAACACACAAATTAATAAACGGCATTTAGAGTCCTTTCCCTGTTAAGTCAACAGGAGCTATCAATCGGATTAGTCATTAGAATAGCTTGGTAGCATTAATCAGCTGCCCAATGATGCATTGAGGAGTGCAGAAAGTCCTTTCAATTAGTCCCTTCAGTGATATTTCCACGTCAATGTATAGTAAAGAGTAATCACTTTCTTCTTTCAAAAATGTTCACAAGGTGCCATTCAAGAGCATTCCTCATGTCAAATTTGCCAGCGCTTTTCGACATCTTAGGACACAGGGCATACTTTTGATTGTGAGGTCATCGTCAGGGCCACAATTGATTCCTCAAGGGTGGGACTCGTTCCTGAACATTGATTGATTTTTGAAGGAGGAACGGGCACGTAGCTTGTAGTATTATTGCTTACTTTTTCTTTCCGCTCTCTTCCTCTTCCTAATTTTCCAAGGATGATGAATCCTAACGACTCAGTTTTACTTGAAGTCATTCTGGAACCAGCTTTGTTGAAATAGAAAGGTGTGTGATTCAGCATAAGACAGTTGAACCAACACATTAGGCCAGTTATGTGGGTCACAACCCAGGAATTGTCTCTGTTGCACAGCACATTGCAACACTTGTGTCGATTGGAAGCCGCCCATCCAAGCCAATGCGTTGGAATGGCTTTGGCATTTAATTACCAATGTGTCAAAAAAACAACTCAAATGTCAGAAACTGGCAGGATACATCCAGGAAATGATGCAATGTATGTGGCAGGCTGCAAACTAGGAAGTGTGAAAGTTATTTTCACTTTCTCTTACAGTCAGTTAGTTTGTGCTGGGTGCTGGAGTGGCTGGTGGATTGTGTTGAAATTTGGTCTTGTAGGTGTCTGCTCTGTCCCTGTCTTGTGCTAATTGTGTTTACTGTAGTTGCAAAGTGTATTGTTATTGTCACTGTTGGGTGTTTGTCCATTTAAGAGTTTCGTATTTTAAGGGTATGAGTTAAGTTAAGGGGTGTTTGTTTCGATTTTATGGTGTCTAGAATGAGTTGTGCCATGGCGGGGAAGGGCAAGGCAAAAAACTTTCAGAGGGAGAATTTGGGGGCCTGCTCTGGCTGCTGGCCCAACATGTTGGCATCGGGGGTAGAGTCAGCCAGGGCTACCCTACCAAGGAACGCAAGGTGCACTGGGAGAGGGTGTGGTGGCACATGTTAAGGGTGTTTGGGGTCAAGCGCACCGTCAACCAGCTTAAGCGCCGATCGGCAGATGTGGTGTCCCAAGAGACGGATCTCCTACAACACCTTGGATTGGATGTTGATGACCTCGTAGGTATGTATGTATGTACCATCTGCATGTAGTTGTGTCTCTATCACATTTAAAAAAAAAAAAAAAATTACATGGTAACGGGCAGATCATTTAATGAGTAGGTTACAAAAATCCAGTGCACATTTGTACAGTTGTTACACCCTGCTCCAGGGGGCTGTTCAAGGTGTTATGGTTTTCTAAAATAAATTCACATGCATAAATGTGTAAACATGACCTGATTTCACACACATGCTTGTTCAGAGCATGATCAATTTTAAAAAACCCTGCACAGGTGACATATAAGAAGTAAAGTCATGATCAATCTCCTATAATGTTAACCTTCTTATGTGTGCTGCATTTTTCAGCACACATAGAGAGTTTAACATGCCCCTAACAATTTATTTGTTTCAGAAAGTGGCCGTTTCAGGACTGAAAATTGATAACATCTTCCATGGCACACACCCTTCCACCATGCCCCTAAATATATCTTTCATGCACCCTTCCCTCTTGTCTTGGAGGGCCTACCTTAGGGGTGACCTATAATTATCAAAAAGGTATGGGTAGAGTTTAAGTGTAATTGCTGAGGAGAGAATACTCCTTTACCACCATCATGGACGATACAGCATCTGCCATAATACAAGATGCATAGCACAAAATGCTCTTGCAATATGACTATATTAAAGGTAGCCTATATGAGTCTAATACTCATGTTGGTAACACAGAGTGTGAATACAAACATAAAGGAGAATCACCATCACCTTTATGCCAGAGTTACCCATCATCAACATCTACTAAAAATCTTGGAATGTACATACAGATATGATAAAACTACAGTGCAACACTACGCTAATGTTGTTTTCTTTCTGATTTAAGCATCCTCCAGAGCAAGCGAAGGGGACATTTGAAAGAAGCTGGGGAACAGGATGTCCACTGGGAATCAAAGCTGGTGACACTAACACAGAAGGACCCAGAGGCATGGAGGGTGATGGGCCTGGGCAAGAGGCCAACATTTCTACAGATTCAGAGGCCTTCACAGCACATCAGCCCTAAGTGGTGGGTGACTCCATACCATCTGCAAAACTTACCAATTTGACCTCCACCACCAGATACATCAGCACCCTCCCTCCTGCTACCCCCGGTGTGGGCAAACACCCAGGACCCAATACGGCTGGGGTCTTCTTTGCTCCAGTGCTTTAGTGCTTTCTGAGGAGGCTGTTGATCTGTTGCGAATCCTCTCTGTACAGCAGACTGCACTGTTGCATCCCATCCAGGGAATAAGCCAGCAACACACATACTTAGTTTTATTCCTAGATGGCATATGCTCTGCTGTGTCTGCCATACAGAGAGGCTTGGGCTAGAGCAGAAGCACCCATCCAAAATCACACCCTCAGTAACACCCAAGCACCCAAGCACCCACAACCGCTCCCTCACCCAAACAACCACCAAAAATCAAACCTCACACAAGTAGCTACCCTAAAATAGATGTTCACCCACACTCAAACACCTACCTAAAATCAAAACCTCACCTACACCCAAACACATACACAAAACCAAACCCTCACCAAAAGAACCACCTAAAACCACACCCTCACTCAAGCACCCACCCAAAAACACCCTCAATCACACCCAAACACCCATCCAAAACCACAACCTCACTCACACCCACCCAAAATCACAATCTCTCCCACACCAAAACACCCACCACAAAGCACCACCACCCCTAAACCCAGCACCACACATATACACACACACATACACAGGTCAGGTGCAGAGGGTCAGCCTCCATGGATACGCCATCGGTAAGCGAAGTCATAATTGGGTAGGCGGATTTATGACTGAAACACCTCCAACAGATGCTTTAAGCTCAGTACTTCATTGACGGAGTACTCTGAGAGGGACAAAGACAGAGGAAGTTTGAACTTCTGACATCTAACTCGGACGGATGGTCACGATGGCGGACAGGTACACTGATGGTTTTTGACGGTCAGTGTGCATCTTCCAAGATCTGAAACAGCTCCTTAGTTAAATCAAAATATTATTATTTGTTTTTTATTATGTTTTTTGAATTGTAAGGAATTTATTGCAGCATTTGGTTTTCCTGTGATAGTATTATTTTTCAGATATTTAGCCAAATGAATAGTAAATATGATTCATTGACGGAGAAATAGTTGACCATAAAATCTCTCAAGAGTTTGTTCAGAAAACACCTTTCTTTAATGGAGTGACCTAGGTTGCTGCTGCACAGGTGGAGTGGGTATCATAATGTTCTCCAGAGAAAGGGTGGTGATTTTCCTTGGTTTATCCAAATATGGAATTGTGATTTATTTTATTTTAACTTAGTATGCAAGGATCATGAATAACAATCAGCAAGAAATTCAACTGAGGTTTAAAATATTTGGGGCCTATGTACGAGCCGGTTTGCGTAGCTCGTGCACCACGCAACATGGTGCAAGAGTGACGCAAACCTTACATGTGATTTATGATGCCATGCAAGGCCACTGTGCATGGCCCTGAGTGGCTCCATAAATCTGAAGTAAGGCAATGCAGTGTAAACGCTGCGTTGCCTTACTCTGCCCTGGGAAGGCATTCCATGAGCTTTGTATGGGTGTTCCCATGCAACTCCCATGGTTTTTGACGCATTGCCAGATTTACCAGGACAGGTAGACCTGGAATGTGCCAAAAAGATATGCCTTCCCAGGAGAGGGTAACGAGGATAAATATCTTTATTTCTCCTTGTTACTTCCTTCTTTCTATGTGTGCTGCATTCTGCAGCAACATAGAAAGATAGAAAGAGGAATATGCCTCTCAGGATTGTTCTTGTGCAGCAAGGCATCCGTTCATGTACAAAAACAATCCTGCATGCAACACAGGCACCCTTGCACCATTGTGCAAGGGTGCCTGCATTGGCGCTAGGCTGCAAAAGGTCGCCAGTGGAGGGGAAAAGACAGGAATATACCAAATTGCCTTAAATACGGCACATTACTGCCCTTTCTCTGTCACGCAGTGCAGCAAGATGACTTGCTGCCCTGCACTGCATGACTTCTTCATAAACAAGCCGATTAGTGCACAGCACTTTGCCATGTCTTCGTGGCCTATCAGACAGATGGTGACAGTGCTTTGTAAGTTATCCTCGATCAAAGCTTTCTCCTTTCAGAACATTCTGTCAGCCTATCTAGTACAGAAGCTGAGGCCACACAGAACAACTTGTTTGACACCTTCAGAGGGGTGGTAAGGATCACTGGCCAGCAACAGTGTGCTCCCTTACCCAGCATGGAAGACAGCTCCAACACGTCATACACTCTAAATATGCCTTGCAATTGTTTAACTTTAACACATTTAATAATCTATCGGCCAGATCATATAAAGTGAGCACAGGGCCATATCACAAAACATTTTTGACTTGCGCTATTGCATGTTCATGGTGCTAAGTTAAGACAATGCCTTGTGCAAACATCTTTTACCACTGTATTATGAAAGTAGATTTCTGGGTGTGGCAATGTGTGTCAAGTATTTGATGAATATTTGTGATGCATCTTTTGTAGTGTGGAGTGGCTGTTGTATTTTTGGGGTACTTTATTTCATTGTGTTATTTTCGTGATGTACTGTTTACTGTTGTATTGATTCTGTTTTAAGTATTTTGTTGGGTTGTTTCCTATTATGTTTTTATTGTGTTATTATTTTATTGTGTATTGTGTTGTAGTGTTTGCTCTGTCAGTACTTAGTAGAGGTCAACAAATGCTCCTACAGTTGCTGCCCAAAGCAGCAAATGCCTTAAAGTTGCATTTATAACCAACCACCTAGCACTGTCTATGGTAGCAAAGTACATCTAATCCAGCTCGTCAACTATTCAAGACACTAATCAGCCCAAAGCCGTGCCAGAGATGTGTCTTAAAATAACTCTACTTGAACTGGATCACAAAACATTTTTGACTGGCGCAATTTCACATGCTCTGTGGTAAGCTAGGGTAGTGCTTGGAACAAGCGCCTTTTACTGCTATATTATCAAAGCAGATTTCTTGAGATTTGCAATGTCTGACTAGAATGATTAGGCTTATTTGTGTCAATTTTTTGTGGCGGTGGTGTGTTCTGTTGTTTTTTATGCTGCAGTATCTTTATGCTGCATTATTGCAATGTGGTGGTGCAATGGAGGCTGTTAACTTGCAGTAGTAGTGAGGCGGAGACACATAAACACACTCACTCCTACCCATCCACATCCACACACACACACACACATCACACCCATCCATTCATAAGCACACCTGCACACACATACTCACACCCATCCATTTCACAAACAAGAGCACATATACACTCATGAAACAAGTTCCCGTTCCCGAGCAAGAAACAAATTTAGGTTATCAGGAAATAAATCCAAGAAAAATCAGTCCAAAATAAATATTCTTCTTTATTCTTTATTTTTTCATCCTGTTCATGACCGTAGTTGTTTTACACATGGCTCATGACAGCAGATTGGCGATGTTGGTAAAGCCAAGATGTAGGCTTGGCCCCCAGGGACCCTGAGGATTCAAGGGGACTTAATCCCCCAATTTACAACGCGCCAGGGGGTGTGTTTGCACACTTGTAAAATCAGGCCCGCACCCTCCCTGCACTACTGTGCAAATGCGCCCCCTGGCGCGTTGTAAGTTGGGGGATTAAGTCCCCTTGAATCCTGAGGGTCCCTGGGGGCCAACTAGCCCACCAGGTACTTCCAGTAAGCGCCACAGAGCTGCGTTGCAGAGAGGTGTAAAAAGGGTATGGCCTTGGACCACTCTCTGCAACGCAGCTCTGTGGTGCTTACTGGAGGTACCTGTTGGGCTAGTTGGCCCCAGGGACCCTCAGGATTCAAGGGACTTAATCCCCCAATTTACAAAGTGCCAGGGGTGTGTTTGCACACTTGTAATATCAGGCCCCGACCCCTCCCTGCACCACTGTGCAAACGCGCCCCCTGGCGCATTGTAAATTGGGGGATTAAGTCCCCTTGAGTCCTGAGGGTCCCTGGGGGCCAACTAGCCCACCATGTACCTCCAGTAAGCGCCACAGAGCTGCGTTGCAGAGTGGTGTAAAAAGGGGGCATGGCCTTGGACTACCTCTCTGCAACGCAGCTCCCTGGTGCATACTGGAGGTACCTGGTGGGCTACTTGGCCCCCAGGGACCCTCAGTATTCAAGGGAAATTAATTCCCCAACTTACAACGCACCAGGGGGCGTGTTTGCAGAGTGCTGCAGGGAGGGGGCGGGGCCTCCGGCGCGATGCCGGCTTTTTTTTTTCCCCAGAAGGGGGGCTGTGTGGCCCCCCTTCTTTTCCCATTTTTGGGGCCTTGGGGACCCCATCCCCCAGGGCCTGACCCCTATTTAAAAAAATAAATAAAAAATAAACGGGAAGGGGGCCATGTGGCACCCCCTCCCGAGGCCAATTTCGGCCCGGGGACCCCATCCCCCAGGGCATGGTCATATATTTATTTATTTTTTTAAATATTTTTTAAGGAGGGGGCTGCATGGCCCCCCTCCAGAGGCCTCTATTAGCCCCGGGGACCCCATCCCCCGGGGTTCTGCCTCCTTTTTTTTATTGAGGGAGTGGGGCTGTGTGGCCCCCCTTCTTTTCCCATTTTTGGGGCCTTGGGGACCCCATCCCCCAGGGCCTGACCCCTATTTAAAAAAATAAATAAAAAATAAACGGGAAGGGGGCCGCGTGGCACCCCCTCCCGAGGCCAATTTCGGCCCCGGGGACCCCATCCCCCAGGGCATGGTCATATATTTATTTATTTTTTAAAATATTTTTTAAGGAGGGGGGTGCATGGCCCCCCTCCTGAGGCCTCTATTAGCCCCGGTAAGCACGAGTGACTGAGCAAAAGGTTCTGATCTGTTTCCACGATCCCTGAGGGATGAGGGTTGTCATGTTCAGTGGTTGCCAGAAACTATTTGCTCCCTGGTAAGGTTATTGGGGCTTACGGTGGCACAGTGAGCTAGGTGGTCTATAGGCCAACATATCCTGCGGGGAAACATCCTTTACCACGCATCCATTACAACGCAGTATGTTACATCGCGGTTTTGACTACGCAAGTCGTTACATCGACTTGCACTGGAGGGCACTCTAGACTAAGGAATAGTGTAATTTACTATTCCAACACCTTCCCTACTGTACGTAGACTGGAGTTGGAATAGTAATTCACACTGTCCCTAAGTCCAGCGCCCTCCAGCGCAAGTCAATGTAACGACTTGCGTTGTCAAGACCGCGATGTAACATACCGGGTTGTAATAGAACGCGTTGTATCGTCATACATCCATCCTGCGGGGGTGCCTGGAATCAGTCTCGCCCAAAGTTTATGTTGTCCAACAAACGTGCAGGTCCTACGGATTGGTTGGGTTCTTATTCAACAGTCTATCTGAGTAGTTCAGTTGTGCTTTTCCCAAAGAACCCTACTCACCTCCAAACCGGAGACGTCGGTAGTGGAAAGGAAAATCCACCTCAGCTGAGGTGGGTATACCATATGTATTGGCTGTAGATTATTCAAGCTTGTAGGATAAAATGTTGCCACATTGTGCTAACCCTATCTCCCTAAGTTCGTTTACTAAATTTCTTCTCTCTCCACAATGTCTGAACAAGGCGATAATGGGGACAATAATGGAGTTCAAGAAGTTAGACTAAACATTACAGAAAATTGCAGACATGCAGTTACTATGAAATTATTACATCACGACCTCCTGGCAATGGGTGGGGACGTAACCTTCGTGGTTGAGGCCTACGAAGCATTCAGAACAGAGGTATTCTACTCCTGGTTTAAGTTCCTGGCTGCAGATGCACGTACAGAATTTTTTCACACTTACATTGAGGGTGAAACACCAGAGGAATATTTTCAATATTTGGACATAGAAATTCTGTTAACTTACCAAGAACACATAAATGGTTTAAAGACACCCTCCCCGGGGTTTTATAATCCGGCATAATCCGGCATAATCCTGTAGGTTATTGAATCCTACCTGCACTTCGAAACCGAATCCTGAATCCCCGCGGCGAGAGGCATCGATAGGAGCTGTTTCTGTTCTCCTGCTCGGCCGGGCGGCTGAGATATATCGTTGTGAGGCGGCGCCTGGCCTGTGATCCGGCTCCCGTGTGGGCCGCGACAACTTCCTCCGGGGTCGCGCGGACTCTTGGCGCCGCCCGCAGCAGGCCGGGATCGGAGGTCCGACCATCGAGTCTCCCGGTGAGTGGCGTCGCCTCGGGGGCGATTGCTGGCGTGGTTGGGGGTCCGCGGGCCGAACCACCGGGTCCGGGACACCGCGGCCTTGCCGCTGCTGTTTTGCCCCGCCTCCCTCTGGCCATCCTTAATGGCGGCCGCCTACGCCCGGACCCGGTGATGGGGGTGGCGTTCCCCCCGTGCCTCCTTGCCCGCCCTGCCCCCTGAGTGCTGCGCGTCCCCCCGATTGCCTTTCACCACGGCCCGGCCGGGCAGAGACCCCCTGCGTTGCTGCCTCTGCTCCGCAACATCTCCCTGGCGGCCAGCCTGGACTCTCCCTTTGGCCCACCTACTCTTTGGGCCCGAGCTATCTCGCCCCAGCGCACCATCGCCTGGCTCCTGAGACTGGCGGAGCGGCACCGAGTGCATATCTTGCGGGGCCTCGCCCTTGTGGACTCCCGGCGCCGGCCTCGTGTTGGGTCCTGCACCGGGCTCCTGCTAACTGCTGCTGGCCGCTGCAGCCTTTGCGGAAGCCCTCCTGCACTGGGCGCCCTCCTTCTCCTGCTGCTGGGTGCCGTGGGTGCCCCCCAGACGTTGCCTGATAGGGGGGACCCGCCTGCGCCTTGTCTCCCGGCCTGAGGGGATCTCCTCTGCACACTACGAGCGTCGTGGGACTGGGGGTGTCCACACCCAGCTACTCTACTCCTGCATAATCTCCACCAGCCCTGCTCTCCGTGCCCTTGGTGCCCTGCTGGAGTGCCTGGGGCTGCCCGTCGGGCTGCTGGCCTTCTTCAATAGCTAGTGGTGTCTGCGGTGAGACTGCGGATGCAGATTCACTGCTTATCAGATAGACCCACTGGCTTGGCGGCCCCTGACCTCTCCTATCACCACAGGAGTCCATCCTCTGGATCACGGCTACCTCCACTGTGTGGGTTCTGCTGAACTGCATCTCGCCTCGTAACACCAGCTGCTGGTGGTCAGTGTGCTTCTGCTCATTCTTCTGCATCTCCGCCTCCCGTTGGCCTTCTTCCTGACTGCTGGGTTTTTCATCATGGGGAAGACTGACCCAAAACAGCCCAAGATAGCCTTTGAGCTCCGCAGGTCTTCCCGACAGGACGGAGCTGGCTACGAGGGTGCCGATTCTGCTGCCACGATGGATGCCCCCCCAGTCGAGATGACGATTTGAAAGCCATAATGCTCGATGTCAAGTCGACCGTGACCAGCATCGCGACCCAATTGGACCAACTCTCTGCCCGTCTGGACTCGGTTAAGGCCCGTGTTGACTCCCACGACAATCGTCTGCTTCATGTCGAGACCAGGGTGTCGGACGCCAAGGATGCTGCCACCTAGGACCGTCAGAGACTTCTTCAGATGGATAAAATTCTGGCGGTCATCCGTGAGAAGAACGAGGACTTGGAGGCCCGCTCCCGCCAGAGCAACCTCCGTATTACGGGCCTTCCGGAATCCACCAACATTTCACGGATGGAGGACTTTGTGGAACAGCTGATAAGGGAACTCTTTGGCGATGCCCTCTCCCCAGTGTTCATCGTGGAGCGCGCACATCGCTCACTTGGCCCGCGTCCCGGGTTACCTCCACATCCCATCATTGCAAAAATTCTACATTTTCGAGATCGGGATGCCATCCTTCGAGCGGCACGAGATAGGGGCACCATCAACCATCAGGGTAACACTCTCTCCTTCTACCCGGACTACACCCTTACTGTACAGGCCGCTCGGCGGGAGTTCCTTCCGGCCAAGCGCACTCTCCAAAAACATGAGGTCTCGTACTCCCTGGCCTACCCGGCGAAACTGAGGGTCCGTCAGGGGGCAAAAACACTTGTTTTTCCGGACCCAAGAGAGGCCCTTGCATTTGCCAAGAAGCTTGACAAAGCCCCCCTCTCCTCTCCTTCCAAATCTCAGACTGACGGTGCAGATCGCCTAAGTGACAATGATTGAAGTGTGAACATTGGTTTTCATTTATTCTTGTTCTGTATGATGCCTAACACCACCTAAGCTTGGCCACCCTGCTTCCCTGCAGGGGTGTATGCCTAGCCCTGCCATGCGCCCACGGGATGATTCCCTATTCTAAAGTTGGCCTTTCCTCTCCCAGTTGTGGGTTCCTGGGGTGGGGAGGGTGGGTTACTCAGCCTAATTGGGGGGTTGGAGTGGGTGTGGGGTTGGGGGGTTTTTGGTCGCTTGGGGGGTTGGGTTGGGGTGGGGGGATGGGTCTTCCTTGGGTTTTTTTTGTTCCTCAATCGGGGATGTGGCTTTATTCTGCCACCGTTTGTTTGTTATCCATTGCTTCCACTAGCCTAGAATTTGACACTGCACTGTGCTTACTGCTTCTCCTTGCTGCGAGTCAAATGTCATTTAACTCTTGTGTACACACTACGCCTCTGGTTCCTTCTCCCACTAGTTTGCTGTATGTATTTGTCTTGAGTGTACGGGGCGCTGTCTCTGCGCATTGTTGCATTCTGCACCATGGCCCCCTCCCCGCCAGATTTAGGCCGAAGTGCTTTTCTCATTTTGCCCTGTCAACTGATGTCTCTGATGCACAGACTGCTCCCGCCCGTGGCGCTCCCCACCTGCATTGCGCAATGTTACACTTAGGTCCATTCCCCCATGGCTGACATAGTTTGCTGGACCTGGAATGTCCGCGGCCTGAATGACCACCGTAAGGCCCGACTGATACACTCACACTTACAGAGACATAGGGTGGACATATGCCTCCTACAGGAGACGCACCTGATGCCCGGGTCCCTCTCCAGACTCCAGGCGCGCTATTGGGGGGAATCCCACTCCTCTACCTACTCTTCATACGCCAGGGGGGTCTCTATTCTTACACGCAGGGGTCTACCCTGGCACACTGATCAGGTGCTTACCGATCCAGAAGGCAGGTATGTTATCCTCCACGGCTCACTATTGGCCCAGCCCGTGACGATCGCCGCGGTCTATGGTCCCAACTCTGACGATCCGGACTTCTTTAACCATATCTGGCACCTCATCTCCGCTTGTGGCCCTTCGGCTGTCGTCTGGGGGGGGGATTTTAATGTCACTCATTCGGCGGCCCTCGATCGGTCTGGTTCCTACACGTCCCACCTGTGTGCCTCTGCGGTCCTCACATCTATCTTAACTGATAATTCCCTTTGTGATGCCTGGCGCCACCTCCGGCCTGACGCCCGTGAGGGAACATGTGTCACCGGCGTGAGGGGCTGTTGGTCGCGCATAGATTTCTGGCTGACCTCCCCGGACGTTCTGACCTGGCTAACTGACGCAGCACACATGGCGCGCACCTTCTCTGACCATGCGCCGGTCCAGATTTGCCTCCGTACCCCCCACTCCCCGCAACGTGCATTCACCTGGCGTCTCCCCCCAAACGCTCTCCGGGACACTGTCTTTTGTGCTGACATTCAAATTGCTATTAATAATTACTTTGACTTAAACGCTGGATCCGTTGACTCGGCTTCGGTACTTTGGGAGGGGTTTAAGGCTGTCATCCGGGATGAATGTATTTCCAAACAGGCCGGTGTGCTTCACTCCATCCGCAATACCCTGGCTAAGCTCGAGGCTGACATTAAAGATCTAGATGCCGCCCAGGCAAGAAACCCCAGCCCTGAGACGCTGGCATCGATACGCCGAAAACACACTGAATTCTCTGAGGAGGCCGCCCTTGAACTTTCCTTCTTGGGTAGGAAGGGCCGGGCTCGTCGCTTTTTCAAAGGCGACCGACCGGGACGTACCCTTGCCAATCTCCTCCGCCCGCCACATGCTGCTTCCTATATCACGGCCCTCAGCGACGGGGGTTCGGCTAGGACCACTTCCCCGGTGGAAATTAAGTCCCGCTTCCTAGATTTTTACTCACAGCTATACTCCGCCAGCACCCCTCCGTCAGATGAGACCTTTCACCAATATTTCAAGTCTATCGGGCTGGTCTGGCTCAAGGACCACCACTGGGAATTTTTAGATGAACCATTTTCCAGGGAGGAAATACTTGCAGCCATCAGTGGACTTCCCGGGGACAAGGCCCCGGGCCTGGATGGCCTACCGGCCTCATTTTACAAAATGTATGCTGATCTCCTGGAACCACACTTGGTGGCTATGTATAACGAATCCTTTGATTCTGGCCTCTTTCCGCAGTCGCTCCGTGAAGCCGTGATCCCTCTGCTTCTCAAACCCGACAAGCCTGCAGACCGTCGCGATTCCTACCGCCCTCTTTCCCTAATAAACATAGACAACAAAGTTTTCGCCAGACTGATTGCCTCCCGCCTTATGTTACTAATGCCCCTCATTGCCCTTCCGGACCAATCCGGCTTCATTCCCGGTAGGGCTACCTCGCACAACCTCCGTACTATTTTTTCCGTGTTACATCAAATTAATCCTAGTCTTCCTGCGGTGGCTGCCCTGCTGGACGCTACTAAGGCGTTCAACACGCTTAAGTGGCCCTTTTTATTTTACCTTTTACCTCGCATGGGTTTCAGCGAACTGTTTATTCGCAAGATCAAGCTACTATACACCAATCCCTCGGCACGTCTTCGCATCAACGGCCAGATCTCTGACCCCATTAGCATTGACCGTGGCACCCGGCAGGGGTGCCCTTTATCGCCCATGCTGTTTGCTATTGCAATGGAGCCCTTAGCTGCCAGGCTTCAGCAGCACCACACTCACAGGGGCATTGGTTTTTCAGCCCGCTCCCTTCTCGTCTCCATGTACGCTGACGACGTAACCTTATACGTCCGTCATCCTCAGGAAAATCTCAGCCCCCTGGTCCTGGAAATCATTCGATTCGGCGGGCTCTATGGCATTCAAGTAAATTGGAGCAAGTCGGTGTTGTTCCCCTTGACCGATGCCACCACGTCGTTCACTCCAGACTTCCCGTTTGTGTGGGCCTTGGGCCCCACGCGCTATCTAGGCATTTGGTTGAGCAGGGACTTGGACGAACTTTGGAGAGCCAACTTCGGCCGTGCAGTTGACTGGCTGGAATCCAGGATCCCGTCCTGGAGCCGGCTCCCGTTGTCTCTGGCTGGCCGGATCGCAGTTGCTAAGATGGTGGTCTTGCCAACATTTCTCTACCTGTTCTTAAACGTTCCTAACCCACTCACTAACTTTTTTCACAAATTACGATCCCTAATCATTCGCTCGTCTGGGCGGGGAAACAGCCACGAGTCGCGTACGACATCCTCACCCTCCCCATGTCTGTCGGAGGCAAGGGCGCTCCTGACTTCAAGATCTATGCCTTGTGCGCCCAGGCCAGTTTTTTGCACTTCTGGACTCATCCTACCCCCTATCAACCTCATGTTGCAGTTGAGACGGATATAGCATCCCCCTGGCCACTGTCCACGGCTCTGTTTGCGCCGGCGGTGCGTCCGCGAGCGGAGGTTGACACAGTCGAGACTTTGCGCTGGGCTTGGTCCAGCCTTCGCCGGCTCTCTAGTCTTCCCTCACTCTCTGCAAATGCTGTGCCAATAGTGAACCACCCTGACTTTCCCCCTCTCCAGCCTTCTGGCATGTCTAGGCATGCAACGCGTTTGGGTTTGCGGACAGTTGCGGACCTCTACCCAGGGAATACTTTTTACTTCCTACCCGATTTCTCGAACCCGCTGGACACGCTTCTATTCTATCAGCTGCAAGCTATCTGCCGGAAGCTTCACTCTACATTTCCTCAGCCCCCATCCACTATGCCGGCCCTGGACTTCATGTATACTTCCCCGTCCCCACACAAATTAGTCACCAAACTCTACGCTCTTACGCTAACGTCCACCTCCATTTCTGCTGACCGGGCGCGGGAGGCGTGGGGCGCCGATCTGGGTATAGACATTGCGCAGGCTGACTGGCTATACTGCTGTAATCAGACGAAGAAGCTGTCACCAAATTATCGGCTCCGTCTGATCCATTTTAAATTTTTGCACAGGCTGTACCGCACCCCTGCTCAGCTCCACAAGCTCGGACTAATACCAAGTGACGCTTGCATGCGCTGCGCTGCCCCCGCCGCGGACTTCGCACACTTAGCGTGGCTATGCCCCAAGGTCTCCGAATTCTGGCAGGCGGTGTGCTCCACGATTTCTGACATCACTAGTACCACGGTGCAGCCTGACCCCCCCCTGTGTCCTCTTGGTTTTGTAAAATTCTGCCCAGACGCCTCTCGACGCCTGATTGCAATGCTGCTAGTACTGGCCAGGCGTAGGGTGGCCATGTGCTGGGGTCGCAGACCTGCTCCTAGAGTCGAGAGCTGGCTGGAGGACGCCTCTCGGTGTCAGACTCTGTTATCTGAGTTCTGGGACTTGCTACCTGCCAGGTCCCGTCCTGTTGACATCTGGGGCCCTTTGGTAACTTACCTCCTCTCCCGCACCCATTCCAGTGGCGCTGCCTCTCCCGCGCTCCCCGCCGGCCCTGAGTCCGCGGCGGCCGCCGCCGCTGGTCGGTGACTGCCTCCCGCTTCCACATAGATTCCCCCGCCCTGTGGCACTCATTACTGTTGTCCTGGCCGAGTATGTGACCCCCATGAGGGGAGGGATTCCTGTGAAATGATGTAGTGATTCTGCCTTAATGTATTTATGCTTCTTGCCAGGTGTAGTCGACTCGTTTCCGAACGCTTGACTGGGTTTGTATTGTGTCAATTTGAGCTGCTGCGTAGCACAGTGTAATGTGTCTGACTTGAATTTCCTCAATAAAGGTTTTAAAAAATTAAAAAAAAAAAAACTTACACGAGAAATAAGACTGTTCAATAAATCTTTTATAAAAAAAAAAAAAAAAAAGACACCCTCCCCCATACCGTAGAAATTCTCTGGGACTCGGTCCGCTCAGTAAAGAAGGAGCAACTTGGCCGGTCCTAGCTGCTTATACACCACATCATAATATTGATAATTTAAATGCAGCAGAAATTACAACACTATACGAAGATCTAGTAAAACTTTACAGAAACCTCACACAGTTCATTATGCAAACACTCATAGTTAACCCTGCGCAGACTGCTCAGGCTGCACAACCACAATTGGCTGCTATGGGTATCAGCCCTCAAACACTGAATGCCATTATAGGAAAAGTTCCCACCAGTCGGGAGCAAATTCCATTCTGGATAGCACGGAAAACCAGCCAGCTTGAAGCGGTTATTCTCCATACGGGACCACAGGACAAACACAGAATATTAACAGTTTGTTTGCCGATGGGGATGGCTCTCCCGTTGGAAGATTGTACCACTTGGGGTACACTCTTCACAGCAGTTTACACTAGAACGCATGGTACCCCTTTAATAGCAGTTTTACCGGAAGTACTGAAACAAGTACAGAATGAGTACAGACAGGACCTGCCCTGGACTTAGGGATGAAAATGATGGGCATCTTTGCTGCTGTATCAACCATTATGTTAAGTAACATAAAAGGGGAAGCAGCGCTTGAGGGAATTCACAAAATAAGACACAATCACGAGGGGGTCTCCTCAGCAGGAATCCACTGATAAAAAATACAATTTAAGAAACTGTGATAATATTAGAAAGCCTGAAAGGTATCAGGATATTGATACATGTTCCTCTCATTCCTTTCAGTATTCATCCGATACGCGTTTGGAGGGATGTGGATGGTCAGAGCACAGAGCAGAAGAGCACGTGAAGCCAAAAAGGGAACTGCATCGCACTTCAGACTACATCCTTAAAGAGGACAAACCAAAGACTCAAAAACCTTAATTCAAAAAGAAGAAGGCAGCTGGGATTAAAATAATACATACCCAGGCTGCTAAGGACTCTGCATTTGAATGGGGAATGGGCAGTGACGATGCGGGACAGCACGGCAGAAGTCCCAATAGGTTGCCAGAACCTGATGGATTATCTGGTGGTAGTAGCGCTGAATGAGCATATCATGGTGGAAACACCTGATACAAGGGTAAGTGTCCCACATCGTTTATACAAAATAACGTTCCAAATGAAAACATCAAGACTCTCTTTTGGGAGAACATGACATATGGTTATGACATTCTCTTGGCTGAAAAGGATTGGCCACCTGAGTTCGTAATGGATTGCCCACTGGGAGAAACTGTAATTTTACCTGCTTTCTCTGACCTCGTTCCAGAATCAGTTAAACATTCATATGCCAAGAAGTGGGCGTTTGTGCTAGCTCCTGCTCTTTATCAAAATCATGTTGGGTGGGATGATGAGTCTCCTCATCATGAAATCCTATTAAAATCAGTTCCTCAACCCCAGAGACAGTACCTAATAAAGAATGAAGCTAAAAAACAAGTTAGGAAATCATAGAACAACTTGAATGCCAGGGTGTAATAGAAAATTACACCTCACCCATGAATAATCCCTTGTTTCCCTTAATGAAACTGGACAAATCATACCATCTGGTCTTAGACTACAGACATTTGAATACTTCCACATGAACCTTTTCAGTACAGAATGCACATAGTTCAGCACTAATGAATAACATTCATGTGGAAGAAATACAAAACAACACTAGATATCTCTAATGGATTCTTCTGCTAGAATTTTGAGCCTGGAAGCAGATATTTGACCGCATTTGCAGTGCTAGATTGACAGCGTCAATTATGCCATTTACCTCAAGGGTATAAGAACAGCCCTGGGCTGTTTTCAATCAATCAATCAATGGCCACTTATAAAGCGCACAGCTACCTCGAAAGAGGTGTCCCGGAGCTAGCAGACTAGAGAGACTGAGAAGCTCCAGACACTACTTCCCCTGCCTAAAGAGCCAGGTTTTTAAAGCCTTTCTGAAATCCTGTTCTACATCCTGCATGCAAAGGTGGCTGGGCAAGGAGTTCCACTAGTTGGCCGTCCTTACATTGAAGGACCTGCCTCCTTGTCGCATTTTTGCGAAATGGGGGTTATTGAGCTAATGCTGCTGATTAGATCTCAGTGTCCGCTCCTGACAATATGGGATGAGCCTTGACCTAAGATATCCTGGGCCTTTGCCGTGATAAGTTCGAAAATCCAGGATGAGTGCCTTAAACTCACTCCTCCTGGCCACAGAGAGCCAGTGAAGCTGTCTCAGATGTGGAGAAATGTTCTGGCGTAAAGGCACCCTAAGGATTAGCCTTGCAGCCATGCTATGCACCATCTGAAGCCTCTGAGTCGATAGCCTGGAACACCCAGGTAGAGACAATTGGTGTAGTCCAGTTGGGATGTAACCAATGTGTGGACCGTGATCCTGCGGCTCTCTTCAGGCAGGAATCGTAGGAATTTCCTGATCATTCTCATTTTTCCAAAGCAGGCTGTGGAAATATGTCTGACTTCTACGGCTTGATCAGATCTGATTTTTCAATCAACCATTAGACACAGGAACACACAAACATTTTACATTCCGTACAAGCTGATATGATAGCTTCCAAACACTTACACACACGTGTAAACACAAGTAACCTGGTGATCCATGTAGTCGCTGGACCCACCGGGTACACCTATATCACTTTCAATGAAGGCGATATAGTACCCATGGCATACAAATCACATTTGTACACCAATGCTGAAATTAGTTCTGCACCCACTGAGAAAATACTCACAGCGGTACAGACTGCTGTAGTGAGAGAGAGAGCACTGGCTCAGGGTAAGCAAATCATTGTCGTTACCCCAGTACCGACCCTAGAGGCCGTGTTTCAAATGCCAAAGCATTACATCCAAGATGGATTCAATGGGCGTACTCTCTCACTGCAACAGATGTAAACTGCAGATTCGATTACACACTACAAACACAACCATTCCTGCAGTACGAATAAGAATACCCTCTGCCAAATGAAATAATGCCTCTAGATCGGTACGAATACATCATTTACACTGATGGATCTGCTCAGCCTGCTGTAGGGACTCAACACCAATATTCTGCAGCATTCACAATCATAAAGGGGCGCATGCATGACAGAAAGTTCCGTCCTGAAAAACACACACTCAGGCCCTCATTACGATGTTGGTCGGTAAGCCACCGACCGCTCGTCGGAGGCTTACCAACCGACATGATAGGTTTACATTCTGACCACCGAATTTTAATGTCAGCGGTCGGAGTGAAAACCAACCTGTCAAACCAACTGGGTTCTGACGGGCTCAAGAAGCCTATCGGCCAGTCGGAAGCCAAACATAATCCCTAACGGACGGCGTTTCCACTGTCAGGATTATGATGTCCGTTTCCGACAGCATTCCTGTGTCGGCCTTTCCGACATGTAAAGGCTGTCGGAGAGTAAGTTTTGGGGCCCATAGCAGGGCCCCCTGCTCCTCTGGCCTTACAGTTGAGGACTTGGGGGGCACCACACATCCCTGCACCATGTGGCTGGCACCATGAGGTGCCTGCTATACTGTGCAGGGATGTGCAAAAACTTCCATTTCACAATGGGAGCTTGCGCTGCGGGCGGTTTCCGAAATGGAAGTTTGCGACCGACATCGTAATGAGCCCCTCAGTCTCTCGGGGACTGTACAGCACAGCTGGCAGAACTGAAAAGCCCTGATACTGGCACTACAAAGTACGGATCCTGAGTTCCCCACACATAAAGTGTGTGGTTCACACTACTGTGTCCATTCCTATATTGAATATCTTCACTATTGGGGCCAGAATGGATTTCGCGATTCCAAGGGTTGCACAATCAATCACAAGCTGCTTAGGGAACAGGTGGCGAAGCTGAAAGAATGCTTGTCACGGGCTCATGTTATCCATACATTGAGCCATCAACGTGTTGGCGTCCACGTTGAAGGGAATGTTGTGACCGATGAGGCCACAAAGGCAACAGCCCACACTGCTGCCATTGCTGCAATCACTCGTTCAAGTACGAGATTAGACAGAGACATCATGGTAGCCGGCAATGCTGCCCACAATGACACCCACCTGCCAAAAGGCTTTCCACTACAGTACTCCTACAAGTTAGATGCACAAATTATTCCATATGCTCAGAGAAGTGTAATCCCGCATTAAGTGATATTTTCTTAGTTCAAAATGCACCCTTACATCCAAAATGAGCCTGAGGATGCATTTTGCGCTAAGAAAATATCACAAAATGCTACAGGACAAGAACAGCAGTAGCCAGCAGCTGCTCACTCTCTCTTAGTTTGTTGTTCCTGTGCTTCTGCGGTAGGCTTTTTGCCCCAAATTACTCTTAATTACTCAAGTTGGCGTAATCGAGTGATTTCAGTAATTTTGCATCACAAGAGTAATGAGTAATAATTGAAATTACTCGAATTACTCCAGCGTAATAAAAATGTCTCCAAGGCCTAATACTCACACGGACCCAAACATTCAATAAAGCACTTGGCGCTCTGTGGCGGTGATGACAGGAGGACCAGAGAGTGGTGAGAGAGAGAAACCCAGTTGTTGAGGAGCCAGAGGCTTCAGGATGTAAAGCAGGAAATGGAAGATCCTGCTGACTCCTCTCATTGGCTAACCTTTTCTGTCAAGGGTTGGCCAATGAGAGGTGGACCTTCCCTAACTTGTCTCGAAATGTGATGGGGGCCAGTCAGACTTACTGATCCCACCCCACTGTGTGATGAGTTAGGGAAGCGTAATGTGAGGTGTTACTGATGGGCTGTCAGTTCTGGGCACTTCTGGCTGAAGTACCCAGGGCTGAGTATCAGTGAGTTACCTCCTCGTCATAAGGGTGAGGACTCTCACAGGGCTTTGCTGGGTTGATGATGTAACTTCCTTCATGGCTCTGAGATGTTCAACCCAGCAAAGCTTGGCTCAGGCTGCCAAAAACCTGCGCATCAGCACATGTACAGCGTCTGGCTACCTGACTGTGACTTGGTGAGCACCCGCAAGGCTGACCTTTTCCTACATCTGACAGGCACTCATCAAGCTTTGAAAAAGGAGGCGGGTGTAGGCAGAGCCCTGGTACTGATAAAAAGGGACCGCCTCTGCACTGGTGTTGGGTTGTACTGTGGTTGCTGCGTTACATTCTGTTTGACTGCTGTTTAGTGCCTTGTTATGTTTCAATTGTGTTGGTATGTTGCTTTTTTCAGGTGATTGTATTATGTTCTGTCATTTATTTTAGATATGTCACCAAATGTTGCAACATTTCCATCCAACAGCAGCAAAAGCCTTTAAAGTTCGGGTGACAAACAACCATTTACCACTGTTTAAGGTGGTAAAATAGCACTGCTCAGGCTCTTCTACTATTTAAGACTCCAGTAAGCCCAACAAATGTGTCAGAACTGTACACTACCAGTGGCCACTTTATATGATACATCCCCTAGTGCTCACTTCATGTGATATGGCCTGTGAAAGTGCAAATTTAAGTGTCTCTGCCACAGTTTAGGGCTGACTGGTGTATTAAACAAAGCAATTGCACAAGACAATTGCAAATGTGTGCTGTTGTTTTGATTTTGCTGGTGCATTGTTTTGTTGGGATGCTGTTTTGTAATGGAGTTGTATTGGTTGCTGTGAGAAGTTGGCCTGGTATATGCTGTCCACTAATTATAGTGGGCACCTTGCACCAGTCCAAACAACCCCTTATTGGAGATAGGTTAAAGACAACCTTTATTGAAAGCTATCCTAGTGGTAGCTATGGAGAGCAGCCTTCAGGCTAAGTCTTGAAGGAATGTAAAGCAGCTTGTTTTACCAGTCTATAATCTCTTGAGTGACCAAATGAAAGAGGACAACACCAGGTATATATTCAAAATATATGTATTTATTGCTAAACACACCCCTCTAGTCTCTTTATGAGGCTAGAGTTCGAAATACATAAGTTATAAGTTAGTTATCAACAGTAATAGCACAAATACACGTTTGAGCCCTAGGGGCGTACCAAACCATATACCAATAAAGTGGTATAAGAACCACGACTGAGCTAGACACAGGGCCTAGAGCCTGTAGAAGTGCTTGGCCCTCAAGGAACCACCCAAGGTAGTGACACAGGGGACCCACGGGGGACGCGTGCAGTGTGAGAACACAGCCGCGAGCCGCCGTTGACTTCTATGGGGAATGTCGCGGTTGGAGTTTTAAAGAAAAGGGACACTTAGAGGAGGACTTGGAGCAAACCCCTTTAGAACTGGGTTGTTCTAGAGTCTATACCCACAGGAGCACCGGAGTACTCGAGTTACCTCACCCAGGAAGCCGGGTGCATAGGTGTCTTTCGGGGTCGGGTTTCGTCGTCGTTTTCAATGGCGATCTGCTGCAAAGTGCTGCTGGCGGCCAAGTCGAAAGTGTTCGGGTGGATCCAAAGGTGGATCGAAGATCTGAAGAACCTGAAAGCAGAGGGGACAGAGTCTGGGTCACTAGCCAGTGACCAGGAAGGCGATGAGCGGATGCCCACCGATGTCGGGTGCTTCAGGTAGGTTGACAGTCATCTTGACTCTTCAGCCACGAGGTCCAGGAGGTGTCGACGATGACCAGGAGCTGGATTCGAGCTGTCCCATGACGTTTGTCGATTGCAGGGGTATCGGCGACCGTATTGGACCCAACAAGCCTTGGCAACGGCAAGTCTCGTGGAAATAGAAGAAGGACGGTGATGCAGACCAGCAAGGTCTGAGGGACTCACCCAGCAAGGGTAAGTCAGGGCACGCCTGGAGCAAACAGAAAAGCCCAAGCAGAAGAAGATTGGCCTTCGGGAGGGCCCACTAGCCAACGGACTAGCGACCGCGAAGGAGCCTCGAATGGACGCACTTAGAGCTGGCTCACGGGACACTCGGGGAGTGGAGGCCAGTGATCTTCGGTACAGTTGGTGCTGGAGGCGGGAGCTACTCGGAGCCCAAAGCACAACTTCGTGGGAGACCAGGAAGAGGATGCACTTGCAAATGTGCTTGGTGTCCAGGGGTCCCGGTTCCACATTATCCACGACAGCTACGGGCCTCAGCTTTGCTGGGGACTCAGGGCAGCCTCGGGGAAGTCTAGAAATCTACCTCTGGTGATGCAAAGACTTCGGCGTCCGGCGGGAGCTTCAGCGATGCAGACCAGACAATTGCTTCGTTGGTGCCTGCCAAGCAGGGGAGTCACTCCTTGACCCCAAGGGAGATTCTTCAGTCCTCTAATCGTAAAGTAGAGCATCGAAGGTCCAGGATTCTGTATCAGAGTTTCGTCCAGGTAAATCTAAAGTCCTAAGGACTGGGGTCCCATACTTATACCAAGTTAGGGAGTTGGACATACTCTGGGGACCCACCTATGGGAGGGTCAGGGCAGAGGGGTGGTTACACCCCTTTCCCTTTGTCCAGTTTCGCGCCAGAGCAGGGGCTGGAAGCCCCTGAGCCGGTTTGAACTGGGGTATGCACAGGGACACCAAATGTGCCCCCAGTGCAGGACTTCAAAGCACCAGAGAGTGCTCCCGCCCAGCCCCAATACACATTATCCTGTCTGGGGAGGTGGTTACACCTCCCTGGGACAGGAAACCTATGTCCAGGCCTCCCCTGCCGGAGTTTCAGTCAGCAGCAGGAGGCCAGACCCGTGTCTGTGGCAGCGGCATCCATTTTGTGATGTTAGGGTTTGGAAAGAAGTTACTGGGCAGGCCGGTGTGTACATGTCTCTCCCTCTAGAAGGGTGGAATGCTACCCCCGCTGCCAGAACTGGCGGGGGGGTAGTATTCCAAGATGTTTGACACCAAACACGACATGTTTCCGTGCAGCCATCCCAAAGTTAGCATTTAACGCAAGGTTATAATGCACTTAAGAGTATATGGTCAGGCTGCACTACAAACAGCATCAGAGAAGGGTCTCCGAACGCTGCAGAGAGGCTCTGCTCATGCAGGGGCACCCTCTCACATAGGAACCAAGCACTCTGCCTTCAGGATTGACAAGGCCTGCCATAGAAGTGACTTATAGGTTTATATGTGTGTATGTATGTAGTGATATAGGTAACCTATATCACAGTAAGGGGTGCCTGCACCACCTTACCCAGGCTGCAGTAGCAGACCTGTGGTGTCATTTTGGATGGCCTTCCAGGGGTGGCACAATACATGCTGCAGCCCCTGGTAGGCCTCTGAGGTACCTATGCCCTGGGTACATAGTATACCATATACTAGGGACTTATAAGGGCACTCCAGATTCCAATCAGAGATGTGCTTAAGGCACATGGAAACCATTTTAGAGAGGAAGCAGCTAGGCTGGGGTTCTGATTAGCAGGGCCCCAGCCAGACTAAAGTCGAAAAACAGTGAAGCATCAGCAAAAAGTGGGGGTACCCATGTGAAGCAGATCCTACTCTCCTACACAACCCCCCCAAACGTAGGGACATTAAACTAACCTTGTCCAGTTAAGTCTTCATGTTCTAAGTGGAAGTACCTAGAGAGTCCATCTGCATTGGCATGGTTACTCCCAGGTCTATGTTCCACTGTGAAGTCCATCCCCTGTAGGGAAATGGATCACCTAAGCAGTTTGGGGTTTTCACCCTTCATTTGTTTTAGCCATAAGAGGGGCTTATGGTCTGTTTGAACAAGGAAGTGAGTACCAAACAAGTATGGCCTCAACTTCTTCAGAGCCCATACCACAGCAAAGGCCTCCCTCTCAATGGCTGACCAACGTTTCTCTCTAGGGGTCAGCCTTCTGCTAATAAAAGCTACTGGCTGATCCTGACCTTCATCATTCAATTGTGACAGTACAGCCCCTACCCCCAATTCAGATGCATCTGTTTGGACAATGAACTTCTTGGAGTAATCAGGACTCTGTAGAATGGGAGCAGTGCACATGGCCTGCTTTAGGTCATCAAATGCCTTTTGACAGCTAACTGTCCACTGAACCTTTTGGGCATTTTCTTGGAAGTAAAGTCATTCAGGGGTGTCACTATTGATCCATACCCCTTGACAAATCTCCTATAGTACCCAGTCAGGCCTAAAAAGGCTCTCACCTGAGTCTGGGTAGTTGGAGCAGTCCAGTCCCTGATGGTCTGGATCTTGCTCTGCAAGGGTTGAACCTGGCCTCCACCCACAAGGTGGCCCAGGTACACAACCTGACTCTGCCCTATCTGGCACTATGTGGCCTTGATAGTCAGGCCTGCTTTCTGCAGGGCCTGAAAAACATTTCTGAGGTGGACCAGGTGATCCTCCCAGGTGGAGCTAAAGACAGCAATATCATCTAGATATGCTGCACTATAAGCTTCAGACCTGTAAGGACTGTATTCACCAACCTCTGAAAAGTGGCAGGTGCATTCTTCAGACCAAAGGGCATTACCACAAATTGATAATGCCCACTAGGGGTTGAGAATGCTGTCTTTGGCTTGGCATCATCAGCTAGTCTGATCTGCCAGTAGCCAGCTGTCAGGTCAAATGTGCTTAGATACTTGGCTGAGGCCAAAGTGTCTATTAGCTCATTTGCCCTAGGTATTGGATGGGCATCAGTCCTAGTGACTGCATTGAGACCCCTGTAGTCCACACAAAACCTCATCTCTCTTTTCCCACCACTGGTGTGTGGTTTTGGCACAAGGACCACTGGACTAGCTATCTGAGGGTTCAATAACTCCCAAATCCAACATTTTCTGGACTTCTGTCCTGATACAGTCCCTGACATGGTCAGGTTGCCTATAAATCTTATTTTTAATAGGCAGACTGTCCCCAGTGTCCACTTCATGAGTGCACCAGGTGGTCTGACTTGGAGTCAGAGAGAACATATGTCTGTACTGATTGAGCACTTGTCTACAATCAGTTTGCTGCTGAGCAGTGAGGCTGCCTGCCAAGGCTGCACCATCCACTGACCCATCATCAGGGTTCTGTGAGAGCAGGTCAGGGAGTGGGTCACTATCTTCCTCCTGTCCCTCATCAGTAGCCATGAGCAAGCCCATGTCTGCCCTGTCCACATATGGTTTTAGCCTGTTGACATGGAGAACCCTGTGGGGACTCCTGGGTGTTCCAAGGTCTACTAAGTAGGTAACCTCACCCTTCTGTTCAACAATGGTATGGGGTCCACTCCATTTGTCTTGGAGAGCTGCTGGGGCCACTGGCTCCAACACCCACACCTTCTGTCCTGGCTGGTAAACAGTCAGTACAGCCTTTTGGTCATGCCAGGCTTTTTGAAGTTCCTGGCTAGCCTCAAGGTTTTTAGTTGCCTTTTTCATGTACTCAGCCATCCTGGAGCGGAGACCAAGTACATAGTCCACTATGTCTTGCTTTGGGGGCTTGAGAGGTAACTCCCATCCTTCCTTCACCAAGCACAATGGACCCCTGACAGGGTGACCAAACAAAAGTTCAAAAGGGCTGTAGCCAACCCCTTTTGAGGCACCTCCCTGTATGCAAATAAAAGGCAGGGCAAGAGTATGTCCCATCTTTGCCTAAGCTTCTCTGGGAGCCCTTTAATCATGCCCTTTAAGGTTTTGTTGAATCTCTCAACTAAACCATTGCATTGTGGGTGATAGGGTGTGGTGAACTTGTAAGTCACTCCACACTCCTTCCACATTGCTTTCAAGTATCCAGACATAAAGTTTGCACCCCTGTCTGATACAACCTCCTTAGGGAAGCCCACTCTTGAGAAAATTCCCAGGATGGCTCTTGCCACCACAGGTGCTGTAGTGGTCCTAAGGGGTATAGCCTCTGGGTACCTGGTGGCATGATCCACTACCACCAGGATAAACCTGTGCCCAGATGCTGTTTGGGGATCCATGGGACCAACAATGTCAATCCCTACCCTTTCAAAGGGAACCCCCACCACAGGTAGTGGTATCAGGGGGGCCTTTGTAGTGCCACCTGCCTTGCCACTGGCCTGGCAGGTTACACAGGAGCGACAAAACTCCTTGGTGTCTTCAGACATGTGGGGCTAGTGAAAGTGAGGGACAATTCTGTCCCAAGTCTTGTTCTGGCCCATGTGACCTGCTAAGGGAATGTCATGGGCTAGGGTCAATAGGAAGCCCCTGAACCTCAGAGGTATAACCAACCTCCTGGTGGCACCAGGCTTGGGGTCTCTACACTCTGAGTACAAGAGTCCATCATCCCAATACACTGTATGGGGACCACTAGCTTTCCCAGCAGCCTCAGCAGCAGATTGCTGTCTGAGGGGTTCAAGAGAGGGGCAGCTCTGCTGCTCCTGGCTTAGATCTGCCCTGGAAGGGCCCCCTGTCCCTAAGAACTCAACCTGATCAGGCTCAAGCTCCTCTGGGACAGTTCCTTCCTCAGGACTGAGATCATCTACCTGAAGAGACTGATCTTCCTTCTGAGCCAAGGGGGAAGGCACTGCCTTTACCCTACTACTCCTCTTCTTGGATGGCACTTGGTCCATTATTCCAGAATCCAAGGCCTGTTCAGTGTTAGATATTTTGGCCTGTGACCTGGTCACAGCAAACACATCTGCAGGGATGCCCAGCATTTCTGCATGGGTCCTGAGCTCCACTTCTGCCCAAGCTGAAGTTTCTAGATCATTGCCAAGCAAGCATTCAACTGGTAGGTCTGCACTTACCACAACCTTCTTAAGGCCAGTTACCCCTCCCCAGGAGAAGTTAACAACTGCCAGAGTATGGTCTGTTCCGACATTGCTAGCATTGGTCACTTGGTACATTTCACCAAGTATAATCTGCCCAGGATCCACAAGATCTTGTGTCACCATGGTGACACTTGCTCCTGTGTCCCTAAATGCCAAAGCCTCTTTTCCATTTATTAATGGCTGTTGCCTGTACTTGCCCAGATTACTGGGACTCACAGAGTAGGTCACATCCATGCCTCCATCACAGACTAGGACAGCCTGAGTGAGTTCTCTGACTAGGTCAGAGCCCATCTCCTTACCCAGGGTCAACCGTACTAAACCCTTGGCTTGTGTAGTCCCACCACCAACTGTAACTGCACTAGGGGGAGCAGGTGCCTTAGGGGCATTGGTGGGGGCTGGAGTAGAGTCTTTGGACTTGGTGCAATCACTGGTCCAGTGGGTCTTTTGCTTACAGACCTTGCACCATGGTTTCTTTGGCCTTTCCCTTTGTTAGACTGTGAATCCCCACCTGAAGAAGATTTTTGGGGGCCTTGTGAAGACTTCTGGTCTTTACCCTTCTCCCCACCCTTATCAGAGTTCTTAGAATCTTGCTTCTTTGGGTCACCACCTTGGTTCTGTACCTTCTGCCTCACCCTGGTTCTGACCCATTTGTCTACCTTCTTTCCCAATTCTTGGGGAGAGGTCAGATCAGAGTCCACCAGGTACTGATGCAACAGCTGATTTTGACAGTTATTAAGAATCTGCTCCCTCATGATAAGATTTTACAATCCTGTGAAGTCACATACCTTACTGCCCAATAACCAACCTTCCAGAGCCTTAGCAGAACAATCCACATAGTCCACCCAGTCTTGAGTCTGTGCTTTTTGGGTATCTCTGAACTTTAACCTGTATTGTTCAGTTGTTAGGCCAAACCCATCAATTAGAGCACTCTTCAAGACTTTGTAATTGTCAGCATCCTCTTCTCTTACAGTGAGGAGCTTGTCTCTACCTTTGTCTGCAAAGGAGAGCCACAAGATTGCTGCCCACTGCTCCTGAGGGACCCTCTGTACTTTACAGGCCCTCTCCAGTGCAGTTATCCATTTGTGGATGTCATCCCCACTCTGGTAGGGAGGGACAATCTTGCTCAGGTTTCTATGGTCATAAGACCTTTCCCTATCTCTGGGGAAATTGCTGCCACCATGGGATTCTAGTCCCATCTTTTTCTCTCTATAGAGATCTAGGGACTCCCTGTCTATGGCCAATTGCTGTTTTCTGAGCTCAAGCTGGGCTTGTTCATACTGAAGCAATCTCTTTCTCCTCTCATGAGAGGATTCCCTCCTATGAGAGGAGACAGAGGTCCCTACTGAGGTGTCAGAGTGGTTAGACTCCTGAGAAGGAGATCTAGCCCTTCTTGGCACACTCTCAATTCTTCCTGGGGGGCAAAGGGAGGTCATTCTGATCCTCCTCCTCCT
>CAWUFW010019486.1:0-184780 GCA_963921515.1 Calotriton arnoldi | reverse complement strand
GCAGGAGGGGTGAGGGACCGTTTGAGGAGGGACACTGCTGCCGTCAGGGAGGAGTCCATGGACCTATTGCCCCTCTGTAGGTCAGACATGCCCGATGAGATGCCCTCCATGAACGACACCAGCTGAGTCAACAGCGCGGTGTGCGCATGGAGGACACTCAGCATGGCTGTCTGCCCTACATGGAGCTGGCGAAGGAGGTACACAGACTCCTCACTCAGGGCAGCAGGGGACACAGGGGCAGGGGTGCGGTGCCTGGCCCAAAGGAGACACGCTCCCGGACATGGGAGCCTCCACGGACCTGGGGAATGGGAGCCGATGGGAGGGCGGTGGTGGTGCTGGTGGTGGCGGGGACAGCAACACTAGCTGGGGTGTGGTGGCTGCTGACACCCGCCTCCACAAGGGAGTCATCCTCCGAGTTGCTCTGGTCCTCAGCTGAGGTGGATGCTGCTGAGGACTCCTCGGTGTGGCTCCCCTCGCCCTCCGTGCCACTGGGTCCCTCCGACCACTCCTCGGCTGCTGACCCAGTCTGGCTCTCTGGCTCCTCCTGGTCCGTGGAGCTGTCCCCTTCCGTGGCCGTGGATGTATCTGCAAACAATGGGGATACAGACAATCATCAGTCACCTGCACATAACGCACACACCACTGTGAGCACAGCACATCACAGAGCAAGCCCTGGCATCATTAGTTGTACATTGCTAAAAGTGCCCTAATTGAACAGGAGAAGTCAATTGTCAGTCTGATGCCAAGCATGGCACTCACATCCCACATGGCCTTGCACCCATCTGTCTGGTGTCTGTTGGATTGCAACACCCCAGTGTTGACACATGCACCAAGTACACAGTAGTTGGACAGTGCAGAGGACACGGTGTGGCATGTGGACATGCACACATCACAGCTCTTGCCACTGAGTCAGTACAGGTTTCCGGATGAAAGGGATGCCCAGAGTCAAATAGGAAATGCATGTGATGCATACCAGCGACAGACACCATGATGCACCCATGTCCTGATAGCCAGCGCCACTAAGGTGTGCATGTAGCACATGTCACTCCCCTGCAGGCTCACCAATCAGTAGACACATGCCATGGCGGAGGCATGACTGCAAAGTCATACATCACTGTCTCAGTGATGTATGACTTTGCAGCCAGACAACAACACTCTGCACTGTGTCACAATAGTAGGTCATGGGGAATGCAAGTCCTGGAGCTGCACAAGTGCACATGTACATCCCCCCACAACACATCCTCTTAACCCTCATCTGTCCAGGTCATACCTATTGGACATATGGTAGACCTGTGAAACTACCCTCTGAACCTGAGCCCCTCACACTCTGCTGTGCATGGGGAACAGCTGCCTGAACTTCACATTCACATGCCCCAGTCTGCATGGGCAGCTGATCAGACACCTATGTGTCACACAAGTATCGTCTCCTATGGTCACATCTCCAGTGGCATGCTGAGCCCCTACCAAGAAACTCCACAGCAGTCCTGGCGACTAATCCACAGCACACTGACACAGAGGCAGACACCTGAGGGGTCAAATCACTGCGCACAATGTGTCAGCTGATACACGGGAGTGGGAGTACAGAGTGTATTGTATGGCCTGGAGTAGGCATGACTGTCCAGCCCCACATGAATGAGGGATGAGCCCTGGACTGTAGGCAGCTGGCTAAGTATGTGTGACACACGTCATATACATACTCCTGGGGCCCAAACATTGTTCCCACCCGCAGCATGGGTGTGTGCCAGATACCCCAGCCACATGTGGTGGATCAGCTCAGCAATTGGACCACAGATCAAAGTAACACGCTGAATACATGTCAGAATACAGGCATTGTGTAAGCAATGGACCCACCCATGATGCCCACCACAGAGTCAGGGAAACAGATGCTGTCTCCCACCTTGAGTCAAGCAAACTGCAAGGACACAGTCCTAAGTGACAGAATTCCCTGCATGTAAGGGCCACACCTGGGTATCAGATGAGGAGTGGGCAGTGCACAATAGAGGGACATGGCTCCTGGACAACATGACTGCTGTACTGTGGCAGTTTAACCAGGCCCGAGGAGGGCACATAGCATGTTAGACAGAGTTCACAGTGCAGTCTTTGACTCACCCCCTCCTTGCTGCTCTCTGGCCTTCAGCTGCCCATCCAGGTCTGGAAAGACCACCGCCAGGATCCTGAGCATGTGGGGGTCAGGGTCCGTGTTCCGCCCCTCCTGCGAGGAGGCGACAGCTTCAGCTGGACCCGTGCAATCCTCCGGGTCCAGCCCCGAAGGTCCTGCCACCTCTTTTGGCAGTTGCGGATCCGAGCGCTTGTAGACCCCCACGGACCGGACAGCCCGGACGATGTCCTTCCATATCTCCTGCTTCCGATGGGCAGAAGCCTGTCAGGATGACAAAGTGATAAGGCCATTACTACACATGCAACATATCCGTGCATGACACAGTTGCATATACATGTCGCAATCACAGGGGCACATGGTGTACACAGGCAGTGCACGGCTGCCCATGGACAGTTTTCCAGAAGTCACTACATGGTATCATTGCATGGGGAGTAAAACCCTGTTCAGAAGCACTGTCACTGCACCATACCTGTCCAGTGCAAGTCACTACACACTATGGGGGGTGACAACTACTCAGTGAGCCTGCTAGCCAGTGGCGTGCAGACTCTCAGCCTTGCTAGTCAGACAAAATGCACATTCAGAAAGGCAGTGCACAGGACACTCACCTGCTCCCCTGGTGTCCCATACAGCTTGCTGTACTGTGGAAGTAGGCTGTCCAGCAGGGCCTGGTTCTCCTCAAGGCTGAAGGCTGGGGCTCTCTCCACAGTACGTGCCATTGCAGGGTCCAGAGGGGCAGAGACAGCAGCAGTGCAGTGGCAGATGTCGTCCTGGAGCATGTAGTGCAGGCAAGTGGGCTCTCAGGGGAACAGCCAGCAATATATATGTGCTGGAGAGGCAGATCCTGTCCCTTGTGTCCAAAGTGATAGGTCCAAGTCGTTTGCATCTTCTGAATCTGGCCAATCCATGGAATAGCAGCACCAAAACACGCCCACAGCATCCTTCAAATCTTCAACTTCATGACATACATGATTTTGCAACATTGTTGTGGGTGACCAACTGAATTCCCAGCAACCGACTCGTTCGAAATTCGAAAACGCGTCCGTTGCCAGGCAAGCCCATTGTCAATGGGTGCGCACCGATCGGTCCATTGCGGTACAACGCGTACAGGGGTACAACGCGTACCCGCACACATTGAAGGCAATGGGCCGGCCGGAGGCACCGATCGGTCCATTGCGGTACAACGCGCACAGGGGTACAACGCGTACCCGCACACATTGAAGGCAATGGGCCGGCCGGAGGCACCGATCGGTCCATTGCGGTACAACGCGCACAGGGGTACAACGCGTACCCGCACACATTGAAGGCAATGGGCCGGCCGGAGGCACCGATCGGTCCATTGCGGTACAACGCGCACAGGGGTACAACGCGTACCCGCACACATTGAAGGCAATGGGCCGGCCGGAGGCACCGATCGGTCCATTGCGGTACAACGCGCACAGGGGTACAACGCGTACCCGCACATTGAAGGCAATGGGCCGGCCGGAGGCACCGATCGGTCCATTGCGGTACAACGCAGCACAGGGGTACAACGCGTACCCGCACACATTGAAGGCAATGGGCCGGCCGGAGGCACCGATCGGTCCATTGCGGTACAACGCGCACAGGGTACAACGCGTACCCGCACACATTGAAGGCAATGGGCCGGCCGGAGGCACCGATCGGTCCATTGCGGTACAACGCGCACAGGGGTACAACGCGTACCCGCACACATTGAAGGCAATAGGCCGGCCGGAGGCACCGGTCGGTCCATTGCGGTTCAACGCGCACAGGGGTACAACGCGTACCCGCACACATTGAAGGCAATGGGCCGGCCGGAGGCACCGATCGGTCCATTGCGGTACAACGCGCACAGGGGTACAAGGCGTGCCCGCACACATTGAAGGCAATGGGCCGGCCGGAGGCACCGATCGGTCCATTGCGGTACAACGCGCACAGGGGTACAACGCGTACCCGCACACATTGAAGGCAATGGGCCGGCCGGAGGCACCGATCGGTCCATTGCGGTTCAACGCGCACAGGGGTACAACGCGTACCCGCACACATTGAAGGCAATGGGCCGGCCGGAGGCACCGATCGGTCCATTGCGGTACAACGCATCACTGTACATGTGACTGGCATAGGTCAGCATGCCTGTCTCAGATGGACATATGCCAGCCACAGATAGCTCCCAGGGAGTGAGGGGCACACCTACATCACGACAGCCTGTCCAAACCTTATCATAAGGCATGTAAGGCTGCATTTCCTATTGTGTGTATGTTGGTGTACATGTTGTCCTGTGGGTGTCACCTGTGGGCAGCCACCCCCAGGCTGTGCACGTGTTCATGGGGACAGGATCCTGGGTGTTACGTGTACGTGACCACTGTGATGTGCAACTGTTCATATCTGTGCATGTGTCATGGTCACATTTCACAGTGGTGTTTGTGTATGTCATGTCACATACCCCGTGAGTCCCATGTGGGACGGTATGTTTGAGCCAGGGTGTCCCAGTGGCACAATAGTGATGGCCCTCCACAGTCTTTGTGCATGTAGTGTTTACAATGTCTCTGATTTCATGTGCACAATGGGAGACAGTCTCCACATCCACGTTGTGTGTGCATGGACTCTGATGTTGTGCGTGTGTGTCACAGACGTCCATGTCTGTCCTGCCATGGCAAGTGTGGCCACTACCTGTGGGGGTCATGTTTGTTTTGCTGTGGTGTACACATGATACTCCAGGTGATGCCAGTGTCCATGTGGCATTACAGGGTCCCTGGGAATGTACCTGTCGTTGAGCTGTGGTGCCTGGGGCACATCTGTCCTCACATGTCACTGTGGGGGGTGACTGTGACACGGCATCATGATATCCAATGGGCCAACCTGGGACAAATTGATGCCACCTGTAGGACCGTGTTGACAGATGTTGGCCATGTATGTACCATACATGTCCTTCCGGTACTGCACACTTCATGTAGTTGTGCCTCATGATGATGTATGTTGGGATCTTGAGTGTGTTCAATGCCGCATATGTGGGGTGACTGACGATCTTGCTTACTTCTCCTCTGCACTGCAGGGCTCCTGCTGTCCATCGGCCATTCCCAGACCTGGCAACGATGGTGGAACGGGACAGCATCCGACGGTACCGCTTCACCAGGCAGCTGATTGAGGATTTGGCAGTGCAGTTGTCCCCACATTTGCAGCCTGGCCGGCCGTATCCTACAGCGCTGACCCCCAAGGTGAAGGTGATGGCAGCCCTACACTTCTTTGCCACCGGTACCTTCCAACATACTGTGGCGTCTGCTGGTGGGATGTCACAGACCATGTTCAGCCGTGTGCTCCGCGATGTTTTGGCGGCAATGTTGCTCTTCCTGAACCGGTACATCTATTTCCCTAGACTGCGACGACTCACTGACGTGAAGAGTGACTTTTATGCCCTGGGGAGGATGCCGCATGTAATTGGCTCCATTGATGGGACACATGTGGCTTTGGTACCACCACAGGCCCAGGAGCAGGCCTACAGGAACCGCAAGCACTACCACTCGGTCAATGCACTGGTGGTGTGTCTTGCAGACATGACCATCACACACGTGTGTGCCCGTTTCCCTGGTTCAGCACACGATGCCTTTGTGATGAGGAGTAGTCGCATCCCCAGGATGATGGCACAGATGCAGAACCAGCGTGCCTGGCTTGTCGGTGTGTACTGACTTTGTGCCATTGTGTGTGATCTGATCTGTAGTATTCCGCCCACTTTTCCAAGTCAGCTGATGTGCACTTGTCTGTCCGTAGGTGACTCGGGATACCCCAACATGCCGTGGTTGCTGACACCCCTCAGGAACCCTGTGACACCTGCCCAGATGCGCTACAATGAGGCACATGGTCGGACCAGGAGAGTGATTGAGCGGACCTTTGGTCTCCTGAAGAGCCGCTTCCGCTGCCTGGACAAGACCGGAGGGTCCCTCCCATATGCCCCTGCGAAAGTGTGCAAGATTATCATCGTCTGCTGCATGCTCCACAACCTGGCAGTGCGGAAGGAGTTGCCTCTCATCCAGGATGACGATGACCAACATCCGCCACCTGTGGAGGATCCTGGCCTGGACCACGATGCCAGTGACGATGATGATGATGATGGTGATGGTGATGTCCGCACACAGCTCATCACCAACTTCTTTAGCTGAATGTGAGTATCCTGAGGTGTCATGTGAATGATGTGAGTTGGCATGATGTGTGGGTGGGGCTCTGGCGCTGTTGGAGTGTGTCCATGGGCTACTTGACTGGATGTGTGTTGCGATGTGTGGTTACAGGTGGGCTGTACTCCCCAACAGTGTTGACATGCTAACTTGGTTCTGGGTGGGTATCTTGTAACATGTATTGTGCATGAGTTTTGCTGTTCTGTCCTGTACTGCATTGCTTTTGACTGTGTGTCATTTCTGTCCTTCACAGGGTACTTTCAGATTCGTTTGGTCAACTGTGTCCACCGACGACGTGATTGCACATCCAGGCTGGTAGCTGTTGTGTCCCTACAGGTGATGTGCGCCACACCCATGGACTTCCTTCCGTCTACAGTTGTTGACTGTGTGCCCGCTACCAGGTGGGGTTACCTTGCATCTGTAGTGGTTACGGCATGTTGCTACTGTGTAATAAACCTGTGCTTCACTTAGTGATGTGCGTTGTCTGTGGTCACACATTTGACTGCCATTTGCTTACTGCACCTGTGGGCTACTTGACTACAACTGGGAATGGGTGTGGTGTCTGTGCATTGCACCGTCTTCCCTGGCAACATCAGTGTAGGCAATGAGTCAGATGGCCTAGGTGTGTATGTGTTGTGTAGCCCTGGTGGTGTGTCTCCCTCATATGTGTCACGTTGCCTTTACTCACATGCCTGTGTTGTCCTTGCTGTTGCAGTTCGCATACACAGTGTAATTTTGCAGTTCATCATCCCCATAACAGCACCCATGTTGGAATCACGACAGAGGCAAGTATGGTGTATTAGTGTGTTTATTGTGATACATTTGTGTTAATAGTGCATAGGATGGGTTGTGCTGTACATGAATCTTGCAATCCCAAGTTCCTAGGTGAATTGAAAGTCCGGGTAGACAGGATCCCCAGTATCGGGGCCACAGTTGTCTGACACATTGGTCCAACTTGTACTCCCCATGCAATGTGTGGGAGTAGTGTTGCCGTCAACAGGGTGAACAGTCTGTGCACAAAGGCGAACATCCAGAACAGGTTCAGGCTTCCTGGGAGTTGCGCTTGGCCATCGGCCTCTCACTTTTCCCTCCTCGGACGACCCCTCTTCTTGGGGGGGCCCTCAAGTGCAGGCTGCTGCCGTGCAGGGGACTCTCCGCCAGAGTCCTCCTCCCTCCCTGTGGCAGTTGCAGTTTGTTCGGCACCAGATGTTGTTGGCACACAGGGAGGTGTGGACTGGTTGCTGTTCATCTGGCGGAGGCATTGTAAAATGTCCCTGTGCACCGCCGTCATCTCATGCAGTACATCCCACTTGGACTCCACACGGGACATGTGTGAGTCCACACGGGACATGTGTGACTCCACGTGGGACATGTGGGAGTCCAAGCGGGCATGATGGGCAGCCTGCTGCTGTTTGATGTCTCTGAGGAGCCCCACTACCTGGCTGAGCTCTCCGGTGCTGGACTGGTACGCATCAGCTATGCGTACCAGTTGTGGGTCGTCATGCACACCAGCAACGTCTGCAAGCAGCGACCTCTGTCTCCCACCCCTCCCACCACCCCTGCTGACATGTGCAGTGTGTGCAGTTGCACGCACAGATAACCCTGGTCCACCTTGGGGGTTGGTGGTGGTGGTGGTGTCCATGGCCCCAGGTTGGTCCAGGGTCACTGCGCTGGTGTTGCTCCTTATTCTGTCCATGTCGGCAGGGATGGTATTCGTGGTGACAGTCGTTGGAGGGGTGGGTGCAGGGAGTGCAGCTGGTGGTCCTGCTGGTGCTGCAGCTGGTGGTCCTGCTGGTGCTGCATGTTGACTTGCACCGGATGTGCCAGGTTGTTCATCGTCCGAGGAGGACAGAGGCTGTACGACGCCAGTAAGCTCGGCATCCTCTTGAGCCTGGGACTGGGACTCCTCAGCGTCTGCTGCTGTGTCCCCATCATCACCTGTTTTTGGGAGACACAAACAATGTATGTCATGTTTCTGCAGGCATCAGTGGTTGACACACATGACAGTTGTGACTGTGCCTCTGGGTGTGGGCCTGTACATTGCATTGTCCTAAGTCGTCACAGTCAGGGGTTGATATTGGTGTGGCACATTGTCCTGCATTATTTGGGCATTTCTATGTATTTTCTGGGGTGTGAACATGGTCTGCATTGCTTGTGTTTGGTTGACAGCCAGACCTCCTTCCCACCCAGCCAGCCAGTCAGTTATCCCACCATGGAACGTGCTTGCGTTGCAGGGAGTGGAAGTTGTCTCTCAGGATGTCAGTCAGTGGTGTCCTGCTGTTTGTTGGTGCACAGTTGGCAGCAGGGCCTTGTGCTCCCCACAGCAGTAGCCAGTGTCAGCCATCTTGTGAGTCCTTCTCCACTCCCTGTGATGTGAGCATGGTTCAGGGTGGTGTTGATGGGACAGTTGTGGGGGTGAGCTATGTCTGTGACTACGACTCCCATCATGCCATTGCCTCCACCCCACTTGCCAGCATTCCCATACTTACTTGCTTTTGTGTGGAGTTCAGTGGGTGTGGGTGTGAGGGCAATGGCAAGATGGCTGACAGTGGTGTCCTGCTGTTGGTTGGTGTGCAGTACCCAGCATGCCCTTGTGCTCCCCACGACACAGCAACAGTGTCAGACATCTTTGATGGGCCTTTCCACTCTCTGTGGGATGTGCATGCGTGAGTGTGAGCTTGCTGGGCCATGTGGTGGGGGATGTAGGGCTGTGAGTACGACTCCCATCATGCTATTGCCTCCACCCCCCTTCCCAGCATGCCCATGCTTCCTTCCTTTTGACTCTGCTTCCCTGTGGGGTGGGCTGGCTGTGCTGACAGGATGGCTGGGAGTGTTGTCCTGGCAGTTGTTTGGCTAAGAGTCCCAAGAGTGTCCCTGTGCTTCACACAACATAACCCAGGGTGGTGGTGCTTTGTGGGATCTTGTGTTAGGATGGAGGGCATTGCATTCTACCAGGTGGGTACTGTGGAGTTTGTGTTGGGGGGTGTGAGGGGAGGTGCTGGTGACTATAGTCAGTGCTGCAAGTCCCCCTTCCCACCCAGCCAGCCAGATATCCCACCATGGAACGTGCTTGCATTGCAGGGAGTGTAAGTTGTCTCTCAGGATGTCAGTCAGTGGTGTCCTGCTGTTTGTTGGTGCACAGTTGGCAGCAGGGCCTTGTGCTCCCCACAGCAGTAGCCAGTGTCAGCCATCTTGTGAGTCCTTCTCCACTCCCTGTGATGTGAGCATGGTTCAGGGTGGTGTTGATGGGCCAGTTGTGAGGCTGAGCAATGTCTGTGACTACGACTCCCATCATGCTATTGCCTCCACCCCCTTCCCAGCATGCCCATGCTTCCTTCCTTTTGACTCTGCTTCCCTGTGGGGTGGGCTGGCTGTGCTGACAGGATGGCTGGGAGTGTTGTCCTGGCAGTTGTTTGGCTAAGAGTCCCAAGGGTGTCCATGTGCTTCACACAACATAACCCTGGGTGGTGGTGCTTTGTGGGATCTTGTGTTAGGATGGAGGGCATTGCATTCTACCAGGTGGGTACTGTGGAGTTTGTGTTGGGGAGGGTGTGAGGGGAGGTGCTGGTGACTATAGTCAGTGCTGCAAGTCCCCCTTCCCACCCAGCCAGCCAGATATCCCACCATGGAACGTGCTTGCATTGCAGGGAGTGTAAGTTGTCTCTCAGGATGTCAGTCAGTGGTGTCCTGCTGTTTGTTGGTGCACAGTTGGCAGCAGGGCCTTGTGCTCCCCACAGCAGTAGCCAGTGTCAGCCATCTTGTGAGTCCTTCTCCACTCCCTGTGATGTGAGCATGGTTCAGGGTGGTGTTGATGGGTCAGTTGTGAGGCTGAGCAGTGTCTGTGACTACGACTCCCATCATGCTTTTGCCTCCACCCCCCTTCCCAGCATGCCCATGCTTCCTTCCTTTTGACTCTGCTTCCCTGTGGGGGGCTGGCTGTGCTGACAGGATGGCTGGGAGTGTTGTCCTGGCAGTTGTTTGGCTAAGAGTCCCAAGAGTGTCCCTGTGCTTCACACAACATAACCCAGGGTGGTGGTGCTTTGTGGGATCTTGTGTTAGGATGGAGGGCATTGCATTCTACCAGGTGGGTACTGTGGAGTTTGTGTTGGGGGGTGTGAGGGGAGGTGCTGGTGACTATAGTCAGTGCTGCAAGTCCCCCTTCCCACCCAGCCAGCCAGATATCCCACCATGGAACGTGCTTGCATTGCAGGGAGTGTAAGTTGTCTCTCAGGATGTCAGTCAGTGGTGTCCTGCTGTTTGTTGGTGCACAGTTGGCAGCAGGGCCTTGTGCTCCCCACAGCAGTAGCCAGTGTCAGCCATCTTGTGAGTCCTTCTCCACTCCCTGTGATGTGAGCATGGTTCAGGGTGGTGTTGATGGGCCAGTTGTGAGGCTGAGCAATGTCTGTGACTACGACTCCCATCATGCTATTGCCTCCACCCCCTTCCCAGCATGCCCATGCTTCCTTCCTTTTGACTCTGCTTCCCTGTGGGGTGGGCTGGCTGTGCTGACAGGATGGCTGGGAGTGTTGTCCTGGCAGTTGTTTGGCTAAGAGTCCCAAGGGTGTCCATGTGCTTCACACAACATAACCCTGGGTGGTGGTGCTTTGTGGGATCTTGTGTTAGGATGGAGGGCATTGCATTCTACCAGGTGGGTACTGTGGAGTTTGTGTTGGGGGGTGTGAGGGGAGGTGCTGGTGACTATAGTCAGTGCTGCAAGTCCCCCTTCCCACCCAGCCAGCCAGATATCCCACCATGGAACGTGCTTGCATTGCAGGGAGTGTAAGTTGTCTCTCAGGATGTCAGTCAGTGGTGTCCTGCTGTTTGTTGGTGCACAGTTGGCAGCAGGGCCTTGTGCTCCCCACAGCAGTAGCCAGTGTCAGCCATCTTGTGAGTCCTTCTCCACTCCCTGTGATGTGAGCATGGTTCAGGGTGGTGTTGATGGGCCAGTTGTGAGGCTGAGCAATGTCTGTGACTACGACTCCCATCATGCTATTGCCTCCACCCCCTTCCCAGCATGCCCATGCTTCCTTCCTTTTGACTCTGCTTCCCTGTGGGGTGGGCTGGCTGTGCTGACAGGATGGCTGGGAGTGTTGTCCTGGCAGTTGTTTGGCTAAGAGTCCCAAGAGTGTCCCTGTGCTTCACACAACATAACCCAGGGTGGTGGTGCTTTGTGGGATCTTGTGTTAGGATGGAGGGCATTGCATTCTACCAGGTGGGTACTGTGGAGTTTGTGTTGGGGGGTGTGAGGGGAGGTGCTGGTGACTATAGTCAGTGCTGCAAGTCCCCCTTCCCACCCAGCCAGCCAGATATCCCACCATGGAACGTGCTTGCATTGCAGGGAGTGTAAGTTGTCTCTCAGGATGTCAGTCAGTGGTGTCCTGCTGTTTGTTGGTGCACAGTTGGCAGCAGGGCCTTGTGCTCCCCACAGCAGTAGCCAGTGTCAGCCATCTTGTGAGTCCTTCTCCACTCCCTGTGATGTGAGCATGGTTCAGGGTGGTGTTGATGGGCCAGTTGTGAGGCTGAGCAATGTCTGTGACTACGACTCCCATCATGCTATTGCCTCCACCCCCTTCCCAGCATGCCCATGCTTCCTTCCTTTTGACTCTGCTTCCCTGTGGGGTGGGCTGGCTGTGCTGACAGGATGGCTGGGAGTGTTGTCCTGGCAGTTGTTTGGCTAAGAGTCCCAAGAGTGTCCCTGTGCTTCACACAACATAACCCAGGGTGGTGGTGCTTTGTGGGATCTTGTGTTAGGATGGAGGGCATTGCATTCTACCAGGTGGGTACTGTGGAGTTTGTGTTGGGGGGGTGTGAGGGGAGGTGCTGGTGACTATAGTCAGTGCTGCAAGTCCCCCTTCCCACCCAGCCAGCCAGATATCCCACCATGGAACGTGCTTGCATTGCAGGGAGTGGAAGTTGTCTCTCAGGATGTCAGTCAGTGGTGTCCTGCTGTTTGTTGGTGCACAGTTGGCAGCAGGGCCTTGTGCTCCCCACAGTAATAGCCAGTGTCAGCCATCTTGTGAGTCCTTCTCCACTCCCTGTGATGTGCGCATGGTTCATGGTGGTGTTGATGGGACAGTTTTGGGGCGGGCAATATGTGTGACTGCGACTCCCATGATGCTATTGGCTACACTGACTTGGCCAGCATACACAGAATTCCTTCCTTTGAGTGGTCTTCACTGTGTGTTGGTGTTGTTGTGGTGGCTACATGTGTGGATGTGTTTGTTAGTTCTATTTGTGCCACTGCCTAGCTGTAGTTGTGGTTGTGTTTGTACATGTGTTGGCACAGTTGGATGTGACTTTTTTGATGGCATGTGTTGTGTTTATCTGACTGACATACACATTTTGGGATGATTCTGTTCTAGTTGCTGTGTAATTGCTATGAGTGCATGGTTTGACTCTCCCCTTGACAGTGATGTGTGTGTTTTGTGGCAGTTTATTGTGTACATTTGTTGTGTACTCACCAGGCTCTGGGATGTCCTCTAGTCCATATACGCTCACTGGCGGAAGGATGGCCCGCACCTTCTCCTCCCAGGGCCTGAGGTATATTGGCTTGGCAGGAGGGCCACTGCCGGTGTGTTGGCTGTTGATGTAGTCTTTCTTCAGCATGTCCCGTACCCTCCTGCGCACGTCATACCACCTGTTCTGGATGTCCGTCTTTGTGCGCCGACATGGTGATTGGGCGTTCACCCTGTTGATGATCCTCTCCCACATCTTGGTTTTCTGCGACATGGGGGTCTGTTGGACCAGAGTGCCAAACAGCTGTGGCTCCACCCTGAGGATCTCGTCTACCATGACTTCCAATTCACTATCTAGGAACTTGGGATTCTTCTTGGGGGGCATGGTGATGGGTGGTGATGGTGGGTGATGTGTGTGTTGGTGTGCAGGTGAGGGTGTGTGAGTGTGTGTTTTGCTGGGTGTATGTGAGGTAGGTATTTGTTGGTGTGCTGATGGTGTGTGGCTTGTGTGAGGGATGAGCTGTGGGTGTGTGGTTGCTTTCTCTTGGGTGCTGGCAGTGGAATGGCATTTGCAAAGGCTCATGGTAGTGATTTGTGTCCTTTATATAGGTGGAGTTGTGGGTGTGTCTTTGTTCTCTGTCCCCACCCCCCCAGTATTTATTGGCTTGGTAATTGCTTGTTTGGCCTTTTTTTGGGTGATTTTTCCTTTGTGTTGTTTGTGTATGTTGGAAACGTTCTTGTGACCGAGTCGGACCCTGCATTGGTCTCGTACGGTGTTTTCCGTTTCGTTCACGCTGTGTTTGTGCAGTTTTCTATGCTGCGTACGCGTCGGTCGCGGTGTTTTGTGTTGCTTCGGCTCGGTTTTGTATGCGTGTCGGTCGTACGGCTTGTCCTCCGTCCGACTCGGTCGTGGTTTTCGCGCCTTGCATCGTACTTTGCGGTTTGGAGTTGGCGTGTACGTTTCGGTCGGATTTGTTCCGGGTGCGTGTCGGTCGGTTGGATTCGCGTGTTTTTCCGGCCGGATTGCTATTTTCCGTGCGGCTCGGTCGGTCGACTTGGTTTCGTTACGTGTCGGTCGGATTTTTCGCGCCTTGCATCGTACTTGGCGTGTCGGGCGCCACGGGTACGTGTCGGTCGGTATTTTTTCCGGATCCGAGTCGGTCGGTGCTTTTTCCGGCCCGAATCGGAATCGACCCCATAGTTGTAAAAAATATCGTTTTTTTAGTTAGTGTTATGTATTTTAGTATGTATTTTAAATGTAAGTGCTCTATTTTTGTCTAAGTATTGCATTTGTTTTTTAATATATTTGTTAAATTTTTAAAAGTTATTAATTTTATTTTAAGTAAATTTTGCGTTTTAGTTCCGTAGCGGGTTGTGGGTTTATAGGGGAATAGGGTGGGAAGTAATTTAATTATAATAAATTGAATTTAAATTTTTATGTATTACTATTTATTTATTTTTGATTTGATAGTGTTAATTGTGGGAATTAATTTATAATTATTTTATTAATAATTGGATGTTAATTTTTATTGATTAATTAATTGGTAAATATGTTAATTGTGTCATTTTTTTAGGAGCGGGTTGTGGGTTTATAGGGGAATAGGGTGGGAAGTAATTTAATTATAATTAATGTATTAATATTTTGTATTAATTCATATTTATTTATTTTATATTGTTAATTGTTGAAATTAATTTATTATTAATTATTAATTATTTGGTTGTTAATTATTATTAATTAATTGGTAATTATGTTAATTGTGTCATTTCTTTAGGAGCGGGTTGTGGGTTGATAGGGGAGTAATTTATTTATTTTATATTTTATATTGTTAATTGTGGGAATTAATTTATTATTAATTATGTATTAATTGGTTGTTAATTATTATTAATTAATTGGTAATTATATTAATTGTGTTATGTTTTTAGGAGCGGGTTGTGGGTTGATAGGGGAGTAGGGTGGGAAGTGATTTAATTTTAATACATTTATTAATATTTTTAATATAATATTAATTTTATTTTATAGTGTTAATTGAGCAAATTAATTTATGAATAATTATTTATATTTTTCTTGTTAATTATAAATTAATAAATTAATTGTTAATTAATTATGTTAATTGTGTCATGTTTACAAAATTGGTGGTGGCATTTATAGGGGAATATGGTGGGAGCTAATTTATTTATAATTAATTCATTATTTGTTAAGTAATGCTAATTAATTAATTAAAATTTAAATATGCCAATTGTGTAATAATTTTGATGTGTGAATTGTGGGGTTTATAGTGGTAAATGATAGGAAGTATTTTTTTAAATTTAATTAATGATTTGTTGTTAATTGATATTAATTAATTAATGTAAAATTAGTTATGGAAATTGTGTAAACATTTTTAGGTGTGTGTTTTGGTGTTTATTGGGGTAGAGGGTGGAAAGTAATTTAGTTTAAATTAATTAATCATTAATTGATCATTAATATTCATTTTTAATTGATAAATATTTTTGGTAATTGATAGTTTTTATTTTGTTTGGGGATTTAGGTGCAATAGCTGTAACGTTTGGTTTGTACATTGATTTTTACATTTTTAAATGTGTTTTATAATTATTAATATTTGTTTAATTGATAATTAATTGTGTTAATTATGGAGGTACACTTTTTGTTTAATTTAGATGTGTGTTGTAAATTGTGTGATGTTATAGGCTAGGAAAATAAATATTACATTTATGTAATTTTTAATTTTTTGATTAAAATTAATTTCTATTACAAAATATTTGTTTGCAAATTTTTTGTTAAATTTAAAACAATAATATTTTTATGTCAATTTTAGATTTTTGCTACATTAAAATATTTTACGTTTTTGTTAATTTTTATATTTTTATATATATATATATATATATATATTTTTTTTTTTAATTATATTTTGTATTGTAGTTGATATTTTGTTTGTTTTTAAATTTGAATTTTGTTCTGTGGGAATAGTAATTTTTACCCCTCCGCTATCCAACACTTTCCCTACTGTTGCATTCGCAGGAGTGGGAATAGTAATTTATCCTCTACGCTATCCAACACTTTCCCTACTTTTGCACTCATTGGAGTGGGAATAGTAAATTATTCCCCTCCACTATCCAACACTTTCCTTACTGTTGCACTCGCTGGAGTGGGAATAGTAATTTTTATCACTCCGCTATCCAACACTTTCCCTACTGTTGCACTTGCTGGAGTGGGAATAGTAAATTATTCCCCTCTACTATCCAACACTTTCCCTACTGTTGCACTCACTGGAGTGGGAATAGTAATTTTTACCCCTATGGTATCCAACACTTTCCCTACTGTTGCACTCGCTGGAGTGGGAATAGTAATTTCTATCCCTCCTCTATCCAACACTTTCCCTACTGTTGCACTCGCTGGAGTGGGAATAGTAAATTATTCCCCTCCGCTATCCAACACTTTCCCTACTATTGCACTCGCTGGAGTGGGAATAGTAATTTTTTACTCTCCGCTATCCAACACTTTCCCTACTGTTGCACTCGCTGGAGTGGGAATAGTGAATTATTCCCCTCCGCTAGCCAACACTTTCCCTACTGTTGCACTCACTGGAGTGGGAATAGTAATTTTTTACCCTCCGCTATCCAACACTTTCCCTACTGTTGCACTAAATGTAGTGTAAAATGTAGGTTTAAATAATATTACATATTTTAATATTTTAATTTATATTATAATTTTTTATTTTTTTATTTTTGTGTTACAGGTGTATGTATATATATATTTATCTTTATTTTGTAATATATTTGTAACATTTTATAATTAATTAAAATTATTATTTATTAATTATTTTTAAGTAAATATATATATATATATTACATTTTATATATAGAATGTATAATGTATTTTTAAATTACATTTATTACTTATAATTGTTAAAATTTACAAATAAATCTAAATATTTTTTTAAAGTAAAATGTATTATTTAATTTATTTTACATTATTTTTTATACATATAGAAAAACAATATTTTGTACTTTGATATTTTTAATAACAATATTTTTTTTCTATATTTTTGCACTTACCATTATGAAGATAGGAGGTCGATATTTTTGACAACGATATTTATGTCTCGATATTTCTGTAGGTCGATATTAGTGTTGTCGATATTCTGTCAGTGATCCGACACAGGTTCTCATTATAGGACCTCAGGGTCCATTTGTGTCCCTGCAGCATACAGTCACGACTCTCCTACATGAATTACGGGTCACTCACCATCGTTTTGATCTGTATTGGCACCTCTGACGTGGCCCAATTCCTAGCATCTGTTGTCACACTTGCCGGCCTTCCTTCGGCTCCTGGGATGGGTGGTAGGTGTCCCAATGGGTCGGTTTTATTCTTTCCGTTTTTTTTTTTTGGGAGTGGTTCCTAGCCCTTTCAATGCATTTGGCCCCCAGGCCTGGCCATCGGCTCCTTATGGCAGCGTCTTCCAGTTCTATAGCTTGTGTGAGCCATGTCTCATTCACAGGCTGCCTGCCTGAGTCGAGGACGGATCACTCGAGTTCCGCAGCATTCTCTGCTTCCCGGCCGTGGCGTCTCCTCCTTCGGCACACGGACCCCGGTGTCGGCATGGCAGGGGCTCACCCTCGGTCTTCTGAGCTTGCACCGATTCTCAGAGCACCGGCAGTTTTACCTCTCTTCTTGTTTATCCCCGCTTGCCCGATCCTCAGTTTTCTGTTTCCTGAGGGTTTCCATTTGCGTTCTGGATCTCCGGTCCGACGCTGTTACTAAGATGATGCCGCCCGACTCTCCGGAGCTTCTTCGGGTAAGCTGTATCTCTCCATGTGGATGGCACTTTCCTTTTATTTCTCTTCACCGGTGGGGTCAGGCTTCCTTTCCCTTCTCATATGCTCAATTTTTTGGGTCACAATATTGTAAGATGTGGGCAAATTGTCGGGATGTCGGAGGGAGCTCTGACAAAAGAGACTATGGGGCCGATTCCGATTCAAGCCGGAAATCACTCCGACCGAGCCGGACCCAGAAAGATTTCCTTTTTTTTTTTTTTTTCTCTAGTCCTCATTCTGCCAATTTACTTGCTGGCTATACTCGTCCCTTCTCTGGTAAATGCCAGGCCAGGTTGGAGTCCTTCCAATCAAGAGAGAAAAGCCGTTTCCAATTCCACCCTTCCCGGGAGTGCCCATAGCACGGAAGAAACACAGGACCCACAGCTCTACAATGGCTTAATCATTGGACCGCAAATTTTTTAGACCAATTTACCAACTTAAGCCATACTTTCTCTCTGCTACTACAATCACACATTAAGTCCTGCTTACTTATATGTATTACACTTTTATACACTCCAGGAAGTGCGGTGGAAGATTTGCCTTCCATGATTTACAAATCTCTCTTCTTCCTAATAAGATTACATAAAAAATAAATCTTGCATCTAATCTACTAATGGTGATAATATTATCTTGCCAAATTCCAAAGAAGACCAGGACAGGACTGACCTTCACAGTAATACCTGTGACTTCAGTTAAGAATTGGCATACCTCGAACCAAAACTTCTCAATTTCCAGGCATGTTAGGAACATATGCATGTCATCAGCTACAGGATCTTGACATCTTGGGCATTCATAATGTATCCCTAAAAACTTTTCTAATCTCGCCGGAGACCAATAAACCCTATAAACCGTGAAGAGGTGGTTTCGTTTTAGCTAGGCGGGTTTCACACTTTCCCTCAGCAATGCAAAGGAGGCCAACCATGCTTCCTTAAATTAATGTTCACAATTCCTCGCCCCAAAGCCTCTGAATGTCTCCTTCTAAATCGTCTTCTGCATTAATCAGAAATTGATACCACAGAGCTACCTCCTTCTTAATAACACCAGTTTTAATCGCTTGAGCTAACCAAGTATCATCCTCCTCTTCACTCCAATTTTGGTCCCTCCACCATGCAAAAATCTGGTAATATTTGAACCTGGTTAGATTTCCCCGCAATTTGATTCAGAGTTTCCCAATTGACTAGCTCAATTCCCATTTTCAGATCCCCCCAACAAGAAATACCCGAAACCTTTAATGGGAGACTTAATGAATCATTCAAGCATTCTGGAGTCCCTGGGGACTCCCAGATCGGGGCCCTAGACGCATAATATGGGATACCTAACTTTTTCCGAATATAGACCCAAGCTTTCAAAACACCCACTAGAATCTTCAACCTTACTTTTTTGTAAAACTTCGGGTCTCCGAACTTAAACAAAAATTGGTCTTGGCCCTCCTTTAGTTCTCCAAGCATGGCTCCAAACAAACTGCCAATAGCCGAACTATCAACCCTATTTAAAAGCATCCTGCAATTCTTAAAAAGGAAAGCATATCCATACGTCCTCAAATCCGCTAACGCCAGCCCACCCTTCTCCAATCTCCTCCTCAATCTCTTCCAAGATATACGTGAGCCCTTGAAAGCCCAAATAAAACTTCCTAGTCTTCCTTGTAATTTAGCAATTTTCATTCTATCAAACGATAATGGTATTGAATTAAAAAGAAACGTTATCTTCGGTAGAATAATCATCTTGATAAGATTCACCCTACCATACAAATTTAACGGAAGGTTTGCCCATCTGACCAACAGTTTCTCTACTTCTTGCCTAATCTCTTCCCAATTTACCTTAGTGACTTCAGCCAACTTCTGCGTGATTGTCACCCCAAGATAGCGCATACTTGATTTTGCCTGTATTTGTTGAACTGGTTGGTTCCATTCCATGATTTCAGTCTTGTTTATATCTACTCTGTATCCTGATACTCTTCCAAATGCTTCGGTTTTAGCCATTAATATGGGGATAGACACTTGAGGATTTAGAGTTGTAAAGTAAGAGATCATCTGCATACAACGCTAACTTAATCTCAAAATTTCCGTGTCTAAAAGGAATAATAGCAGGGTCTTGTCTGATCCAAGCCGCTAATGGTTCAATATATATATCAAACAAAGGGACAGGGACATCCCTGCTTAGTCCCCCGTGATATATTGACCCAATCAGTTAGCTCCCCATTGACCAGAACCTTTGCTCTTGGAGATCTATACAAAAGTTGAACCGTTTTTATTATATTAAGGGGAAAACCAAATACCTTTAAAGCTTCCCACAGATATGACCAGTGAACCTGGTCAAAAGCCTTTGCGGCATCTACTGCCACCAGCGTTACTGGAAGATTATAAGTTTCTGCTAAGTCTATCACTCCCAATATTTGAAAAGTTAACTCGTTGAGCTGCCTTTCGGGAATAAAACCCTTTGATCTTTATGTATTATACCCTTAATAACCTTTGCAATTCTGGCGGCCAGAATTCCCGCGAACACCTTATAGTCCGTATTTAACAGTGATATGGCCCTATAAGAGTCAACCACGAGGGGATCCTTGTTAGGTTTCAATAACAATGTTACTGTTGCCTCAGCCCAACTTTCAGGGGGTTCTTCTCCCTCTCTTAGTATTAGATTAAAAAGTTCCCTGAACACTGGTACCACTCTCATCTAAGAGGTTTAAATAAATCTCAGTTGGAAGGCCATCCGGCCCTGCAGCTTTCCCTCTGGCCATTTTCCTAAACTGTTGTCGAATCTCCTCTTCTGTTATATCCGCTGATAATATTGCCTTCTGGTCTTCACTCAAAATTGGGAGTTTGATTTCCTTAAGGAAACCTTCGATATTATCCCTCCCAGGGGAAATATCCTCCTTATATAAATTACTCATATGTCTGGAGACCTCCAGCCCAATTTTAACATTAGTATCCAATGTGTCCCCTGTCATATGATCAATCAGGCATACTATTTGATTGCGCACTCTATCACTCTTGGCTTTCCATGCCAACAAGGCCCCACTCTTTTCGCCATAAGCAAAATGCTGCAGTTTGCTAACCCTCCTCAGAGCCTCTGGGGTACCAGATATAATTTCTTCTACGCTCTCTGCACCAATCCCCATAAGAGGAGAGAACCGATTCTCCAGGCTCAGTGACTCGCTTGAAACTTTCTGCGCTGTCTGTGTAACTGGAGCTCCTGCCCCCTTCCCTATATCCCGGAGAGACTTCTCAGTCCTTACTGGACCTGCCACTTGCTCCATGATTTTAAAATATGACCTGAGCGAGGGTGGTGGTTTAGAGAACAAAGGTACTACTTCCTTTTTACACTTTCTCACTCTTCCTCCCTTTGAAGGTTTCTTAACCGGAGTTATAGCTTGGAGAGTCCCAACTTGTTTCACAATGGGACTCCTCCTTTCCGGGACAGAACGCAAAAGATATCTACTCCTTGCAGTTGAAATAAACTGTGTATGAACCACTTCCCGGGCTCCAGAATTCTCACGGCCTCCGAATATATTTGGCCCCTCTGATGCGGGCAGCTCCTGTCCCTGAACTCTGTTCCATCTCAGGTCCCCCTGTTCCTTTCTCTCCCCTCTGATCTCCCAGTACTCAAAACATTCAGAGGTAGATCCCTTGATACAGTGTCCTTCTCCTTCTCCATCCACACCTGGATTTCAATAAACTTTAGAATCTGCTCATTTGATGTTATTGAATGGGAGGGAAACTCCCCTGCTCCTGCTTCTTTCAACATCCTTTTCATCCTTTTCAGCCCCCTGTAGATGCTGAATGCGATCGCAAACAATGGAGACACAAGCCTTCCCCTCCGCTCCTCTATATATGCAATGTACCTTTGTTATTGCCTTCCGAGCAGACCTCATAAAGGCCCCTGCCCAAGACCAGCTTCCTTGGGGGGCGGAGTCATGCCCTGCTAAAGTATTGGAGCTCATATGTATAAAAGGGGCCTCAATTGTGCCGAAAGTCTGAAAAATAAGCCCACTAAGACCACAAACTCAAAACGCACAAGATTCTCCCTGCCACGATCCTTACAAGCAACTATCCGAACCGGCGTCCCCGAGGGGGGTGGAGTTGCGTCCTGGGGTCCGACAAAACCAAGTGCTGGGGCTTACGGTAAACAAAATGAACGCAAAAAACGCACTCAGCCCGCAAAAATCCCGGGCTGAGAAACCCATTAAACCCGCCACCTCGCCTTACTTAATCTCGGCATGCATCCGCAGTTGCTCTCTCCCCTGCCGCACGGCGTTCCTCCCGACCGGCGCTAGCCAGCCGCCGCCATGATCCCCAACCACGTGACCGGCGTAACCCAGAGAGATTTCCGACCGAATCGGACTCTGGCAGTCCGACCGAACGAGTACGATGTGCACGCATGTAATCGGACTCGAGTCGGTCGGACTCCCATTGAAGTCAATGGGAGCCGACGTACAACGCATACGTGGGCTCCCATTGACTCAATGGGTGCGAGGCGAACAATGGCGCCCTATACAGCGGGTACGCCTCGATGCGACTCACGGCATACATGCACAGGTAGGGGGGACCCATGGGTCCCCCCTGTGTGCAACTCACGCTGCTACGCGTACAGGGGGGTCCGACACAGACCCCCAAAGTCCGGCTCCGACTGCTCTTTCGAGCTGGACGGCGCGAGTGGGTCGGACTGCTCGAGGCGCGCATCGTACTTGCCCGGCCGGGGAACGTCTCCATTGTGCGGTGCGAGTCGTGTCCGTGCGAGTCAGTTGGAGCGCTTCGGACCCGCGAACGAGTCGGTCGGTGATTTCGCGTGCGCTCGCATCGTACTCGCTCGGCCGGACGCACATACGAATCGGTCGGGAAAGAGGGCTCCGAATCGGATCCGGTTAAGCCGAATCCGATTCGGTGCCCTACCGGCCGAGATCGGAATCGGCCCCTATGTGGCCATCTTGTTAGGCCACGCCCCCGTTGGCCTGCATATTTAAAGGAACTTTCACATGTAGCCTCAGGAAGACACTAACTTTTCAATATTGATGAGAGTGACATATACCTGGGGTGAATTGAAGAGGGTACAAGAAAATGATTCAGAGGCTGAGCAGCAGAGTTGGATTAGAGTAGGTTTTGCGAGAAATGCAAATGACATTTTGATGTCTGCTGATGAGAAGCCAGTGTTACCTGATAGTTTGTTGTTTCCAGTGACATGGTATTTGCATGGTTACACACACACTTAGGTAGGGACGCAATGACTAGATTATTTTATCAGAGTTGGTTCAATCCCAGATTCGGGATGTTAGCAGAAGAGGTGTGTCACAGATGTGTGCCATGTCAACAAATGAATGCAGGAAAAAGGACACATGTTACGCTGAGTCACATAGGGAGATCAGGTGGTCCCTTCAACAGGATGTAGATGGACTTTATCAAAATGCCTTTTTGTAATAGGCTAAGATATGTCCTAGATATGTCCTAGTCATAGTATGTGTCTTCTCAAAATGGGTATAAGCCTACCCAAACCAGAAGAAATGTCTCACAGTGGCAAAACTGTTATTGCGAGGATTGATACCAAGGTATGGCATGCCAGTCGCTTTAAGGTCAGATAAGGGAACCCGTTTTAATAATGAAGTCCTGAAGATGATTTGCACAACATAAAAAGTTGAGCAAAGATTACATTGCAGTTATCGACTTGAAACTTCTGGAATAGATGAACATTGTGGAACCGATGAATGGGACTATCAAGTCTTGTTTAGCAAAAGTTTGTGCCTCAACCTCACTGAAGTGGCCAAATGCTTTACCATTCGTACTGATGAGTATCCGAAATATTCTTGATAGAAAGGCTGGTCTTTCTCCCCACGAAGTGTGGATGGGAAGAGCAATAAGATTACCTGCTGTACCTACAAAATGCACTGTTGAACATCACAGATTATATGATATTTGACTACTGCAATGGATTGCCTAATGTGGTTCATTCTGTTTCTAACCAGGTTGCAGCTGCCACTAAAGTTCCACATCAAGAACTGTGTCACCACCTGAATCCTGGCAATTAGGTTGTGAGCAAGAAGCAAGTTCAGAAGAATTATTTGAGCCACAGTGGAAAGGCCCCTTCCAGGTCATTTTGGTGACCAATTCTGCCGAGAAGTATGGGGGAGTTCCAATCTGGATGCACACATCCCACCCCAAGAAGGTGAGAAATACTGAAGAAGAAATTGTGGTCTTTCATCCTGAACCAGGAGCATTGGTGACTGCACCACCACAAGTTGACAGGCAGTGTGGAGTAATGGTACTGAGATCTCACCAGCAGCAAGGAGGCAAAAGCGGGTGAAGAACTGCAACGAGTTGTACCACTTCAAGTACCTGTTGTTGCACCAAGTGGCATAGAAGTCTCTAATGAAGAAAACCAGAGGCTGATCCTCAAATGGGAGCTGTGCCTGAAAAAGCAAAAGTACAGCAAGAAAATCTGGATGAAGGCACAAGCACTGAACGAAGAAGAGTCACCCATGAAGTTGAATATCCACTGACTCATAATCAAGGAATATTTAAACAGAGTTTGTCAGTTGATCAAATCCCAGTCACAATAGCAGAAGAAGCAGAGACAAGTGATGAAAGTGACTCAGGAGAAATTCAAAAAAAGTTGAGAAGATCAAGAGTACACTGTTAGAGGTATTTAGCACCTGAGTGGACTTACCATCAAAATGAAGTGTTAAATGTTACAATTGATGAACTGTATGATGTGAGAGCTGAACTGTTTGAATCTCTATGATACTACCAAAAATAACCTGAGCCAGGGAAAAGATTTGACAAAAACAAACTGTGCATTTGCAAAGAGACTGCAAAAACGTTTAATAGAATGCATACAAATAGCAAAGAGACTGACATTGATTGATTCCTATTTTTTTATTTTATTTTACAGAAGATCAACTTAGGCTTGAGTGTACAGTAGAAGAGTAGGAAAACATTTTTAGAAGGACACGGAGCAGGGTTAAGGATTGTCTAATCTTGCTGGCTCAAAACTAATCATTAAAGCAACTTTGAAAAAAAAACTTTGCAACCTGAGCTTTAACTTCATACCTTTCATCTGATACTAAAGAGAATATGTGCTGCCTTAGAAATAAGTATAAATAAATTATGTGTTCAATCTTCATAATAACAGTTATTATGACTACTATAGTATTAGTAGGGTTTTATTTAACACCTGAGAAAGATTTCAGGAATACAAGCACTACACAAAAACACATGTATCTGAGTAATGAAGAGCATATTGAAAGCCAAATTTGTCGCATACAATAGGGAGGATTACTCAACAAATGTTTATTCTAGATTTGTACAGAAATACACACCAATAATGGGAGCTAGAAACTGCTATGTCTGTGCTCATTTACCATCATCCTCATCAGAAGAAGTCACCTATTACCATATGCCATTTTCTTATGGGATTTCATGTAGCATATTACTTACACTTGTATATAGAGGAGAAAACTTTGAATAATTATTTTCTAACTATGACTTAATACTTTCTAGAGTATTGTTGATAGAAAGCATGAATTTACATTCACAAAGAAAAGAAATGGTCACAGCTTGGTATTATTTTATGACACATAGACGAATAGAAAGTGTTGAAGCTTATCAGATTACTTTAACTTGTTTGATGCACCCATTGGAGAAAGTATTTATTATGGTATTAGAAGAAAGAAACACTAACATAACACGTAGCAGAGACAGACATAATTATGTTTTGAAAAATGTTTTGAAGAAAGAAGAAGATGAAGTTAGAAAGAAAATGGTTGACCCATAATTAAGATTAGACAGTCAGCACAAAGGGAAAGCTTGCTTTTTACAGAAGAAGGACACCAAAACGAACCAGACATAGGAATTAGCAGTTGCGAATATACATTTGAAATAATAGGAGGGACATGGCAAATATTGCAAGAAGAATCCGCAATTCCGGAAGTTTATTTTGTCTGTGGACCGAATACTTATTTTCTATTGCCTGCTGATTGAAAGGGTATTTGTTATTTAGAAGAACTATTTTCTAAGATGTGACTAATATAGATGCATTAACAATTTCTCCCACACTGACACATTTGTTGTAGAGATGCTGGAAGTAAGCCCTACTAGAGCCTTGCTGGTAAAAAACACTGAGGGGCCGATTCCGATCTCGGCCGGTAGGGCTCCGAATCGGATTCAGCTTTACCGGATCCGATTTGGAGCCCTATTTCCAGACCGAATCGTACGTGCGTCCGGGCGAGCTAGTACGATGCGTGCGCTCGCGAAATCTCCGTCCGACTCGTACGCAGGACCCGACCGCTCCGACCGACTCGCAAGGGGACGACTCGCACCGCGCTATGGAGACGTTCCCCGGCCGGGTAAGTACGATGCGCATCGCGACCGCTCCGACCGACTCGCGCAGTCCGGCTCCAAGGAGCTGTCGGAGCCGCACTTTGGGGGTCCGTGTCAGACCCCCCCTGGAAGCGTAGGCGTGCGAGTCGCACACAGGGGGGACCCATGCGTCCCCCCTACACATGCATGTACGGTGCAACCCGCATCGACGCGCACACGCTGTAGGGGGCGCCCTTGTTCGCGTCGTGCCCATTGAGTCAATGGGAGCCCGTGTACACGTCGTACGACTGGCTCCCATTGACTTCAATGGGAGTCCGACCGAATCGAGTCCGATAGCATACGTGCGCATCGTACTCTTTCGGTCGGACTGCTAGAGTCCGATTCGGTCGGAAATCTCTCCGGGTCCGGCTCGGTCGGAGAGATTTCCGGACCGAATCGGAATCGGCCCCTGAGCTGTTTGCCATACCTTCCATGGTTTTGCAAGCTTGCTTAGATATTTTACTCACTGAAAAAGGTAGGAGTCTGCAAAATGCTTAAATTAACTCATTGCTGCTCCTAAATCCCTGATGAGAGTAAGAAGATAGATGAATTTGCAAAGAAAATTTCAGATTTAAAACCTGCATTAGGAGAATTGGAAACACCCTGTGTTTTAGAAAAGTTTGGAAAAGGAGTTCATGCAATTTGAAATTGGATTACAACAGCAGGAGGAGGTATTTTAAAGGCTATATTAATATCAGCTGCGGCCCGTGCAGGTAAGAGCGGTGGGGCGGTGGGGCCAGGTGGGGGGGATTTAGACAGATGATAACAAGGGAGAATTAATTATTTAATTATTTTTCCCTCGTCATCGTCTGTCGAAATCCCCCCCACCCGGCCCCACTGCTCTTACCTGAACGGGCCGCAGCTGATTAATACCACTGCTGGCAGTAGGTCTATGCTTGATATGTTTGTATGCTTTAGTCAAAGGCTATAAATATTACTTACACACGAGAAGGGAAAGAGAAATGAACAAGATATTTGAAAAGAGTTTGACATTGAATCACATCATGAATGATGATTATAGAAAGTCATTGAAATTTTAAAGTTAAAAAGAAAGAGAAGGGATTCAACTGATGATGAGAGTGCCTTTTGGACAGAACTCACATGTGAAACCAAAACAGTGTGATGGTTTATAAACCAACAGATGGGAGGCTAATAGAGTCTTAAAATTAGACTGAAAAATTAACTTATGCAGTATGCTAAATGTGCTGTAAAAAGTGTAATACTTTACGATAAACTGACACTTATTTGAAATGTGTCAACTCACCGTAGGCAATCACTGTTATTCATGTAAGCAGCAGAAGAACCCTGACACAAGTTTCCCTAGCTAAAAAGAAACTTGATATTGTTGAAATGTTCACAGCGTGATTTAGAAGCTTCACCTTAGAATGATGCTTAGTGATGTTGCCATAACTGCAGAATGTTCTCTTCTAGCAAATAGTATTATTTTATTAAGCAACATGTATTCTTGAATTTCATGAACTTCCTATTTCTTAATGATTAATATAAGAATTTAATAGAATAGCTTGTGCATTTAAACAATAATGACTGTAGTTTAGAGTGAAAGAATGCATTCCTTAACCGTGACTTGTCTTTCAGTTAGTAGTTTATTGTTCTCGCACTGATACAAGTAGAGATATAGAAGGTCAATGGATGTGAGAAGCCTCTGGGAACTATGCCTGATGTTTCCAGAATCTAACCTCACACGACTGCCTGTAGCTAACAATGTGATAAAAAAGTTTGATTCACATCCATTTCCGTGGGAACTGAGGATCTGAACTTGCTTACCAAGAATGCTGACTTCTTATTGGCTCATGGAGGAGAAAACTGGCAACAATGTTTTTGATATGTGTTCTAGACTTTTATATTAGTGTGTGTTCCTAGGTAGAGTAGCGCACATTCCCTTCTGTTCTTGAAGGTTTTACCCAAACCCTTGACGGTGAGAGGTACTGCTGCTACTGTTTCCCTCTTTTACCTGACTTTTACTTGGATTCAATAAGTTAGCTACTGGAACTGTATGCTGATCTGAGACTCGGCTGAGCCTTATGAAATACTCTTTATGGGTAATTCTGCTCTTTAACTTGATTTTGAAGCTACATGCTCGGTCATTTCACTCTTTTCCATTTGATTTAGAACTCTTTATGGGTTCTTAATAAACTAAAACTCTGATCCTGATCTATAGAATAGGGAATGTATTCCTTTATGAAGCATGCTTAAATGTATTGATACTGATGATTGACCTGTTCTAACCAATTTTATTTATAATGATAATTCTGTAAACTTAATTGATTGATGTACTAACTGAATAAAGATCAAAAATAAACAGAGATCTTTACTAAGCTTTTAATGAGAAAATAAAACTGTAAAACGACCATACAACTCTCATCATTGTTTGAACATAACATGTTATTTTTGAGATGTCTTAATTGCTCCTGTCTTTCCCTGCGTAGGCTCTTGGGCCACCTGCCCGCCTACCACAGGAAATGTGGTAAGGTTGAACTCGGGCCCTGTCTGGGCTCGCCCCGCAATGTCCCTTCCAAAAGTGAGGGCTCTCAGAGTATGTGCCCCTCTGGCAGCTGCCCGCGATCCTGCATTGCAGCTGCTGAAACTGGCCTCATGTGCCCACAGCGAGCAAAATGGCTCAAGGCCAGCCAGGCCTACTGTCGGGGCAATCCCCTCCTAGGCGACCTTTCCCGTTCCCCAAGCCTGCACTGACCTGACAGCTCGACGGGTGTCTTACGGCCTCCTCTTGAGGGAGTCTGCCTTTGTTGTTGCCGGCTCTCCACTCTTGTGTCGGCAAAGAGCCTCCTTTGGGCCAGAGCCTCCCTCCCTGACTCTTTGGTCTGCGGCTGCCCACAACCACACGTTGCAGCCACCACACATTGGGGAGGAAGGAGACCGGAAGAGCACGGGGCAGAGTCTCCGTCTGCTCCTTCTGTGCTGCAGGGCCTCAATCGCTGAGGAGACGGGGTTGGCCTCTCTCCATGGAGCGAAGTCTCTATCGGCTTTGCACTTCTCTGCTTGGCCTTGCATGGCAGTGGGCCCCACCCACAACCAGGCTCAGCCACACGGCTGGTCGCCTCCGCCTAGCTTCCGGCGGCTTCTCCTCACGGCGCGAATGCACTCTGCGCCCGCCGCATAGGCGCAAGTGTGAGCCCACGTCTCGGGCTAAGGTCACAATTTGCAAGTGCCCACCACAGCGCTTTGGAGCACAGCACCTCTGAAGCGCTCCACAAGCACAGAGTGGGGAGCAGAGAGAAAACAACTGCTCCTCCCGCTGGACAAAGGGTAAGAAGGTAACCAGCACAGCGCTCGCCACGCGCTATGTCCTCTCAAGCCCAGAGCAGCCCCCAGGAGCAGTCCACAGTGCTCCTTCCGTGCTGGGCTTCATGAGAGCAATGGGACACTCAGGTTAGAAAAACAGGCAGCTGGCCAGCACACATGGTCCCTGGGCATAGGGGCAGCCCCTTCAGTAGATCAGCTCCCAAGGCGAAAGTCCCAGTGGCGGTTCCCTGCCAGCACAGTTCTCTTCTGATCCCAGAACAGCTCCAGCCAAAAAACATGGGGTCACAGCCTCTTCTCTTATAGTCCACAAAGTCTTTGTTCTCTGCTGGCAGAGGGCTCTTAGCCCAGTCCAAACCAGTTCTGTCCTCACTGGTGTAGTTTCCTCACAGGTATTGGAGACAGCATTGTTCAGGGCAGATCAGGCCTATTCAGGTGCAAGGCAAATCTCCTCCCACCACTCTCTATGCAGCCCAGGTCTATTCAGCCCAGCCCTGACTCATCCCAGGAAAGGCAGGTCACACCTCAACCCCCCTCCCCCCCCCAGTGGCTGTCTGAAGGAAATTAACATCCCCTGTCCCTGGCACACCAAAACCAGACAGTCAATCCACAAACCAGCAGAGGCACAAAGACACATAAACACACAGAAATGCTCACTTCTAAAAGTGGCATTTCTAAAATAGTAATAATAAATCCGCTTTCACCAATAAGAAGGATTTATCACCACTATTCCAAACATACCAAACATGGTTAGGCTACCCCTCTCATATCATGAATTATCACTGAAGCACAAATCAGGGAATCCCCAATGCATCCCTATGAGAGGGCAGCCTCACAGCAGTGAGAAACCAAAATAGGCTGTTTGTCACTACCTGGACATGCCACACAGTTAAGGCACATGTCCTTCCTTTTACCTACATAGCACCCTGCACATAGGGCTAGCTAGGGCCTACCTTAGAAGTGACTTATATGTATCAAAAGGGGAGTTGCAGACGTGACAACCACTTTACATGCCATGTCACGGCGGCAGTAAACTGCACGCGCAGGACCTGCAGTGGCAGAGGTCTGAGACAGGTTTGAAAGGCTACTTATGTGGGTGGCACAAGCAGCGCTGCAAGTCGACCAGTAGCATTTAATTTACTAGCCCTAGGTATATGGGATACCACTGTACAAGGGACTGACAGGTAAATTAAATATGCCAAACAGGTGTAGACCAATCTTACAAAGGTTACCATAGAGAGCACATGCACTTTAGCCATGATCAGCAGTGATAAAGTGCCCAAAGTCATAAAACCACCAACAACAGGTCAGAAAAAATACAGGAAGAAGGCAAAAAGTTCTGGGATGACCCTGCAAAAAGGGCCAAGTCCAACATCCGGACTTAGAAATTTCCTGAGAAGGTACAGTCCTCAGCGTGGCAAGGCTACAGGCTGAATCTGAAGATTGACTCATCGACGATGGATTGATGAAAGAAGAGATCTTGGTGAAGCCACTGATTAAGGTGGGAAAAGCTCCCAAGGGCAAAAGTTCAGAGTTCACGCCAAGGAATCAGTCTACATCAGTTGAATGCTGCTCAGCATCGGGCCAGCTGAAGATTTCTACCTTCAGACTGTTTTCTAGAAGTCAGATTTCCTCAACAGGCAATGCTGCAGACTGCAGCCAAAGAGGGTTCGCTTGGCTTCGGACCTGCTGAAACAGGTTTGCTACAGTGGAGAAGAAGGTAGTAGGAGCTAAGGCGAAGTAAGTCCACTGGCAATGTACCCTCAGCCGGTCAGCTTGTCAGGTTGGTCCCAACCTTCTGTTGGTTCTCCAGGCAAAAATTGTTTAAAAAGGATCTAAGACACAGGTTTTATGTTTGGGCAGGAGGAGTACGCTGTGACACCATCCAAGTTTTCCAGGACATCTGGAACAGGACTTGTGGGTCAGAACTCACTACAACAGAAGCCACCAGCAGGGACCAGGACAGGTCTAGTAGAAACTGGTCAGCTGACTTCTTCGGGAAACTGGGCTTCTTGCTGCTTGTGTGCCCCTGTAGCTTAACAGGAGTTTAACCAACTGACTCTCGGAGTCTACTGCATATTCCTGTGTACAAGTGGAAGCAAGTCCAGCCTTTGGGTTATTTTGACGGGTCATATTTGTAGTTTAAACCTGCACAGCCAGATTACTGGTGACAGGCCTTCAGTCATGTTTTGCATTGTCACCTTAGTTGTGGCATGATATGTGCTGCAGTCCACAAGTGCATGATCTACATAGAAGCTGTGCTTCAATTTTGTATTTATATATCTCTCAGAACCACTATAAAGCTACATGTGCATGCTGAACACATTGTTTCAGCACCTGCACTGTGTGTATTACTATAAAAACTAATTTAACCAAATGGTTGTGTTGTAGTAACAGAGAATCATCTAACACACGTCTTTCACTCACACCTGCATCTTTTTATATATAGTTTTAAAATCCAAATAAGATTATATTGTTATTTGTACTTATCATCAAAGTGTCTCATTGTCAAAGTTCATACATTAAATATAAAATAAATTCAATGTGGAATCATAATGAATTATATGTACTCTATTAACTCCATCACAAGGCTAGGTTAGGCATTACATTTTAATGCTGACATACAACAGTTTTAGGGACTGTACTTGAAACGCAGATGGTGTAATGCATTACATTGTACCCGGGACAGCAGAGTGAAATAATTCTAGATGTGAAAGATGAGATACACAACACTATTGCAGGTCCAACATCTGAACCACAACTTCACCTTATTGTTTTTCAAAAATATTTTTATTAAGAACCTTTAACAGCATTATGAAAATTAAAATGTGTAATATCACTCAATTAGATCATCAGTGGGAACATGTTACATTTTTTAAAGACTTATCCATGAAATCAATAATATATTAGGTCCCAAAATCTGAAATACTTAAAAAAAATACATTTATTATACAGTAGCTTGAGCAAACATATTTGTGCTAGGTCAACCGAAAAATCAGAATCATCATCATCATTTGCAATGCCCATTCTGTCTGAGGACAGAAAAGCTGAATCCTTCAGTAGGAGCCAATATACTTCCAATGATGAACATCTAGGAGAATGCCTGGAACATCATAGTCCTGGCACCTTGATAAACCTCTATAAAAAAATTGTTGAGATTTTCATTTTTGATTTGTGTTTTTGTATCATTAGTAAAGTAATTTAGCCTGTAAGAAATTGCTAATCTGGGTGAATTTTTCTGGATGACGTTTTCAAAAATGTCAGATGTGTTGAAGTGATGATGTAATATTTCAGGAAGCATGAGACCTATATACTTCATTTTGGTGTCAGAACATAGGTTTTGGGGGTCAAGTGGTCTTATAGAAATAGAAAATAACTCCTCAGAGCAACCCTTCTGCCATTTTCCAAAATGGTGGCTCTAGATTGATGTGTTTTAGCCATCATATTGGTAGTATTTTTTAATATCGTTTTTGTTTCAGGTTTTCCGTTGATTCAAATTCTTAAACATGAGCAAAGCAGGCTCTTTACCTCCTGACAGAGTGTTGCTAACTGCAAAATCTTCAACAAGGTAAACTGTGTCATATCCCAAACTAATCCAAAAGAAAAGCTGACATCAAGTGCAGCTGGACAGAAGAGAGTTTGAGATGCTGCAGAAATATGGCAAGACGCAGTTCACAAAAGATTGAAACTGATGGGTGAAGAGGATAAAATATTTTATTATTGTAACAACAAGTGCTACAAGTTGTATATAATGGAAAATAGCATGGAAAAAAATCATCAAACAATAGCAGAAAACAGTGAATCACAATAAGATTCCGAGTCTTCTGAGAAAGCAATGACAACCAAACCCAATGATCACCCACTGAGAATATCGATAGCTACCCCTCATCCACCTCCAACAACTGATCAGAAAGCAGAGGATCTACAATGTGTTTTCTGTTGTGTTGCCAGAAGAAGGGAAAAATGGATTGACGAAAGAACAAAGTACAGAGTATGTGAATCTCAAAGGGCAAACATGTTTTTATCTGCAGATAGTTTTTTCCAAGATTAAGTTTTCAGCTGAGTAGCTGATCTAAACAGCGAGGTGAATGTATTTGCAGCGGATTTGTATGCCCACCCGAACTGTATGCAGGCACACGTTAACTGCCCACGTAATCAATGACAAGTGCAAAAGTAGAGAGCTAATCACTTCAATGAATTGGATTGGTGTATCAACAAGTTAAAAAGACATAGGGGTCGATTCCGATCTGGGTCGGAAAGCTCTCCGGCTGCTCCGGATCTGGAGTGTTTTCCGACTGAGCCGTACACCTGGAGTCCGACCGAGCGAGTACGATGCTGCCGCATGCTGACGGACTCGGCTCGGTCGGATTCCCATTGAAGTCAATGGGAGCCGGTCATACGACGCGTGCATGGCCTCGCATCAGCTGAATAGGTACGTCTTGCAAAAGGGCGCCCCCTGCAGTGGGTACGCATTGGTGCCATCTGCACCATACATGCATGTGAAGGGGGGACCCTTGGGTCCCCCCCCTGTGTTCGACTCATTAGGCTACGGGTGAAGGGGGTCCGGCACGGACCCCGAGTCCGCTCTCCCGGAGCTTTTTCGTCCCGGAGACTCCGACTCCGATTCAGCTGTCCAAATCGTGCATTGTACTGGCTCGGGTCGGAAATCGACTCCATTGCGCGGTACAGTCTCGTCTGCGACCGAGTCGTACGGAGCGGTTCGGACCCGGAACGAGTCGGTCGGCGATTTCGCGTTCAATCGCATCGTACTTGGGCGTCCGGACCTCTGTACGACTCGGTCGGAAACAAAGCCTCCGACTCGGATCCGGTAAAGCGGAATCCGATTCAAAGGCCTTCCGACCGAGATCGGAATCGACCCCATAGTATGGAGCAGGAACTTAGTAGCAGCTCATGCTGTAAAATCTTGTGAATCCGACAGCACAGCACTTCCAAGTCACTTTGCCAGGAAAGGATTTACAATTGCTGCTCTTGAAAATGTTCATTTTGAAGACAGCTCTACTTTGTCTGGAGCATCCAGCACACATGAAACTGCCATGGTGCTTTTTCAAGACTGTACCAATGAAGTAGCTCCTGGAAAACAAGCTGTGTTAGCTGTCGGCATAAACAAACAAAGCTGCAAAGTTATAACCCAACTGCCTTGCCAACTTGTGCAAAATCACTACAATCCATCAACACGCCGCAGGCTACCAGAATGTTTCAAAGTGGCTGCGGACATAGATCTTCTTCTACCTGAAGTTGATTTAACTGAACTTATCATATAGCTTTTTCAGTGCGGACTGAAGGATGAAGAAAAGCCAGTTCCTCCGTGTGCTGGGATTCATGTTCTAATCTCCCAGAATACCGTCCGACTGAAGAAGGTTTGCTTTTTACCAGTAATACCATCTCCAGTCACAAATTACGCAACAGTATACACAGCTCTCAGAAATTTCCAAAATGTGCATACTCAGCTTGAAGACCGACCTATCCTGCTAATTTTCTGCAATAAAGGTGTTTTCCGTATTGTAGCTGACATGGAAACAGGGACACTGTTGTCCACAGAGCCACCTGTCACCATCTCATTGGTTGTCACTCAGGCCACTTCAGTTGCCTTCAGGTGAAGTGACTCATCTGGCCTGGTTGAGGACAACACCTAACATACCACCACCAAGAGACACAAAAGTGATATCCTTAAGTGGGTGTCTGGGTATTCACTTTATAGACCTTCTGTCCACACATTTCCAATCCACTCATGCACTGTTGTCTGGAAAGGAACCCTAAGCAATTGATGGCTCATCTTTTATTTCGCAAGCAACATAGAAGCTAACTTATTTTCTGCGATGTCATATGCTTTTTTTTGCATGAATAAAAAAAAATAACATTTCTGATTTGTAATATTATTGACATAATAATAAAATAAATACACTTTATGTTGTTATTAATATGGAATTACTATTTTTTAAATCACAAGTAAAATGAATAAAGAACACATTTATGAGTACAAATAAATATAATGGCAGACATCTTTGTTTTTTAAATGTTCATTTTTTTCATTATTTTGGTGAAAACATTTATTAATAATAACAAAACCCACCAATGGGGAAGGATATGCTAACAGTGTGTACAAACACAAATCAAAATAGAATCCTGCAGAGAAGACGGAACATTAGAGGATACAGGAAAACATACATTGTTGAATAATAATGAAAGATTAGTAAAATAGTAAAAATGACATGAGGGGAAAAACTATTATGAAGATAGCAAGTCATTGTTACATTTACTGAACTACTAATCCAACCAATACAAACTTAACACCAATAGTAGTCTACAGCCACACATTGGCCTGTCCTAATGTTTTAAACTGATATTATGCTCAGACATACTTATAACATACATCCAAAACATATAGATATGCTACACATTATGTTATCAAGGTAGGTTTTACACTTGGTAATATACATCAGTTATCGTACATGAACCTCAGTTACATTGATATCACTTCATGACGTTTCACATACAATCCACCAATGGTCACGCTATTTGCACAGCAGATCTCTTCATCAACAGTATCTGTGCAAGACAAACTATTACCCACCAATGAATTGCTAGTGCCGCAGAATATGATAGTTTGAAATGAGCAGTGAGGAATAAACAGACATAAATTCAAATATGCTACTTTCTCCATAGATAATACAAACATCTAGAACTGTAACATGACAATTTCACATTGCATTTTCATAATTATATGGCAGCGGTAGACAATGTGTCTGAGTTATAGTTCCCCAGATGGTATATTATGGGCTACTTCTTACAATTTACATATAAATAATGCTCTTGCAATAAGGCTCTTGTGAATTCATTTTAGTTTGTGATGGAGAAATCCATTTACAAAACAGTACATCACTCACTATTTAACACTGTTGTAAGAAATTGGATTATTATCTGAGCAGGGCGACTGCCTAACTTAAGGAATAAAACCAACCCTTTTTCGGTGGAACCCTCCAAGTCACTAAATTAACCTGAGCTAAAACACCCCCAGTAGCTTATTGCACAGAGCATACCGTCTTAACTAAGGGCAATGTGTAAAGTATTTACACAGTACCAAAATAGTAAGAAAGTAAAATGCAAAAACAATAAAAGAATCTCAAACTGACTTAAAAAATAGAGTAGAATTTAAAAAACAAAATTAAACAAAAATGACAAAAAAGAAGAACCCAGATATTTGAGGTTTTAAAGATTTAAGGGAAAGTAGTGCCACAAAGCACAAAGCGCCAGGTCAGGTTGATAGCAATGGAGCTCAGGTTGGATATACTAAACAGGTTCATCCCAGTCACACATGTTATAGTGCGACTTCTTCTCTGAAATGGAAGTTGAAATCCTCTAACTGAGCAAGGCTGTAGGCTGTATCGGAGGAAGAGTTCCATGAGGCCAGACAACTACTCACGGAGAAGAAGTTGAAATAGATTTTCTGCTGCAGAGAAGCTCTAAGCAGGGGAAACCTGTTTCTTTATCCCAGAAAAGTGCCACCTTGGGTGGATTGACTTGGGTGGTTGGTCCTCTGGAGGTCTGGAAGCCCAAAATGTTTCCAAGTCTCAATGTTTCAAAGTTATATGGAACAGTCCAGTTAGACAGCACCAAGACAATGCCAAGGGTCCAAGGACTTCAGGAACAACACTTGGGTTCAAGACTCACTACATCAGAGGCCTCCAGCAGGGTCTTGCCCATGTCCAGTTGCTACTGGTCAGTTGGGCACTTAGGAAAAAGGCCTCTTGCAGCATGTCCCTATACCCACACATGAGGTCAGCCACCTGACCCTTGGAATCTACCTCATGTCCTGGGTACAAGTGGGAGCAGATCCAGTCTTTCAGATCTCCTCACAGTTCTCAAACAACAGATGCAGTTCTTCTTCTGTTCTTCCATAGTTCAAGAGAGTCTTCTGAGGAGGGTGCCTTGGAGTGCAACATTTAAGGATTGCACCAGCTCTGGGTAAGCATGACTCCAGGCTTCTTCATAATCAATGGAGTAAATATTCCCTGGGGCACCCCACCTCCTTTTGTTGCAGTTCATGTTTGGCCTGCTGCAAACAATTCACAAGAGAGCCTTACTCCAAAATTCAAGATACAGGAACCCTGCCTCCCTTGTGCAGAACCTGTGTGCCCACCCAGAAATGTGTCCAGAGAAATTAGCAGTCCCCTCTTCTGTGGTCACTCAAAATTCATTCTGGGGGTAGCTCCACTTCCACTGGTTTCTGCTGCAAACCTGGTTGGGGTTGTGTTGGGCTTCCATAAGTAAATTAAATTCCTGGGTCCACCATAAATGGTGTTCCTAGAAGGTGAAGAGAAACTAATGCAAATTAGTTTACTGAAGATTCAGGCAGGTAAAAGGTAACTTTCTAAAGGTTAGGTTTTCTAAATATTTATTTAACATTTGAATTTACCATTAAAATGGGTTTTGAAGGAATATTCAAAATATAATTTGAATGATTTGCATAGCAGTTTCCAGTCCAAAGTTACCTATTAAAGTGTATGATCTGTTATTTGACATTTTCTAGGATTCAGCTACATCCTTGTCAGACAAAAAGTCACAGAAGTAAGATGCCAATTTCAATTTTGCACTTGTTCCAGTTTTAAATATCAAGCACCCTACTTTGTGGGCAACAAGGTGTACTGAGGGTTGATTTATTAATATTGAGAGAACACATTCTCTGTTGTGATGTGGGGAACCAACAACCCCCAGAAGCCACTATGAGCCCAGGAGAAGGGGTTTGGTAATTTCAAGAGCTTTTGAGCATGCTCAGCTACCACAGGGTCCCCTCTGCCCTTCTGGGTTGTGCTGTGCTGTGGGGGGCCACAATGCTCAGAAACCACCATAAGCCCACAAAGAGGGGCTTGGACATTTCAAGTGCTTTTAAGTGTGCTCAGCGACTGCAGGTGCGGTACGTGCCCCAGCCAGCAAGTGGCCAGGTAAAGACCAGGCCAAGAGGGGGCCTGTCTCCGCCTGGAGGAGACTGGGCTGGGCCACTCCTCTTTCACTTGACATTGAGCATGTACTGTTACCTTTTAAGAATGGGGAAACGTAAGCCTTTGGCAACTCAGCCTGTAGCTCAGAACGGGTGCTTCTCTGGATGGGTTTCTTCAGAGGGCTATGGGAGTCATAAATAAATAGATTTAGTTGGCAGTGAATTACCTGTCCCTCTCCTCCCCTTCTTCTGTATCTCCTCACATAGTGTCAAGACAACCACTCACCTGAAATCCAGGCGGTTCCACTTGGGCGAGGACTGTTCCCAAATCCCTCTGAAAGTACGCACAGAATGATGATTTTATTATACATCAAATTGTTACGATCTCCCAGGGGGGAGGGGGATATGGATGGAGAAACAAAACAAGAGAAATAAAACAAGGCTGCCAGCTGCTTCTGAATAGGAACTGGAATCTTCCGGGAACCCGAACTGGCTGTTAGTGGGGTTCACGATTGTTCAATTATAAGCCTGGGCGTAGTTCGCGAAGTAGCGCTACGCGAAGCTACGCAAAGTGCAGTTTGCACTACGCGAGCTACGCGTAGCACTACGCGAACTGCGTAGTGCACTGTTCGCAATGATTGCACAGTGCCGGATGCTTGTCCGCACTGTGCAATCATTGAAAACGGCATCTTGCACAGTGCGAGCTGTCTTTTACTGCCGCCGAGTAGATTTTTACTCGAGCGGCAGCTTTCTCAACGCTGACTGGTAGTTTCTCATCGCGAGCGGTCGCGAGCATACGCGACCACTCGCAATGAGAAACCTGACCTCCCCGCTTGAGAATCTCGCCGGAGGTTTATTTTCCACGCCGCGATCGGCAACTTGATGTTGCTGATCGCGAACGAGGAAAAGTCTCGCCGGATAAATATTTGCTTGCTCGCGGTCGCCAACTTGACGCTGAGGACCGCGAGCAAGCAAAAATGACCGCTGCACTACGCTACGCTACGCTACACATATTTGCACTGTGCTACGTGCAATTCGCGTTGTGTGAAGTAGCGCAAACTTCGCAAACTACGCGAGCGTAGCGTAGTGCTTTGCCCAGGGTTACTCAATTACTGGCTTCTGAAGTGTCACCAAATATAATACAGTACCTTTTGATCAGGTTTGCTGAATAAAAGAAACATCATTAAACACCATGAGTCTCTCCCATTGTGTGCTGTTGTACAAAATATATGCATGCAACTGAGAGTCTAACAATTACCTTAACATCAAGGAATCAGCATAGGTATACATGAGTTTTGCTGCTATTAGCTGGGTAGAAATCTGTGAACAATGTTCAATTAACTAGAGATCTGAGAGTGAATATATAATAATAATTAGAAGTTATGTCCTTTCACTTGTACCTGTTACACTATTATTATAAATGGAAAAACATTATACCATTCAATAATAGAATGACGTTAAACCACTAAATGAAATTATAAAATATTCCTAAAACGATTTATCTTCTGTAGTGTCTCTTAGTCTATTTTCTTGATCTCAGAACGGTTCACTGAATGTCACAGAATTGTTTCAAAATGAAAGTTTTCAAATATTTCCTAGCGCTTTGTCAGTAACTTTTCAAAGTTCCTTTTTTTAATTTTTTTATTTTATTTTCCAAAGCAGTAAATACAGAGATATGACATTTTCAACTCCCACCCCCCACCCCCACCCCCTACAACTACAAAATTACTACGTTTCAAGGACACAAAAATATATACCATTAAAAGAATTGGGTTCTTGGTCACCATATAAAGGAACAAACGGTAAAAGAGAAGAAATGACAAGGAAAGATACAGGGTAAAAGAAGGAAGAAATAATAAACATAGGAAGAAAAAGAGGAGAGAGCGCCATCAGGCCTTTGACTGACCATGAACTGCCCCTTTTCAGGCAGGGTGTCAATCAAATGAAAGAGGACGGATTAGCCGTTTGAACCAGGCTGTTCCAGCCAGGTGGTGAGAAGTCCCCAGATTTCTAGCCCCTTCTTTCGCCCTTTACGACCTTTTTTAGCATATACAGCCTTTTCCAGGTGGTAGGTCGCAACTAGCCTAGCCAACCATTGGGAGAAAGGAGGGGGGTCGGTCTCTATCCATGCTGAAGCAACACAGATCCTCCACACTGTCATAGCGACAAAGATAAGCGCTCCACATTTTTTCCTGTTGGCCTCCTCTTGTGTCCCCAACAGGATGGTTATGGGAGTCAGCACTATAGCCTGAGAAATAACCCTCCCCATTTAAGAAGGACTGGAGTAAGTTTTGTGCAGGTGGAGAACATGTGTACTGCGTCAGCGCCAAACTCCGAGCACCGAGGGCACAGCGTTCCTTTGCCTGCTCCCCATTTGGCAATTTTACTAGGGGTAATATATAAAAAGAAGATGGTTTTAAAGTGTTGCGCCTGTAGTTTAGCTGACAGCAAGTCGCTTTGGGAAAGTTCCAGTGAGTTATAGAACGTGCTATGTGGGGCCTCCAGTTTTGTGAGCCACTTGTCTGCTATTCTAGGTAGATCATCTGGGGTTTGGCTATTTAGTGCAGAGTATATAAGACCTATCCGAGGGGTCACTGGGGCCCGTAACATTTTGATGAATTCAATTTCTGAAAACCCTGAGGGTCCCTCAGCCTTTCGAGAAAGAAAGTCACGTATAGTAAAGTATTTAAAGGCGTCTTGGTTTTTCAATCCATATTTGCTTTGTAAATCTGCAAAGGATTTAACTCCTTCGCTGGAAATTAGGTCTCCTAGCTTTGTGATACCAGCTTTATACCAATCTAGTAGATAGGACCTGCCAAATATAGCAGGCAGGTTACAGTTTTCACTGATAGGGGAATAGTAGTTAAGTCTTCCCAGCCCATATGTTCTGCGGATATTGCAAAAAACCTTAAAGGCGTTCATCAGTGTCTTGAATCTGACATGTTTGTAGTATCCAAAGGATACCTGTCTGAGAAGACAGCTGCGGGTCTCCTCTCCCAGTAAGAGCTGAAATGGTGAAGGAAGCCCGGTTGAAGGAGAGAAGGAGTGTTCCTTCACCAGTTCAGTACTGTATTGCAGAACTGAAGCCCAGTAATAAAGCACTATGTTAGGAAAAGCCCAGCCACCCCGCTCCCTGGGGAGAGACAGTTGCTTTAGAGCCCGCCTAGGTTGTGAATAAGCCCAGATAAATTGCGTAAAGAGTTGCTGAAATTTCTGCAGCTTAGTTTTGCTGAATTCCAGTGGAATGGCATGGAAAAAGTAGAGCAATTTCGGCAAGTAGGTCATTTTGATTACATTGCATCTACCCACAAGAGTCAGGTGTAAGTTGTCAATTTGTTTAAAGGCTCTCTTTGTTTCAGTGGCCAGAGGGGATATGTTCTCAGTTACAATTTCGTCTATATTAGCGGTTATAGTTACCCCCAAATATTTGGCCTTCGGGACAGTCCGGCTATCAATCCAATTAATTTCTTTGTTGATTATTATTTGGGTTTTCTTTATTCAATGCGTACCCCGAGATTTTTCCAAATTTTTGTGCCTCCAATTCCAATGCCAAAATAGCACTCTCGGGTTCAGGGGTGGTTATGGCCAGGTCATCAGCGTAGGCCATAATTTTGGTGTCACTTCCCTGCCTGCTTACTGCCAAGTTTGCTGGATTCTTTTCAATTTTCTTAATTAGGGGATCTATGTAGAGGGCAAAAAGCAAAGGGGAGCAAGGGCAGCCCTGCCTGGTGCCCCGAGAGATGTTAAATTGCTCAGTTAGCCTCCCATTAATCGACACACAGGCCGTCGGGCTCTGGTACAGAGCTTGTACAGCTTGCATTAGTTTTGGCCCGAAGCCCATCCTCCTCATGACACACCACAGGAACCGCCAGGAGACCCGATCAAATGCTTTTTCAGCGTCTAATAGAATCAGTGACATCGGGTCTCCTGCTACCTGTGCTGCGTCAAACAAAGTGATGGCCCGCCTAATGTGTTCGGTGGTACTTTTCTTTGGGATGAATCCGTGTTGCAATTCTGACACCAGGGACTCAACTACTGAGGACATTCTTATTGCGAGGATTTTGGAAAAGACTTTGGAGTCGCAGTTTATGAGTGTGATTGGCCTGTATGAGCCCATCTCTAAGGGTGATTTGTCTTTTTTGGGAAATATAGAGATTTTAGCATTGGACCAAGAGGCAGGAGGGGAGGCCCCATTAAATATGGCGGTTACTACAGCAAGAAAGATGGATTTTATTTGGGGAGCGAAGATTTTATAAAATTCCACAGGAATGCCATCCATTCCTGCGGCTTTCCCATCTGGCAGGCTGGCTAAGGCTTCTGTGATGTCATCCCAGGTCGGGGTAACATCCAACTGCTCGCAGTTATCCTGGCTGAGCTGCCTTAGATCTACCTCTTTTATATAGTTGGTGATCTCTCCTAAGTCGGCTGACCTACTATTCTCTTCTGTATATAACTCAGCATAGAATTCTCGAAAACCCTCTTGTATTTTAGTAGGATCACTGGTCTCTATCCCTGTTGACAATTGGATTGCAAGTATTTCGCTGCTTGTGGCATGCTGCCTGGTTTTAATAGCAAGATGATGACCAATGCAGTCACTACACTCATAGTTTTTTTCCCGCATTGCCGCCCACTTGGCTGCGGTTTTTTCCGTGAATACTGCCCCTATTTCCGCCTTTGTGAGTATTACTTCGTTTTGAATGTTCTCAGTGTCCATTCCAGTTTGAACCATTTGGACTAGTTTCATTCCTGCTTTTTTTAGTTTTTCCTGGAGATCACACATTAACAATTTTTCTTTCTTATTTTTCCTGATTGAGAACCTTAGAGTCTCTCCCCGAATACCCGCTTTTAGTGTGTCCCAAACTATCATAGTCGGGGCCGTTCCTGTGTTTATTTCCAGAAACTCCTGGATCCAAACTTGAATGTGAGACCGATAGCCCGCATCTTGCAATAGCACTTTCTCGAAGCTCCATCTCGGTGCTTCCTTCCAGTTCCCCAGTCCCCCAATGTTTAAAATAAGTGGATTGTGATCCGACATGAAGCGCGGAGCAGCGTCTATGGTGCATTTGCCTAGTAAAGAGGATGAAATTAAAAAGTAACCTAGTCTAGCAAATGTCCGGTGTGGGGCAGAAAAGTAGGTGTAGCCAGGTTGAGTGGAGTTTAGGTTAGACCAAACGTCACTCAGCCCGTGAGTTTGAGCTAGATTAATTAGTGCTTGGTACACTAGGGGTTTTCTACCTTTATACCTCCACTTGCTGTCAAATGATTATTGGAGTAGGCCAGTGAGCTAACTCCCCAGAAATCAAGTTAATGATCCCTGGGTCGTCTGCATTACTTCCATAGATTGAACACAAGGTGAAAGGGGGATTAGGGGAAATTACCCATCTACCCAGTGAGTCGGATTTAACGCGGGGATTTTTAGAGGAAGTCTCCTTTCAGCCAAAATTCCTACCCCTTTTATTTTGGCACCCTGTGTAGTAGCCCCCACAACCTTAAGCCCTAGTGAGTTTAATAAATGTTTTTTGTGATCCCTCTATGTGAGTCTCCTGAAGGCAAATGATATCGCCCCCCAGAGAGCGCAAACCTTGCGCTACTTTTTGCCTTTTTAAAGCATCGTTCAGCCCACAGATGTTAGCAGAAATAAGCCTGAGTGAATTTATCTTAGCCATTTGGGTATTTTAAAAAGATTTAAGCCAGAAATTTCTTGATCCTTTGAGTGCACTTCATTTGGTGAATTCTTTAACCTTGCCCAGTGTCTAAGTGAGTGATTATGTGTAAAAAGGTGTCCTTGGTTCCTCTGTGTCATTCTAGATACCCCTCCTCCCCCCCAGCCCACACCCCCCCTTTCTTTAAGCAATCAGGAATAACCTGAATGATGGTAGTCAGTAGTGAGTCTCAGCCGCTGACCACGCCTAAAACATGTTAAGTATGCATTCGGCTAGATCCCCTTGAGAGTTAAAGTAGAAAATTGCTAAGTCGACAAACCTTAAGCTTTACATAAAACTAACCTGATGTGAAAAACCCAAGGGAATTAGGAGTGAGAAGGAGCGAAATAAACCAAGAGGAGAAAAAAAAAAAAAGATATCCCTCCTTTGCCCTCCCCTACCCTGCCCATGCCCGTGTGGTAGTCTCTTTATCTTGGGCCCTTCTTAGATTTAATCTCGTCCAGGTATTCCCCAGCCTTAATTTCAGACAAGAAGATTTTGGTACCCCCATTAAAGATTACTTTAAGTCTGGCAGGGTTCATTAGGTACACTTGTGCTCCCAGCTGCTGGAATGGGGAACATAGTTGTCTTAGACGCCATCTTCGCTCTACTGTCTGGTGGCAAAAGTTGGGCTTTGCGAAAAATGTTATACCATTAGCCCCCTTCTTGGAGTTTGGGCGAGCCTGGTCATATATTAGTTGCCTCAGAAGGAAGTTCCCAAAGTACACCAAGAACACCCTTGGTTGTCCACCCGCTGCACTGCTGCCGTCGCGCTGTCGCCTCAGGTTGAAGGGAAGCGGTGTGCCCTCTGCACCTCGCGGTCCCAATCCCAGCCTGGGTGTTCGGGGAAGGATTCTTGCAAGAGCTTTACAATGAAGCACCTGGGGTCTTCGCCTTCCTTCCCTCCGGGATTCCAAGCAAGCGAAGGTTGTTTCTGCGTTGGCGATTTTCCTGTTCCTCCATTTTAGACATTATATCCACTAGGCAGGCGGTGTTGGTCTCGCTCTGCTTTTTGACAGCCGTGGTCTCTGTTTCCAGACATTCGGTGCGCCCTCGATCATAGAGACACGATCGCTTATGTCAGTGCATGTTTTGTTCAGTCGTCTTAAGCCTCCTTGCAGCTTTTAGCAGCCCCTTTGGCTGCGCGGTTGTCTGCCCGAACCTCTTCCTGAAATTCTTTAATTGAGGCTAGGATTGAAGCTAGTGAGGGCTCAGCAGTGTCCGCTGGCAAGCTCTTTGCCTTTTCCCACTTTGTCATGTGAGAGTCGTCTTCATCCAAGGGGTAGGACATCTGTGAATCTGAATAGTCCCACTTGAGTTGGCTGCGCCTTTTGCCCTTACTTCTTGCTTTCTTGGGCCCCTGCACTGCTCCGGTGTCTTTGATCGATTCCTCGCTGTCGTCTTCGCTTGTGTCAAAACCCCCCTCGTCGGAAGAGGTCCCTGTGCCGTCAGATACCGAGTAAAAGTTCTCAGGCCCAGTTTCTGGAGTCCACGGTGCTTGTGCGCCGGCGGCAGCTTCCAAGCCCTGGATATAGTTAACAATACCAGCCTCAGTAGTTATGGAAGGATTACCAGGACCACTCGTATAGGAGCAACCTTCCGCGTTCTGAGCTATAACGGCTAAAGTTAACTGGCTTTTCTGCTCGGTTGCCCCCTTACCAGTGTCAACAGCAAGAAGACAAGGGGAATTACTCAAGTTCTCAGCCGAGCCTTGTGGGCCCGCAGTGGTTCTTGCGTCAGCTTGCAGCGCTTCCACTGGGGTTGCTTCTGCTGAACTAGTCTCTTGCTGCTGACTTGGCGCGGGTAGTTGGGTGATTAGCAGGTCCAGGGGGGCACTCTCGGGGGGAGGAGTATGTGTGGAGGTCTTAGTGTTTATGGCAGAAGGCTGTCCTTTAGCACTCAAAAACATTTTTGCTATCGGTGGCTGAACGCCTGCTGAGTCTTTAGGCAACCCACCTCCCCCGGGCCTCCCCAGCAGCTTTTTGCTCCCACTAACCTCGTGTCTAGATTTAGTGGTGCTTTCCATAGGAGCGGCATCTCTGGACTCGGTGCTGGCGGTGGCCGTTTTCAGCTTGCTGCCCTTCTTGGCCCCCCTGCTGCTCATGATCCAAGAGCTGCCCTGATGCTGCCGCCGCCGATTCCTCTCGTGTCCTGGTAGGGCTGAGGCGGTGAGTACGGCCGAGTCCGGGGCCAGAAATGCAATAATCCAAAGAATCAGAATCAGAAGCGGAGTCGAGATAGATGGTCTGAGCAAGATGGAGTCAGCCGCGTAACCGATCGGCTAGGCGCCCTGCGATGTACAGACAGACGCGGGGACTGTCAGCGGGAGGATCGCAGATGTCCGGCTTGTGTTCTCAGCGGTATGCAGTAGCTGCCACGGACTCGGCGACAATTTACTTTTCAATCCCCCTGGATCCCCGTGTGCTGCCCACTTGGAACTTTTCAAAGTTCCAAGGCAGTTCTCACACAGTAATAGTTTGTCGACAGCTTGGTTCAACTAAATAACGCCTCATCAAAATACAATGGTTCGCCTTTACCATAAACATTGTCCTCTTTTTCTTTTCTTCAGGTATCAGGCCACTGAGAGCAGCGGAGAAGAAGGAAAGCCTCTGGAATGAGACGCTCTGAGTCAGAGAGACGTCGCCGAGAGCCGAAGGCCACAGGACACGCCTCCAAAGTCGGAAACCAGAGCAGGAAGCAAGACGGCTCGGGATCGCAGGACCGGAGACTTCAGGTAAGTGGAATCTCTTCTGGAAACGAAGCTAATCGATGTTCAGTTGTACGCTTGAGCTTTAAATAGGTTGAGGGCACATGTGCTGGAGACTCATTCGCTTAACCACCTGCAAGTGCTTGATGGCTGCAATCACTTGTGCCGGAGGTACCTCATTAGAATACACATGCTGGAGGGAGTGTGTGTATAACGGTTAAATCTTCATAATTGCTTTTCTAAGCTAAGTGCTTCCTCATTTAAATACACATGGCAGTTCTTGTGAATGCTTGCTTTTCAAAGTCATGTGCAGCAAGGCTTTCCAACTGACGATTTACAAACACAAGAGTTCTTGATAATTATACCTGTTTATAAAAGTCTTCAGAGTTAAAGCTTGCTATATTTATGCAGCCAACTGTGCATGATTGCACAAACAAGAAGTGTGTGAACAAACAATCATGACGTGGCGTGGAGCTCTTGACACATAGTTCCTGGTACATATGTGGCTATAGTTGCTGACACAAGAGCTATAACTGCTTGTCCAGCTTTGGGTGCACGCTCCCCGTACCCCCCTCCCATTACTTTTTCTTGGTGTCCGAAGTTTTCCATTCCCAATTGTCTAGTTCCTCTCCTATAGGACCACCGGGCAAAAGGAAGAAGACCGAAGTGGGAGGAAAACCCAAGCTGCTATGCTCTACTTCTAACCTCCCATATAAGGATTGTGTGGTCTCCAAATAGGATAGTATAGTGGACACAATGAAGGCCCTGTGTAACAAAATTTGGGAGATTTTGGAAGGTAAATAATCATCTATCTATGACCGTCTGGGTGCAATTAAAGTAGAACTTCACAAGCTGAACTTGTAGACCAGCAGCAGGCAGCGATGCTTTATGATATCCCTCACTCTGTGGCCATCCCCTCAGACGACCCTTTTACTACACCAGAGACTACTGCTGCAACTCTGGCAGGTAATTGTTTTCAGAATGGGGAGCCCACAAGGCAATTTAGCATGACTTCTCATGAACTGCTGGGGGTTGAACCTGTTGTGCTGGGGTGGGAAAAGGGCAGACCTGCTGGGGCATTTCAGGCAATGTGGGCCATGCTTGGAAACAAACCCAACTATATTTCGGCCACTCTTCCCCCGGATGCGTGCCCATATGTGATTGTATTGTCTAATGTGCCTTGTATACCTGCGGACTCAACTGAGTCATTTTCACACCTTAGGAATACGGCTCTCCACTTGTTGCATGTTTTAGCTGGTCTATCATACCTAGGGCCCGATTACGATGTCGTTAGGAAACTGTCCCAAACTACTCGGTTCCGGAATTGTTTCCAAACGAATCAGGTCATGTGATTCCGGACGTCCGATTACGATCTTTCCCAACATTGTTCGGTCGGACTCGCATTGACTTCAATGGGAGCCTGTGTTCTGAATGAGAACCCAGGCTCCCATTGAAAAAAGGGGTGGTTGGGGAAAACCATGCACCCTGTGCAGGCACCCCATGGTGCCTGCTACACTATGTATGGTTTGGAAGAGGGGTCCCTTGGGTACCCCCACGGGCTACATTCATAAGTCTCAGTATGAAGGGGGGCCCACAACAGGCCACCAAAGACAGATTCCGGCAGCCATTTCGGGCAAACCGAATCAGAACGGCTGTCCGAATCTGTCATCGTAATCACTGGCCCGGAAACCATGTCCATGGAGCTGTACGAATCGGCTCTGAAAGACTTGGGCTGTCCTGATGCCTTTCGGAAACGCTTCCTCTGCTCGAACGTTTTCCAGGCATTGTAATCGGTCGTTGGGAAATCTGTACGATTCAGTAGGAAATAAGGGTTCCGAATCAGATTCAGCAATGCCGAATCCCATCCAGAGCCTTTCCTAAAGACATAGTAATCGGCCCCTATGATGTGTTTAACAAATTGATGGGCAGTAGGGCAAGGTGGATTGGACCATTGCTAAAAACCTTTGAAGGAAAGTGTGTTATTGTCAACTTCAGGTCTATCATCATTGTGAAAAATGTATTAACAATTGTTCTTATCATGATAGGCCACATTCTGACATTCTGCCCCTCCCGTTTAGGTTTATTAATCACCATTCAAGGCCTGGGTTTGGGCCTGTGCACTTGTGCCGGACTTATGCACTTCGATCACTGGCTCCCAGAGTAGTGACAGAACTAGTTTGCATCTGAATCCTCTTGCTTTGGTGGAGACCCCTTCTACCATAACCCAGGTGGACTGACTGCATAACAAGTCAACCTTGCAGATTTTCAGGTTGCTATGTTTTGCAGAACAGACATTTGCACTTTGGGGCACCAAAGGCCAGACTGAAGGACAGTTTTTTAGATCTTTTTCCCAAGCATGATCGACCGTTGTCGGTTCTTGATTGTATAACCAGAATTTCACCTGAACTTGTAGATCATTCCAACACTTCCCCCTCCCCCCCCAGGTGCAGAGAGGAGAAGTGGTTCACACTAAATCCACTGACCAGCCACTTTTAGATGTTGTAAATGCTGGGCCCAAATACACTTTCTCATCACCCAACCAGTTAGCAATTTTTAGCTGGAATATTGCAGGTATAAAGGCCAAGATTGTCAATCCTGGCTGTGGGCAGTTCTTTGATAATCTTGTAATTTGTGAATTCCAGGAATCCTGGATGATTGCCCTCAGGAGCTTAGACTTTGTGTCTCTACAAGATTGAGTAAACCATCCACTTTGGAAATTCACTACCGGTGGTCTTGGAATGGTGAGAAGATCTTTAAGCTTACCAAATGCTCTAGTGTGCTCAGCCATAAATACTGCATTATTCTCCCAGTTCCAAATCATAATCTCGACATGAGAAGCAAAAGCTGAGTACATGTCTGAGACAACTTTGAGGGAATAACAGACCACTTCCCACTTCATGTTCCTAGGATTATTCGTGACTTCTAACTGTTGATCGTAGAACTCGGAGGCAGGGCGCAAAACAAGAGAGACCAACTGTTTCATTCTGAGTACTAAAGGATTGTGTTTACTCTCTTCATGCTCCAACAACACCATATTGTCCATCTGGCTCCAAAGACTGACACCCACTCAATCACTAATACAGCTACTGACATATCCACTCATACACCCATACAGACACTCGCACACTGAGCCAATCACTAATAGAGCTACTCACATACCTACTCACTCACTCATACAGTAAATCACACATCCATTCACTCACTCATACAGTTACACACACACTCACTCACTGTGAGAAGTTGGCCTGGTATATGATGTCCACTAATTAAAGTGGGCACCTTGCACCAGTCCAAACAACCCTTATGGTGATTTAAGAGGTCAAAGATAACCTTAGAAAGCTATTCAAGTGGTAGCTGTGGAGAGAAGCCTTCAGGCTAAGTCTTGAAGGGATGTTAAGCAGCTTGCTTTACCAGAATGCAATCTTATTGTATTGGTTAAATTAAAGGAGACCCACACAGTAGTTATAAAAATATGTATTTATTATTATAACACCTTAAATACCTTACAGTATCTGCTACACGCAGATAAACACAAAGCACACAATACTGTAGCACAGAAACAATCGTAAGTAGCACTAATACACAGTGGGCTCCCAGGCGAGACCAAACGATATACTAAAATAGTGGTATAAGAACCACGACTTGAGTCAAGACAGTGTCTAGAGGATGTAGAATTGCTGGGACCCCAAGGAACCACCCAAGGTGAGTAAGTAGGCACCCCATGGAGAATGGGTGCAGTGTGAGAACACGACCGTGTGCTATGTACAATTCAATGGGAGAGTCGTGGTTGCAATTTTAAAGTTTAAGGACCCTTCCCAGTGGATTAAGAGGAAACCCTTTGGAGCATAGAAGTTTGGAGAGCCACCCCACCCGTGGATACTGAAGTACCAGAGCTACCTATCCCAGGGAAGCCGGGTGCATAGGGCTGAAGTGGCATCGGAAACCGCTGTCATTCTCAATGGGAGTCTTCAAAGAATTGCCACTGTTGGAAAGAAGAAAAGTGTCCGTTGGAACCCACAGGTGGATCCTTGATGGAAGAAACCTGAAAGCAGAGGGGACAGAGTCTGGGTCACTCAGGAGTGACCAGGGGCTCGGTAGATGAGTGCCCACCGATGTCGGGTGCTTCAGGTGTGAAGAAGGAGACCTTGACTCTACAGCTGCAGGGACCAGGAGACGTTGAGGATGAACAGGAGCCAGATACGAGCTGTCCCACGAAGGATGTCGAGTGCTGAGGGGTCGGTGTCCGGCGGGAGCACCAACAAGCCTTGGCTGCGGCAACCCACGAAGAAGGCCAAAGAAGGTTACGGTCTAGCCCAGCAAGGACCAGGGGACTCACTACAGCAAAGGGAGTCAGGGCATGCCTGGAGCAACTAGGGGAGCCCAAGAAAAGCAGTGTTGTCCCTCAAGTGGACCCACAGGCTGAAGGCACAGGAGTCCCGAGGGGACCTCTAGCAGTCAGAGCTTGCCGGGCACAGAGTGCAAGGAGGCCACAGTCCTTTGTGTAAAATGTGTGCAGCAGTAGGTGCTATCAATAGCCCAATGCACAAAGTTGGGGAACACCAACAAGCATATGCACTTGCAAAAGAACATGGTGCACAGAGGTTTGGGTTATGCAGTCCACACGAGTGATGCTGGCTTCAATCTCAGTGAGAGGGCAGCTCAACCTCAAGGAACAAAGGATCCCAACTTCAGTGTGGCTGGAGCCTTCGGAATCCGCAGGAGCTCAGGATCAGCAGACCAGTCAGTTGCATTACGGTGCCTGCAATTGCAGGGGAGTGACTCCTTCACCCCAAGGGAGATACTTCAGTTGTTCTTGATGCTCCACAGGTCCTGCACAGAGCCTGTATGGTGCACGTGCACAGACAATGCTTTGGATGGAGAGGGAGACGAAGTCGGGCCCAGTCGAGGTCCAGCGAATTCCAGAGTGTCCAGACGGTCGAAGGTCAGTGGTTTCTTGTTCAGAATCTTGTCCACGTCGAATCTAGGGTCCTACAGCCAGGTAAGCCCTTTTGTACCCATGGAAGAGGGTTGGACAGATTCAGGGGACCCTCCCAGGGGAGGGTCAGGACAGTGGGGAGGATACTCCCCTGTCCTTTGTCCAGTTTCGCGCCAGAGCAAGAGCCAAAGGCTCCCAGGACTGGTTTGAACTGGACTATGCACAGGAACACCAAATGTGCCCCTCGTGCAGACTTTCAGGCACTTTAGAAGTGCACCCACCCAGTTCCAATACACTAAATCCTGTCTGGGAGGTGGTCATACCTCCCTGTGGCAGGATGCCTATTGTGCTGCCTTCCTCTGCTCGAGATTGGCTTAGCAGCAGGAGGGCAGAAATGTGTCTCTGGTCGGCAGCAACCATTTTGTGCTGTCCGGGTCGAGAAGGTTGGTACCGGGAAGACCAGGGACCCCGGTGTGGAGGTATGATTCCAAGGTGTTTGATACCAAACACGACATGGTTTGTTGCAGCCATTTTCGAGATAGCATTTTACGTGAGCATATAATGCACCTCTACCTATATGTCTGCCTGCATCACCGACAACCCGTGAAAATGGTCTCTGAAGGCTGCAGGGGTGCCCTGCTCATGCATGGGCACCCTCTCACGTAAAACCCAGCACCCTGCCTTCAGGATTGTCAAGGCCTGCTATAGTGGTGACATAAGTTTTAAGTGTAGTGACCTATAGATATAGGAAACCTATATCTAAAGTAAGTGGTGCATGCACCATCTTACACAGGCTGCATTGGCAGGCCTGTAGTTCCATTTTGCATGGCCTCTCATGGGTGGCATAGTACATACTTCAGCCCATGGGAGGCCTCTGGGGTACCTATGCCCTGGGTACATGTGTACTGTTAGAAATGGGATTTCTGGTTGGCTAGGGCAAGCGCCTAAGTCAGGCAGAAACCACCACTCTAGTCAGGGCAAGGGAGTTACACACCGAAGATAACCCCTGCTCACCCCCTTGGTAGCTTGGCAGAGCAGTCAGGCATATCCCAGAGGCAATGTTTAAAGTATTTGCGCAACACACTCGCACAGCAGTGACACACTAGGCACACCACAAAAGAAACTCCACATAAGTTATGTAAAAATAGCCTTTGTATTACTCATAAAACACATTAGAACGCAATCACATATATACACTGTGCCACCTGGCACTAGGTATTACTTTACAGGGATTATACATTACAGGGCCAATCAGGCCACTGTCATAACCATTACACAAGTAGTAAAACAACCAATAACTGCTGGTAACCTTGCATGTAGCATTAAAACATTATGCATAACCTCTTAGGCATACATCCTAAATTACTGATGCACCACAGTACGAAGCATTATGCAAACATCATAATTAGCAACAGGGCACCACATCATTAGCATAACTCAGTTACTACTGGCAGAGACTGTTCCTAACAGCCCACATTATGCACATATCAGTAGCAGTATGGCACCAAATTACCCACAGGCCACAATACGTATATCATGAGCCCCTCAGGGCATAACGCATTAGATATCCACGTAAACCATAGCCATCCTTAGTAACCCAATTGTGAGGGGTGCTACATCATGGCCCTAAGCTCATCAGGCCCCACTTATCAGGCCTCTCTTATCAGCCCCCTCTTAGGCCTAGGAGCGAACATCTACTCCCAAAGGCCCCTGGCAGTGGATTGTAGCTGCCCCCAAACACCAATGCCCCTGAACAATAGGCAAGCCTGCAGCTGCCCGCGATCAGGTCACTTCCTTACAAGGCGGTCTTACCGCAATTCAAATGGCCAAGTCGGAGTGTGTCCGGAGCCCCCCCAGCAGGAGTAAAGCATCCAGTTGTCTGCGATGGCTGGACTCACCCTCACTCCGGGTGAATCTGGATTCCAGTAGCGATTTTCCCAAACACGGAGCGAAGCCTCCGTTGGCTTCCCGTCTCCGCTGGATGGCTCGTGGCCGGGACCCCCTCCCACAACCAGGCAACAGCCTGACTTCCGTTTGCTAGCTATCCCGCCGCCCGCACAGTAACGCGGGATGGCAGTGGAGGTCCCAGTTCTCCCCAGCTGGTGAGGTCTGACCCGGACTCTCACTTACTTTTCCTTGCCCATCGAGGGGGTGGCGGCAAGTTGGAGCTCACGAGGCTCTTGCTCACCTCAGTTGGGTCCCGCCTCTCAGCTCAGGAGCGACACATCTCTCCGCCCACAATCAGGCTTTGTCTGCCTGGCGTCCGGCCTCTGGAGGCCCGTCCTCTTGCAGAACGATGTCTCTGTTTGCTTGCTCCTTTCCTCCTTCGGGTGAGCCCCGCCCGGAATCAGGCCTTCGATCCTGCCTGACCTGCGGCCAGAAACAGGGTTCCTTCTTCCCGGCGTGACAGCGCCCATTCTGAGCAGGTGGGAGCCCACTCCTCCGGCTCTGGTTAATGCAGAAAAAGGTGCCCACACCGTCTCTCCTGGTGGGCAGACAGCGCGGCAGGGCTTCGTGCCGCGGAAGTGCTCCACACACTTCCCTGAGGCACAAGCCCACCCCAGGGCCCAAACACTCGGGGCACAAGAATCCTGTAGCGCCGCAAGCTCAGGGCTAAAGGACAAGGTAAAGAAAATACAGTGCTCAGCCTGTCTCCCCCTCTAAGGCGCAACTAGGGAGCAGGCAGCGCTTTTCTCCAGTACACTGCCAAGGGTAGGGCTGGCACGGGCAGGCCAGCACACTGGGTCTCCTCCGCAGAGCAGCAGTCCCTTCAGCTGCCCAGCAGGGTAGCAGGTCAGTCCTCCAGTGGTGGTTCCTCTTGCCAGTCAAGCAGCCTGACGCCGCAGGCTTCAAGTAAGCACCCAACAGCACATTACATGGGGTCACAGCCCCAATATTTATATTGCAAAATGTCTTTGTTCTCCCCCTGCACAGGGCTCTGCGCCTGGTCCAAACCAGATCTGGGGGCACCTACACATGTGCACAACACCCTCCTTTGCCAGTGTAGTTCCTGGCCCCAGACATACCACAGGGTGACGGATCCAGCATTGTGTGAGGTGGGCTCTGTCGTATTCAGGCCCAGGTGCTACTCTTCCCAACACTCCAAATGCAGATGGGCCTATTCAGCCTAGTGCTGACTCACCCAGCCCCTCTGGAGCCACAGCACCTACCAAGCTCCTGTCACTCCAGAGCCAGACATGCAATACACATCAGGCAGGCACAAAGACACAGTGCACACAGAAATGCCCACTTCTAAAAGTGGCATTTCTAAAATAGTGATAATAAATCTGCGAACACTATTACGCCTCATTTATTACCACTATTCCAAACATACCAAACTTGACCACTCTACTCTTCTCAGGTCAGAAATTACCACTGAAGCACATATCAGGGAATCCCCAATGCATTCCTATGAGAGGGCAGCCTCACAGTAGTGAGAAACCAAAATGGCTGTTTGTCACTACCAGGACGTGCCACACAGTTAAGGCACATGTCCTACCTTTTACCTACATTGCAGCCTGCCCATAAGGCTAGCTAGGGCCTACCTTAGGGGTGACTGATATGTAGTAAAAGGGGAGTCACAGACGTGGCACCCACTTTATGTGCCACGTCACAGCGGCAGTAAACTGCGCGCGCAGGCCCTGCAATGGCAGAGGCCTGAGACAGGTTTGAAAGGCTACTTTGGTGGGTGGCGCAAGCGGCGCTGCAAGCCCACAAGTAGCATTTAATTTACTGGCCCTGGGTATCTGAGATACCACTTTACAAGGGACTGATAGGTAAATTAAATACGCCAAACAGGTGTAGACCAATCTTACCATGTTTTACCATAGAGAGCACACACACTTTACACTGGACAGCAGTGATAAAGTGCCCAGAGTCCTAAAACCACCAACACCAGGGCAGAAAAAATACCAGGAGGAAGGCAAAAAGTTCAAGGATGACCCTGCAAAAAGGGCCAAGTCCAACATGTACCATATACTAGGGACTGATAAGGGTACCCCAGTATCCAATCTGGAGTGTACCTAAGTACATGTCATAACATTTTAGTGAGAAAGCAGATTGACTGGGGTCCTGATTAGCAGGATCCCAGTCAGACTAGTCAAAAACAGTGTAACATCAAGCAAAAAGTGGGGGTAACCATAAGAAGCAGATCCTACTTTCCTACACAACCCCTCCCCAAACGTAAGGAGATGAGAATAACCTTGCCCAGTTGAGTCTTCATTTTCTAAGTGGAAATATCTGGAGAGTCCATCTGCATTGGCATGGTTACTCACAGGTCTATGTTCCACTGTATGGTCCATCCCCTGTAGGGAAATAGACCACCTCAAAAGTTTGGGGTTTTCACCCTTCATCTGTTTTAGCCATAAGAGGGGCTTATGGTCTGTCTGAGCAATGAAGTGAGTGCCAAACAAGTATGGCCTCAGCTTCTTCAGAGCCCAAACCACAGCAAAGGCTTCCCTCTCAATGGCAGACCAACGTTTCTCTCTGTGGGTCAACCTTCTGCTAATAAAAGCTACTGGTTGATCCTGACCCTCTGCATTAAGTTGTGACAACACAGCCCCTACCCCCAACTCAGATGCATCTGTTTGGACAATGAATTGTTTGGAATAGTCAGGACTCTGCAGAATGGGAGCAGTGCACATGGCCTGCTGTAGATCATCAAATGCCTTCTGACAGCTAACTGTCCACTGAACTTTCTTGGGCATTCTTTTTGATGTAAGATCATTCAAGGGAGTCACTATAGATCCATATCCTTTCACAAATCTTCAGTAGTACCCAGTCAGGTCCAAGAAAGCTCTGACCTGAGTCTGGCTAGTGGGAGCAACCCAGTCCATGATGGTCTGGATTTTGCTCTGCAATGCCTGAACCTGGCCTCCACCCACAAGGTGGGCCAGGTACACAACCTTACTCTGCCCTATCTGGCACTTGGTGGCCTTGATAGTGAGACCTGCTTTCTGCAGAGCCTCCAAAACATTCTTCAGGTGGACCAGGTGATCCTCCCAGGTCGAACTAAAGACAGCTATATCATCAAGATATGCTGTACTATAGGCTTCCAGGCCTGTAAGGACTTTGTTCACCAACCTTTGGAATGTGGCAAGTGCATTCTTCAAACCAAAGGGCATCACAATAAATTGATAATGCCCACTAGGGGTTGAAAATGCTGTTTTTGGTTTGGCATCCTCAGCTAATCTGATTTGCCAATATCCAGCAGTGAGGTCAAATGTGCTCAAGAACTTGGCTGAAGCCAAAGTGTCAATGAGTTCATCTGCCCTAGGAATACGATTAGCATCAGTCCTAGTGACTGCATTGAGCCCCCTGTAGTCCACACAAAACCTCATTTCTCTTTTACCACCCTGGGTATAAGGTTTGGGTACCAGGACCACTGGAGTAGCCCAAGGGCTATCTGAGTCCTGATGCAATCTCTGACATGGTCAGGCTGCCTGTAAACCTTATTTTTAACAGGTAGACTCTCACCTGTGTCCACTTCATGGGTACACCTAGTGGTCTGACTAGGAGTCAAAGAAAACGTGTGCCTGTATTGATTGAGGACCTTCCTACAATCAATCTGTTGTTGCTCGGTGAGGCTGCCTGCCAAGGCTACACCATCAACTGAGCCATCATCAGGGTTCTGTGGGAGTAGGTCAGGGAGTGGGTCACTCTCTTCCTCCTGTCCCTCATCAGTAGCCATGAGCAAGCCCATGTCTGCCCTGTCCACATAGGGTTTGAGCCTGTTTACATGGAGCACCCTATGGGGGCTCCTGGGAGTTCCAAGGTCCACCAGGTAGGTGATCTCTCCCTTCTGCTCAAGAATAGTATGGGGTCCACTCCACTTGTCTTGGAGAGCTGCTGGGGCCACAGGCTCCAACACCCATACTTTCTGTCCTGGCTGATAAATAGTCAGTACAGCCTTTTGTACATGAAGTGTGTACCTCTGTCAGTTAAGACCTCCTTAGGGAAACCCACTCTGGAAAAAATTCCCAGGAGGGCCCTGGCCACCACAGGAGCTGTGGTGGCCAGGGGTCTAAGGGGTATTGCTTCTGGGTACCTAGTGGCATGGTCCACCACCACTAGAATATATCTGTGCCCAGATGCAGTTGGAGGATCCATGGGACCAATTATGTCAATCTCAACCCTCTCAAAGGGAACCCCCACCACAGGTAGTGGTATCAGGGGGGCCTTTGTGGTACCACCTGCCTTACCACTGACTTGACAGGTGGTACAGGAGCGACAAAACTCCTTTGGGTCCTCTGACATGTGAGGCCAGTAAAAGTGAGGGACAAGCCTGTCCCAAGTCTTACTTTGGCCTAGGTGTCCTGCTAAAGGGATATCATGTGCCAGTGTCAGTAGGAAGCCCCTAAACATCAGAGGTATAACCAACCTCCTGGTAGCACAAGGCTTGGGGTCTCTACCCTCTGAGTAAAGGAGTCCCTCATCCCAATAGATTCTGTGGGATCCACTGACACTCCCTGCAGCCTCAGCAGCAGCTTGCTGTCTGAGGGGTTCAAGAGAGGGGCAGGTTTGCTGCTCCTGACTCAGTTCTGCCCTGGAAGGGCCCCATGTCCCGAAGAACTCAACCTATTCAGGCTCCAGTTCCTCTGAGACAGTTCCTTCACAGGGTCTGAGGTCATCTCCCTCAAGAGATTGATCCTCTCCCTGAGCCTTGGGGGAACGCACAGCCTTACCCCTCCTGCTCTTTCTCTTGGAAGGCACCTGGTCCATTTTTTCAGAATCCAGGGCCTCTTCAGTAGAAGTCAGTTTGGCCTGTGACCTGTTCACAGCAAACACATCTGCAGAGATGCCCAGCATTGCTGCATGAGTCCTTAATTCCATTTCAGCCCAGGCTGAAGTCTCCAAATCATTGTCCAATAAGCATTCCACTGGAAGGTCTGAGCTAACCACAACTTTCTTTGGGCCAGTTACCCCTCGTCAGCTGAAGTTAACAACTGCCAAGGAATGATCAGTCCTGACATTGTTAGCATTGGTCACTTGGTACATCTCACCAAGCATGATCTGTTCAGGGTCCACAAGATCTTTTGTCACCATAGTGACACTTGCCCCTGTGTCCCTGTATGCCATGGCCTCCTTACCATTAATCAAAGGCTGTTGTCTGTATTTGCCCAAGTTACTGGGACTGGCAAATAAGGTGGCAATATCCATGCCACCATCACAGACAATTACAGCCTGAGCTGGAGTTCTGACTAAGCCAGAACCCATCTCAGAGCACAAGGTTAATCCTACAATTCCCTTGTTCCCTGTACCACCACTTGAAACTGTACTAGGGGGAGCAGTTGCCTTAGGGGCAGTGGTGGTTAGAGTTGAATCCTTGTCCTTTGGACAATTGGCATCTTTTGTTCAATGGGTCTTTTCTTTACATAAGTAACACCAAGGTTTCTTTTTGCCTTTTCCTTTGTTGGATTGTGACTCCCCCCAAGAAGCAGGTTTTTGGGGCCCTGATGAAGACTTGTCATCTTTACCCTTGTCCCTACCCTTATCTGAGGTTTTAGCATCTTGCTTCTTTTGGTCACAACCAAGGTTCTGGTTTCTCTGCTTCACCCTATTTCTGACCCACCTATCTGCCTTCTTTCCCAATTCTAGGGAGAAGTCAGATCAGAGTCAACCAGGTATTGATGCAACAACTGATTTTGTCAATTATTAAGGATCTGCTCCCTCATAATCAAATTGTACAATCCCTTGAAATCTTTCGCTTTGCTGCCAAGCAACCATCCTTCCAGAGCCTTAATGGCAGTATCCACAAAGTCTACCCATTCCTGATTCTGTGCCTTCTGGGTGTCTCTGAACTTAATCCTGTACTGTTCAGTTGTTAAGCCAAACCCATCAATGAGACCACTCTTCAGGACTGAATAATTGTCAGCATCCTCTTCTCTAACAGTGAGGAGCTTATCTCTACCTTTGTCAGGAAAGGAGAGCCACAAGATAGCTGCCCGCTGCTCTTGAGGGACCCTCTGAACTTTACGGGCCCTCTCTAAAGCAGTTATCCATTTATGGATGTCATCCCCAACATGGTAGGGAGGGACAATCTTGCTCAGGTTCCTATTGTCAAAAGAATGTTCTTTAACTCTAGGGACCCTGTTGCTGCCACCATGGGACTCTAGTCCCAACTTTTTTTCTAGCTCTCTGGACTTCTAGGGACTCTTTATCCAGGGCCAATTGCTCTTGCCTCAGCCTAAGCCTAGCTTTCTCAAGTTCAAGAAATTGGTATTCCCTATCAAAAGAGTGGTCCCTCTTGTTAGATACAGAGGTCCCTACAGACTGTCCTGAGTGATGTGATTCTGCAGAGGGAGATCTGGATCTCCTTGGTAAACTCTGCACTCTTCCAGGAGGGGTGAAGAGGGGGCCATCTTGGCCTTCTTCATCACCTCCCTGAAGGTCTGAGTTGTCCAGGTGGGAACCATCTTGTTCCTCCTGGCCAGGGTTTGAGTCTAGGTCATAAAGGTGTCACCTCCTGACCTCTCCTCATTCCCTGCCCCACCCACTTTCTCCTGTGCATCTGACCCAGGGGTCTTCCTAAGGTCATCAAGAAGTAAGGCCTCTATGAGGCGTTGAGTGTTGGCATTTTCTCCCTGTCTTCAGCTTTCTAGAGGCACACAGGGCTTTCAATTCTTGGGATGAAAGCTCACTGTATCTAGAGGGCAGAGAGCCACTGGCATCTCCTTTAGAAGACATACTAAGTGTGTTGAGGTGTTGCACCTACCTAACCTAGTGGGAACTAAACTCTCTGAGGTTGGAGAAAGGGTGTGCTAAACCCTTGACTTACCCAACCCTAAGTTCAGTAGAACTTACTAATTCTAAGCTAGTATTATATGTACCTAGTACTTAGTGGTTTTTAGTTAATCAATACAAAGATTTATCTGGTAAAACAATGCAGGCTTGATTCCCAACCGCTGCACACCAATGTGAGAAGTTGGCCTGGTATATGATGTCCACTAACTAAAGTGGGCACCTTGCACCAGTCCAAACAATCCTTATGGTGATTTAAGAGGTCAAAGATAACCTTAGAAAGTTATACAAGTGGTGGCTGTGGAGAGCAGCCTTCAGGCTTAGTCTTGAAGGAATGTTAAGCAGCTTGCTTTACCAGAATGCAATCTTATTGTATTGGTTAAATGAAAGGAGAACCACATAGTAGTTATAAAAATATGTATTTATTATTATAACACCTTAAATACCTTACAGTATCTGCTACACGCAGATAAACACAAAGCACACAATACTGTAGCACAGAAACAATCGTAACACTAATACACAGTGGGATCCCGGGGAGACCAAACCAAATACTAAAATAGTGGTATAAGAACCATGACTTGAGTCAAGACAGTGTCTAGAGGATGTAGAATCGCTGGGACCCCAAGGAACCACCCAAGGTGAGTAAGTAGAGACCCCACGGAGGACGGGTGCAGTGTGAGAACACGACCGCGTGCTATGTACAATTCAATGGGAGAGTCGCGGTTGCAATTTTAAAGTTTAAGGACCCTTCCCAGTTGATTACGAGGAAACCCCTTTGGAACATAGAAGGGTGGAGAGCCACCCCATCCGTGGATACTGAAGTACCAGAGTTAGCTATCCCAGGGAAGCCGGGTGCATAGGGCTGATGTGGCGTCGGAAACCGCTGTCGTTCTCAATGGAAGTCTTCAAAGAAATGCCACTGCTGGAAAGAAGAAAAGTGTCCGGTGGAACCCACAGGTAGATTCTTGATGGAAGGAACCTGAAATCAGAGGGGACAGAGTCTGGGTCACTCAGGAGTGACCAGGGACTCGGTAGACGAGTGCCCACCGATGTCGGGTGCTTCAGGTGTGAAGAAGGAGACCTTGACTCTACAGCTGCAGGGACCAGGAGACGTCGAGGATGACTAGGAGCTGGATACTGGCTGTCCCACAAAGGATGTCGAGTGCTGAGGGGTCGGTGTCCGGCGGGAGCACCAACAAGCCTTGGCAGCGGCAACCCACGAAGAAGGTCAAAGAAGGTTACGGTCTGGCCCAGCAAAGTCCAGGGGACTCACCACAGCAAGGGGAGTCAGGACATGCCTGGAGCAACTAGGGGAGCCTAAGAAAAGCAGTGTTGTCCCACAAGTTGACCCACAGGCTGAAGGCACAGAAATGCCGAGGGGACTTCTAGCAGTTTCACAAAGTCACAGCTTGCAGGGCACAGAGTGCAAGGAGGCCAAAGTCCTTTGTACGAAATGTGTGCAGAGGTTGGGGATATCAATAGCCCAATGCACAAAGTTGGGGAATACCAACAAGCATATGCACTTGCAAAAGTACGCGGTGCATAGGGGCTCAAGTTATGCGGTCCCCACAAGGGATGCTGGCCTCAAAATCAGTGAGAGGGCAGCTCAACCTCAGGGAATGTAGAAACCCACCTCCTTTGTGGCTGGACCCTTCAGAGTCCACAGGAGCTGAGGATCAGCAGACCAGTCAGTTGCGTTACGGTGTCTGCAATTGCAGGGGAGTGACTCCTTCACCCCAAGGGAGATACTTCAGTTGTCCTTATTGCTCCACAGGTCCTGCATGGAGCCTGTATGGTGCATGGGCACAGATGATGCTTTGGACGGAGAGGGAGACGAAGTGGGCCCAGTCGGAGTCCAGCGAAGTCCAGAGTGTCCAGACGGTCGAAGGTCAGTGGTTACATGATAAGAATCTTGTCCACGTCAAATCTAGGGTCCTACAGCCAGGTAAGCCCTTTTGTACCCACGGGAGAGGGTTGGACAGATTCAGGGGACCCTTCCAGGGTAGGGTCAGGAAAGTGGGGAGGATGCTCCCATGTCCTTTGTCCAGTTTCACGCCAGAGCAGGAGCCAATGGCTCCCAGGACTGGTTTTAACTTGACTATGGACAGGGACACCAAATGTGCTCCTCGTGCAGACTTTCAGGTAACCCTGGGTGGAGTTCACGGAGTTGCACTACGCGGAACACCGCGAAGTGCAAAAAAAAAACTCAGTCGCACTACGCAGAGCTCCGCGAGCGGCGGAGTATAATAGAAAAATGCAGTTCGCGGTGATTGCACAGTGCCGGATGCTTGTCCGCACTGTGCAATCATTGCGAACGGCACCATGCACAGCGCAACTTGCGCAAGCTTTCCTTTTCTGCCGCTCGAGTAGATTTTTACTCGAGCGGCAGCTTTCTTAACGCGAACGGGCAGTTTCTCAACGCGAGCGGTCGCGAGCATACACGACCACTGGCAATGAGAAACCTGACCCCCGCATTGAGAAATCTCGCTGGGATGTTGATTTTCCACGCTTGCGCTCGCCAACTTGATGTTAACGATCGCGAACGAGGAAAAATCTCGCTGGGATGTTGATTTTCCACGCTCGCACTCGCCACCTTGATTTGACGATCGCGAATGAGGAAAAATCTCGCCGGGAGGTTGATTTTCCTCGCTCGCGGTCGCCAACTTGACGTTGATGAATGCGAGCGAGGAAAAAAACTCCGCTCCACAACGCGAAGCGCAGTTTTTCGGAACTCTGCGATCTCCGCGTAACGCGGAGTGCAGAAAACTCTGCAAACTCCGCGAGCAGAGCGGAGTTCACCGCCCAGGGTTACTTTCAGGCACTTTGGAAGTGCACCCACCCAGTTCCAATACACTAAATCCTGTCTGGGAGGTGGTCACACCTCCCTGTGACAGGATGCCTATTGTGCTGACTTCCTCTGCTCTAACTTGGCTCAGCAGCAAGAGGGCAGAAATGTGTCTCTGGTCGGCAGCAACCATTTTGTGCTGTCTGGGTCGAGAAGGCTGGTACTGGGAAGACCAGGGACCCCACTAAGCTTGCTTCTGAAGGGTGGAATCATACCTGCCACACTGGTTACCGGTGTGGAGGTATGATTCCAATGTGTTTGATACCAAACGCGACATGGTTTGTTGCCGGCAATTTCGAGCTAGCATTTTAAGCGAGCTTATCATGCAACTCTACCTATATGTCTGGCTGCGTCACCGACAACTTGGAAAAATGGTCTCCGAAGGCTGCAGGGGTGCCCTGCTCATGCATGGGCACCCTCTCACGTAAAACCTAGCACCCTGCCTTCAGGATTGTCAAGGCCTGCTATATAGGTGACTTATATGTTTTAAGTGTAGTGACCTATAGATATAGGAAACCTATATCTAAAGTAAGTGGTGCATGCACCATCTTACACAGGCTGCAATGGCAGGCCTGTAGTTCCATTGTGCATGGCCTCTCATGGGTGGCATAATACATGCTTCAGCCCATGGGAGGCCTCTGGGGTACCTATGCCCTGGGTACATGTGTACCATATACTAGGGACTTATAAGGGTACCCCAGTTCCGATCTGGAGTGTACCTAAGTACATGTCATAACATTTTAGGGAGAAAGCAGATAGACTAGGGTCCTGATCAGCAGGATCTAAGTCAGACTAATCAAAAACAGTGTAACATCAAGCAAAAAGTGAGGGTAACCATAGAAGCAGACCCTACTTTCCTACACTCACTTACTCATACAGACACTAACACTTACTCACACACCTATACATTCATTGACACAAGCACATACTCACCCATACAGCCACTCTCACATTCACTCACTAACACATGCAGTCACTTACATACTCCATCACTCACCTATACTGCCTTTCACATACCCAGTTACTCACCCATATACCACTGACACATGCATTCACTCACTGACACAGCCATACGCACACTCAGTCACCCATACAGCCTCTCACAGATGCACTTACTAACCCATACAGCTACTGATTCACTCACTCACTCATCCATGTAAGCAGCCACACACATCCTCACCCACCCACACAGAAACTCATACACCCATACAGGTACTCAGACAACCAATCAATCACCCGTACAGCCACTCATGTACCCACTCACCAACCCACACAGTCACTTAGACACCAACTGACAGACTGATACAGACATTCACACAACCAGTCACTCACCCATACATTCACTGAGACACTGAATCACTCACTTATACAGTCAAGCACCCACTAAATCATCCAAACAGGCATTCATACACCCACTGATTCACCAATACACCTTGATATATATCTATTTAACACTCATAAATGTTTTAAAAACACTCACAGTCACTGGATGTTCTCATCAGTGATGTCATTTGAGATGTCATGAGTGATGTCATTAGTGATGTCACTGACCATGTCATGAGTGATGTCATATGTGAGGTCATAAGCAGTGCATTGTGGGGGCACGAGTTAGCTCACTAACTATAATGGCTGAATGTCACTGGTTTGGTATGAGTGAAACCTGAGCCTAAGTATAACTCCCCTGTAACCTTTGTTTTATTCAGTAAATTATATATATATATATATATTACCTACTATCGCAGTTGCCAATAGGTAGTTATAGTTAGGACTTCGCGAAAATATCAAAACTAATGGGGCGATCCGGTCAGCTCCTGTCTTGAAATTTTCGGGGTGATTCATCAAGTGGGGGCCGAGATAAAAGGGGGGTCCCAAAACGCGTTTTCTCCATGTTAATTTACATAGGAAACTTTAAACAAAGCTACAGCCCGAACTGCCGAACGGAATTGCACCAAATTTGGCAAAAAGGTAGGTCATGGTCTAGAAAGCGTGCTTTTTTTTTTAAATGGTGTAAATCCGTTCAGTAGTTCCTGAAAAATTCAAAAAATAAAAATATTGATATCTGAGCACCGAGTAGGATTTGCAAACCCTCCTGGGCACGAGTTTCACTCTGATTGGCTGCCAACACTCCAAACCAAGAAGTGACTGAGTCACAAGAAAAAGGGTGAAACAAAGATGAAAAACAAGAAAAGGGGGCAGGGTAGAAACACCCTGACCCCTTAGGCCTGCTCAGGGGGTCCCACAAGGACCTCCAGGCCCAAAAAAAGCATTTTTTTTTTAAACGGCTGAATTTGTGCTGGGTGCGCGAATCCGGCTGAAAAATGTTTAAAAAAACAAAGCGCTTCGTTTTCTTTAAGCCCCCAGGTGGGCCAGGTCCTGGGGGCAATGCCTAATTAATTAGTGGGGGCCCGCGGGGGCCCCCACAGCCCCGGGGACTGCCACCTCCCAGAGGCTTAGTTAATTGTATGCAGGGGGGCACGTGGCCCCCCGCAGCCCCGGGGACCGCCTCCTCCCCGGGGATTTATGATAATTGAGGTGGGGTGGCCTCGTGGGCCCCCCCAAGCCCCGAGGACCACCACCTCCCCGGGGCTTCTTTGATTAATGAGGGGAGCCTTGCGGGCCCCCCCAAGCCCCATGGACCACCACCTCCCCAGGGCTTCGTTATTAATGAGGGCCACATGGCCCCCCTCCTGGAGCCCTTGATGGCCCTGGTGACCACCAACTCCCAGGGCCGGCTCCTGCAATGTCCCGGGGTGCCCACCCCCGGGACATTGCCATTTTCTGCGGCAGGGTGGGGGCATGGCTCCTGCCCTGTCATAGCAAACTCTGCTTTGCTTCGTTGAAGCGAGAGCAGGAAACCTGCTCTCGCTTTAACGAAGCAAAGCAGGATTGCTTTTGAGCAAGGGGAGCTGCATGTCAGCAGCTCCCCTTGCTCAAAAGCAATGCCGGCTCCCGTAGGAAGCAGGGAGCCGGCTGGGACCGTGGGGGCATTGGGGGTCCCCCGACGGTCCCCAACACTAAGGGCTGGCCCCAGGGGATGGGGTCCCCGGGTCCAGAAGTGGCCCGGGAGGGGGGACACAAAGCCCCCCTCCGTTTATTTAAAAAAAAAGAATGGCCGGGCCCCGGGGGATGGGGTCACTGGGGTCACTGGGGCCAAAATTGGACTGGGGAGGGGGGCCGCACGACCCCCTCCTTAAATAAAAATAATGTAAATAATGGCCAAGCCCCGGGGGATGGGGTCCCCGGGGCCAATAGTGGCCCAGGGAAGGGGGGCCACACGGCCCCATTCCCTATAAATATATTTTTTTTAAAAGAGGCCATGCCCCAGGGGATCCACGTCCTTGGCCAAAAACTGTTTAGCAGCAGTTTTTCAATGGCTTTCCTCAGCACAGCTTGAATGGAATGAGGAGAAGTCGGAAATTCTACTTTATGGGACCTCCCCCCCCCCCCAATTTCGAGAATCTCTATGGCCAGCGGAGTTTCCCATTCCTGCGTCATCGGGGCAACCTGCAAGAAAATCTGGGAGTCTGGTTTGAGGAAAATCTATCCTTTTCTACCCAGATTAAGAAGTTAGTGGGGACTAGCTTTGGGCTACTCAAAATTCTTAGGAAATTTCTCCCGCTTCTCCCCAGAGCAGCTAAGGAAACAGTGATTCGGGCCCTGATACTTTCTCGGCTCGACTATGCTAATGCTCTGTATACCGGCTTGCCGGGCTACCTTCTTCGGAAAATGCAGACTGTCCAGAATGCTGCGGCATGACTTGTGTTTAACATCCCGATGAGAAGCAGTGTTCGGCAGCATCTGCTGTCTTCTCCACTGGCTGCCGGTGGCCAATCGAGTTAAGTTTAAAGCATTGACTCTGGTCCATCGCGCTCTGCATGCCCTTGGTCCTTTCTACCTCCGGAAGAGGTTTTTGTTTTACACCCCCACCAGACACCTTCGATCTTCTTCTCAGTTCTTGGCCCATATCCCTCGCTTCTGGCTTTCCTGAGTGGGGGGCAGCTCACTTGCTGTCAGAGCGGCTACGGCCTGGAACTCACTTCCTCTGGCTCTCCGCAGTATTCAGGACTCCTGCCTATTCAAGAAAAAACTGAAGACTCACCTTTTTGACTAACTCACCCCCACTCCCCTGTATTTAATCTTTCTCTCTTTGGGCTCGCGACCGGGACACTCCTCGGAGTATCCGTGCGCGGTATAAAATTAAATAACATAACATAACATATAACCTATTTTTCTTTTGCCAATATCTTTGGTGCCGTTTGACGAATCTTTGCAAAATTTTCAAAATTAATGGCCCGCTCCTGTCTTGAAAGTTTCGGGGTGATTCGTCAAACGTGGGCCGAGAAAAAAGGGGGGTCTCAAAACGCGTTTACTCCATGTTAAGTACCATAGGAAACTTTAGACAAGGCTACAGCCCGAACTGCTGAAGGGAATTACACCAAATTTGGCAAAAAGGTAGCTCTTGGTTCAGAAAGAAACCTTTTTAAATGGTGTAAATCCATTCAGTAGTTCCTGAGAAAATTATATATAAAGAAATATTACTGTCTGATGACCGCAGTGCATCCGCGAACCCTCCCGATCATGAGCTGACTTCTGATTGGCTGCCAACACTTCAGACCAGGAAGTGTTGGCAGCCATCTTGTGACTGGGTTGAACCAAGTCACAAGAAAAAAGGTAAAAAAACAAGAAAAGGGGGCAGGGTAGAAACACCCTGACCCCCTAGGCCTGCTCAAGGGGTCCCATAGGGACCCCGAAGGCCAAAGAAAGCATTAAAAAAAATTAAAAAAAATTAGGCAGGATTCACGCAGAAAAAAACTAAAAAAACGAAGCGCGGTCTACCGCAGCCCTGGGGACCGCCACCTCCCCGGAGCTATTCTTATAAATAAAAATGTGTGGGGGGGCTCCTGCCCCCCATGCAGCCCCGGGGACTGCCACCTCCCCAGGGCTTTAATTATTACTTGTGGGGGGCACGTGGCCCCCCCACAGCCCTGGGGACCACCACCTCCCCAGGGCTCTGCATAAAAAAATTTAGTGTGGGGGGCTTGAGCCCACCCACATGGCCCCGGGGACCACCACCTCCCCAGGGCTTTAAACTTAATGGGAGGGGGGGCCGCACGGCCCCCCTCCAGGAACCCTAGATAGCCCTAGGGACCGCCACCCCCCAGGGCCGGCTCCAGCAATGTACCGGGGTGCCCACCCCGGGACATTGCAGTTTGCTATGGCAGTGCGGGAGCACTGCTTCCGCCCTGCCATAGCAAACTTCTGCTTCGCTTGAAGCGAAGCAGAATTGCTTTTGGGCAAAGGGAGCTGCATGTTTGCTGCTCCCTTTGTCCAAAAGCAATGCCGGCTCCTGCAGGAGGTGGGGAGCTGGCAGGGACCGTGGTGGCAGTGGGGCATTGGGGCTCCCCACGTGGTCCGCAACACAGAGGCCAAGCCCCGGTGGGGGCCAACCGGCACCTCTTCCTTCTTTAAATGTAAAAAATAATTAAATAAGGCCAGGCCAAATTTGGCTTCAGGAGGGGGCCACGTGGCACCCCTCCAAATATTCTTTAAAAAAAGGTTGGGCAGGCCCCGGGGGGGGGATGGGGTCCCCGGGGCAAAACTGGGCTAGGGAAGGGGGGCCATGTGGCCCCCCTTTCATAATGAAAAAAAAATAAAGAAAATAGCCGGGCCCTTGGGGATGGGCTCCCCGGAGACAAAATCAGCCTGGGGGGGCGCATGGCCCCCCTCCTCTTAAAAATTAAATTAAAAGGAAAGGCCTAGCCCCGGGGGATGGGGTCCCTGGCCCAAAATCGGCCTAGGGAGCGGGGCCGCCACCGCTCCCTTTTAAATTGTTTTAAAAAAAAAGAAAAATGTGTCAGGCCCTGGAAGATGGGGTCCCCGGCGCCCAAAAGGGACAAGGGAAGAAACCGGCAATTCACCAGAGGCCCGCCCCCTCCCTGCACCACTATGCAAACGCACCTCCTTGCGCATTCTGGGTTGGGGGATGAAGTCCCCTTCACTGGTGAGGGTCCTTAGAGGCCAAATAGCCCACAGGTACCTCCGGGAAGCCCCACACAGTGGGATTGCTGAGAGGTGGTAGGAGGCCACGCCCCTTTTTACACCACTATGCAAACGTGCCTCTTGGTGCACTGCTGGTAGGGCGATGAGGTCCCCTTGTGTCCGTGTGATCCTCAGGACTGAAGTGGACTTCATCCCCCAAGCAGCAGTGCGCCAGGAGGCATGTTTGCAGAGTGGTGTAAAAAGGGGGCGTGGCCTCTGACCACTCCCAGCAATCCAGCTGTGTGGGGCTTACTAGAGGCAACAGGAGGGTTAGTTGGCCCCCAGGGACCCTCAGGAGGCAAGGGGACTTCATCCTCCAACCAAGAGCGTGCCAGGAGGCGCGTTTGCAGAGTGGTGGAGAAAGGGGGCGTGGCTTGTGTCCACCTTTCAGCAATCCCACTGTGTGGGGCTTACTGGAGGTAACAGGTAGGCTTGTTGGCCCCTAAGAACCCCCAGCAGCGAAGAGGACTTCAATCGCCATCCAAGAGCGCACCAGGGAGTGCGTTTGCAGAGTGGTGGGCAAAGGGGGCCTGGCCTGCTATGAGAATTTAGCAATCCTGCTGTGTGGGACTTACTGGAGGTATTAGGAGGGGTAGTTGGCCCCCAAAAATGTCCTTGGGGGCCAACTACCCCTCCTGTTACCTGCAGTAAGTCCCACACAGTGGGATTGATAAGAGGTCTTCAGAGGCCATGCCCCCCTTTCTCCACCACTCTGCAAACGCGCCTCCTGGCACACTATGGGTTGGGGGATGAAGTTTCTCCTGAGTGACTTTAGGGGACAAGAATCCCTCCTGGTACCTTCTGTAGCAGCAGAATTCCTGAGCATTGGTCGGAGTCCAGGCTCCCTTTCTCCACCACTCTGCAAATGCGATTACTAGTTAAAGAAGCATTTGCAATGTAATAGGTCTCTCATTTGAAGAGTTAGAGCTATTGGCGTTGTAAATGTAAAAGTATTTTACTCATGTTTTTGGAGTGGAGTGGATGTAAGTTGTGTGTAGTGGAATTATGTGGTATGTTGTGCAGTGAAATTATGTGGATAGAAAGTATGTGGTATTTAGTGTATAGGAATTATGTAGAGTAGGATTATGTGTTATGGAGAGTAATTACGTGGTATGGTAGTATGTGTTGTGGAGTGGTAACCTCAGGTTTAGTCTTCCTCATTTCCATAGAAGCTAAACTATAAAATCAATGAGACAAAAAAAAGAAGGAACCACTTCTGGACCTAGTCAAATGTATGAAGAGGGCCACTTGAATTATGTGACTGGCTGCACAGACTTTCGCACAATAATACATTTTTGCATTTGCCACATAATCCATCATCTGCTGCATAATCTTCAGATTTGAACAAAAAAACCAAGCTGCAAAGGCTCAAATGTTACCAAAAATACAGAGACAAGTGTTACATCGCGGTGGAAGGCCCTTTGCAAACATAGAATGGTCACCTGTTACTTATTGCTAAGTGTGGGTTTTAAATTGATACTAAGGTTATGCAAAAAACTCTGGCTTCTTTCTGTGTCTCTCTTGCCTCTTTCTGCATTTCTCTTGCTTCTTTCTGCACTTTTCTTCATTTTTCTGCACTTCTCTTGCCTCTTTCTGCACATCTCTTCCGTTTTCTGCACCTCCCTTCTTTCTGCAAGTGTCTTGCTTCTTTCTGCACCCCTGTTGCCTCTTTCTTCTGCACCTCTGCTGCCTCTTTCTGCACCTCGGTTGCTTCTTTCTGCACTTCTCTTGCCTCTTTCTGCACCCTCACCCTCTTTCTGCACCTCTTGCCTCTTTCTGCACCTCTCTTGCTTCTTTCTGCACCCCTCTTGCCTCTTTCAGCACCTCTGTTGCTTCTTTCTGCACATCTCTTGTTTCTTTCTGCACCTTTTGCTTCTCTCTGCACCACTCTTGCCTCTTTCTGCACCCTTCTTCTCTTTTTCTATACCTCTCTTGCCTCTTTCCGTACCTCGCTTTCCTCTTTCTGCAGTTCTCTTGCTTCTTTATGCACCTCTTTTGCTTCTTTCTGCACTTCTCTTGCCTCTTTCTGCACCCCTCTTGCCTCTTTCTGCACCTCTGTTGGTTCTTTCTGCACTGCTCCTGCTTCTTTCTGCAACTCTCTTGCAAATTTCTGCACCCCTGTTGCCTCTTTCTGCACCCCTCTTCCCTCTTTCTGCACCTCTCTTGCCTCTGTCTGCACCCCTGTTCCCTCTTTCTGCATCTTTTTTACCTGTTACTGCAAGTCTCTTGCGTCTTTCTGCAGTTCTTTTGCCTCTTTCTGCACCTCTGTTGCTTCTTTCTGCACTGCTCTTGCCTCTTTATGCACCCCTCTTGCCACTTTCTGCACCCCTGTTGCTTTTTTCTGCACTTTCCTTGCTTCTTTATGTACCTCTATGCTTCTTTCTGAACCCCTCTTGCCTCTTTCTGCACCCCTCTTCCCTCTTTCTGCACCGCTCTTGCCTCTTTCTGCACCTCTGTTGCTTCTTTCTGCACTTCTCTTGCTTCTTTCTGCACCTCTCTTGCTTCTTTCTGCACCTCTCTTGCTTCTTTCGGCACCACTGTTGCCTCTTTCTGCACTCGTCTCCCCTCTTTCTGCTCCTCTCTTGTCTTTTTGGGCACCTCTCTTGTCTCTTTGTGCACCCCTCTTCCCTGCACCTCACTTGCCTCTTTCTGTACCTCTCTTGCTTCTTTCTGCATTTCTGTTCCATCTTTCTGCACTTCTCTTGCCTCTTTCTGCACCTCTGTTGCTTCTTTCAGCACTTCTCTTACCTCTTTCTGCACCCTTCTCTTGTCTCTTTCTGCACCTCTGTTCCTTCTTTCTGCACTTCTCTTCCCTTGTTCTGCAACTCTGTTGCTTCTTTCTGTACTTCTCTTGCTTCGTTCTGGACCTCTCTTATTTCTTTCGGCACCACTGTTGCCTATTTCTGCACTCGTCTTACCTCTTTCTGCACCTCTCTTGTCTTTTTGTGCACCTGTCTTGTCTCTTTCTGCACTTCTGTTGCCTCTGTCTGCACCTCTGTTGCTTCTTTCTGCACTTCTCTTGCCTCTTTCTGCAATTCTCTTGCCTCTTTCTGCATTTCTGTTGCTTCTTTCTGCACCCCTGTTGCCCCTTTCGGCATCTTTTTTACCTGTTACTGCAAGTCTCTTGCGTCTTTCTGCAGTTCTTTCGCCTCTTTCTGCACCACTGTTGCTTCTTTCTACACTTCTCTTGCCTATTTCTGTACCCCTCTTTCCACTTTCTGCACCCCTGTTGCTTTTTTCTGCACATTCCTTGCTCCTTTCTGTACCTCTATGCTTCTTTCTGCACCCGTCTTGCCTCTTTCTGCACCCCTCTTCCCTCTTTCTACACCACTCTTGCCTCTTTCTGCACCTCTCTTGCCTCTTTCTACACTTCTCTTGCCTCTTTCTGCACCTCTGTTGCTTCTTTCTGCACTTCTCTTTCTTCTTTCTGCACCTCTCTTGCTTCTTTTGGCACCACTGTTACCTCTTTCTGCACTCGTCTCCCCTCTTTCTGCTACTCTCTTGTCTTTTTGTGCACCTCTCTTGTCTCTTTGTGCACCCCTCTTCCCTGTTCCTGCACCACACTTGCCTCTTTCTGTACCTCTCTTGCTTCTTTCTGCATTTCTGTTGCTTCTTTATGCACTTCTCTTGCCTCTTTCTGCATTTCTGTTCCATCTTTCTGCACTCGTCTTACCTCTTTCTGCACCTCTCTTATCTTTTTGTGCATCTGTCTTGTCTCTTTGTGCACCTCTCTTGCCTCTTTTTGTACCCCTGTTCCCTCTTTCTGCACCCCTCTCTTGTCTCTTTCTGCACCTCTGTTCCTTCTTTCTGCACTTCTCTTCCCTCTTTCTGCACATCTGTTGCTTCTTTCTGTACTTCTCTTGCTTCTTTCTGCACCTCTCTTGCTTCGTTCTGCACCTCTCTTGCTTCTTTCGGCACCACGGTTGCCTCTTTCTGCACTCGTCTTGCCTCTTTCTGCACCTCTCTTGTCTTTTTGTGCACCTCTCTTGTCTCTTTGTGCACCTCTCTTGCCTCTTTCTGCACTTCTGTTGCCTCTTTCTGCATCTCATTTGCATCTTTCTGCACCTCTCTTGCCTCTTTCTGCAACTCTCTTACCTCTTTCTGCACCTCACTTGACTATTTCTGCACTTCTCTTGCTTTATCAGCACCTCTCTCGTTTCTTTCTGCAACTCTCTTGTCGCTTTCATCAATTCTCTTGCTGCTTTCTACACCTCTGTTGCTTCTTTCAGAACTTCTCTTTCCTCTTTCTGCACTTCTCTTGTCTGTTCTGCCCCTCTGATGCCTTTTTCTGCACCTCACTTGCTTCTTTCTGCACCCCTCTGACTTATTTCTGCACCCTTCTTCCCTCTTTCTGCACCTCTCTTGCCTCTTTTTGTACCCCTGTTCCCTCTTTCTGTACCTCTCCTGCCTGTTTCTGCATGTCTCTTGCCTCTCTCTGCACTTCTCTAGCCTCTATCTGCACCTCTGTTGCTTCTTTCTGCACTTCTTTTGCCTCTTTCCCGCACCTCTCTCGTCTCTTTCTGCACCTCTGTTGCTTCTTTCTGCACTTCCTTTCCTTCTTTCTGCACCTCTCTTGCTTATTTCTGCACCACTCTTGCCTCTTTCTGCATCCTTCTTCCCTCTTTGTGCACCTCTTACCTATTTCTGTACCTCTCTTGCCTCTTTCTGCACCCCTCTTGCCTCTTTCAACACCTCTGTTGCTTCTTTATGCACATTTCTTGTTTCTTACTGCACCTCTCGCTTCTTTCTGCACCACTCTTGCCTCTTTCTGCACCCTTCTTCCCTTTTTCTATACCTTTCTTTCCTCTTTCCACACCTCTCTTTCCTCTTTCTGCAATTCTCTTGCCTCTTTATGCACCTCTTTTGCTTCTTTCTGCACTTCTCTTGCCTCTTTCTCTACCCCTCTTGCCTCTTTCTGCACCTCTGATGGGTCTTTCTGCACTGCTCTTGCTTCTTTCTGCACCTCACTTGCAACTTTCTGCACCCCTGTTGCCTCTTTCTGCATCCCTCTTTCCTCTTTCTGCACTTCTCTTACTTCTGTCTCCACCCCTGTTCCCTCTTTCTGCATCCTCTTTACCTGTTTCTGCACCTCTCTTGCCTCTTTCTGCACTTCTCTTGCCTCTTTTTGCACCTCTGTTGCTTCTTTCTGCACTTCTCTTGCTTCTTTCTACACCTCTCTTGTTTCTTTCTGCTCCTCTCTTGCGTCTTTCGGCACTACTGTTGCCTCTTTCTGCACTCGTTTACTATCTTTCTGCACCTCTCTTGTCTCTTTGTGCACCCCTCTTCCCTGTTCCTGCACCTCACTTTCGGCTTTCTGTACCTCTCTTGCTTCTTTCTGTATTTCTGTTGCTTCTTTCTGCACTTCTCTTGGCTATTTCTGCATTTCTGTTCCATATTTCTGCACTTCTCTTGCCTCTTTCTGCACCTCTGTTGCTTCTTTTAGCACTTCTCTTACCTTTTTCTGCACCCCTCTTTTATCTCTTTCTGTACCTCTATTCCTTCTTTCTGCACTTCTCTTCCCTCTTTATGCACCTATGTTGCTTCTTTCTGCACTTCTCTTGCTTCTTTCTCTACCTCTCTTGCTTCTTTCTGCACCTCTCTTGCTTCTTTCGGCACCACTGTTGCCTCTTTCTGTACTTGTCTTCCCTCTTACTGCACCCTTCTTCCCTTTTTCTCTACCTCTCTTGCCTCTTTCCACACCTCTCTTTCCTCTTTCTGCAGTTCTCTTGCCTCTTTATGCACCTCTTTTGATTCTTTCTGCACTTCTCTTGCCTCTTTCTGCACCCCTCTTGCCTCTTTCTGCACCTCTGTTGGTTCTTTCTGCACTGCTCTTGCTTCTTTCTGCACCTCTCTTGCAAATTCCTGCACCCCTGTTGCCTCTTTCTGCATCCCTCTTTCCTCTTTCTTCACTTCTCTTGCCTCTGTCTGCTCCCCTGCTCCCTTATTCTGCATATTTTTTATTTGTTTCTGCAAGTCTCTTCCCTCTTTCTGCAGTTCTTTGGCCTCTTTCTGCACATCTGTTGCTACTTTCAGCACTTCTCTTGCCTCTTTCTGCACCCCTCTTGCCTTTTTCTGCACCCCGTTGATTTTTCTGCACTTTCCTTGCTTCTTTCTGTACCCCTATGCTTCTTCCTGCACCCCTCTTGCCTCTTTCTGCCCGCCTCTTCCCTCTTTCTGAACCACTCTTGCCTCTTTCTGCACCTCTCTTGCCTATTTCTGCACTTCTCTTGCTTTTTCTGCACCTCTCTTTCTTCTTTCTGCACCCCTGTTGCCTCTTTCTGCACTCTTCTTCCCTCTTTCTGCACCTCTCTTGTCTTTTTGTGCACCTCTCTTGTCTTTTTGTGCACCTCTCTTGCCTCTTTCTGCACCGCTCTTGCCTCTTTCTGCACCTCTCTTGCCTCTTTCTGCACTTCTCTTGCCTCTTTTTGCACCTCTGTTGCTTCTTTCTACACCTCTGTTGCTTCTTTCTGCTCCTCTCTTGCTTCTTTCGGCACCACTGTTGCCTCTTTCTGCACTCGTCTTCTCTCTTTCTGCACCTCTCTTGTCTCTTTGTGCATCCCTCTTCCCTGTTCCTGCACCTCACTTGCAGCTTTCTGTACCTCTCTTGCTTCTTTCTGTATTTCTGTTGCTTCTTTCTGCACTTCTCTTGCCTATTTCTGCATTTCTGTTCCATATTTCTGCACTTCTCTTGCCTCTTTCTGCACCTTTGTTGCTTCTTTTAGCACTTCTCTTACCTTTTTCTGCACCCCTCTTTTATCTCTTTCTGTACCTCTATTCCTTCTTTCTGCACTTCTCTTCCCTCTTTATGCACCTCTGTTGCTTCTTTCTGCACTTCTCTTGCTTCTTTCTGCACCTCCCTTGCTTCTCTCTGCACCTCTCTTGCTTCTTTTGGCACCACTGTTGCCTCTTTCTGCACTCGTCTTCCCTCTTACTGCACCCTTCTTCCCTTTTTCTCTACCTCTCTTGCCTCTTTCCACACCTCTCTTTCCTCTTTCTGCAGTTCTCTTGCCTCTTTATGCACCTCTTTTGATTCTTTCTGCACTTCTCTTGCCTCTTTCTGCACCCCTCTTGCCTCTTTCTGCACCTCTGTTGGTTCTTTCTGCACTGCTCTTGCTTCTTTCTGCACCTCTCTTGCAAATTTCTGCACCCCTGTTGCCTCTTTCTGCACCCCTCTTTCCTCTTTCTTCACTTCTCTTGCCTCTGTCTGCTTCCCTATTTTTTATTAGTTTCTGCAAGTCTCTTGCCTCTTTCTGCAGTTCTTTGGCCTCTTTCTGCACCTCTGTTGCTTCTTTCTGCACTTCTCTTGCCTCTTTCTGCACCCCTCTTGCCGCTTTCTGCACCCCGTTGATTTTTCTGCACTTTCCTTGCTTCTTTCTGTACCTCTATGCTTCTTCCTGCACCCCTCTTGCCTCTTTCTGCACCCCTCTTCCCTCTTTCTGCACCACTCTTGCCTCTTTCTGCATCTCTCTTGCCTATTTCTGCACTTCTCTTGCTTCTTTCTGCACCTCTCTTTCTTCTTTCTGCACCCCTGTTGCCTCTTTCTGCACTTCTGTTGCCTCTTTCTGCACCTCTGTTGCTTCTTTCTGCACTTCTCTTGCCTCTTTCTGCATTTTTGTTGCTTCTTTATGCACTTCTCTTGCCTCATTCTGCATTTCTGTTAATTCTTTCTGCACTTCTCTTGCCTCTTTCTGCACCTGTGTTGCTTCTTTCTGCCCCACTCTTGCCTCTTTCTGCAACTTTCTTCCCTTTTTCTATACCTCTCTTGCCTCTTTCCGCACCTCTTTTGCTTCTTTCTGCAGTTCTCTTGCCTCTTTCTGCAGTTCTTTTGCCTCTTTATGCACCTCTGTTTGGTCTTTCTGCACTCTTCTTGCTTCTTTTTGCACCTCTCTTGCAACTTTCTGCACCCCTGTTGCCTCTTTCTGCACCCCTCTTCCCTCTTTCTGCACCTCTCTTGCCTCTGTCTGCACCCCTGTTCCCTCTTTCTGCATCTTTTTTACCTGTTTCTGCAAGTCTCTTGCCTCTTTCTGCAGTTCATTTGCCTCTTTCTGTACCTCTGTTGCTTCTTTCTACACTTCTCTTGACTCTTTTTGCACCCGTCTTGCCTCTTTCTGCACCCCGGTTGCTTTTTTCTGCACTTTCCTTGCTTCTTTCTCTACCTCTTGCTTCTTTCTGCACCCCTCTTCCCTCTTTCTGCACCGCTCTTGCCTCTTTCTGCACCTCTCTTGCCTCTTTCTACACTTTTCTTGCCTCTTTCTACACCTCTGTTGCTTCTTTCTGCACTTCTCTTGCTTCTTTCTGCACTTCTCTTGCTTTATCAGCACCTCTCTCGTTTCTTTCTGCAACTCTCTTGTCGCTTTCATCAATTCTCTTGCTGCTTTCTACACCTCTGTTGCTTCTTTCAGAACTTCTCTTTCCTCTTTCTGCACTTCTCTTGTCTGTTCTGCCCCTCTGATGCCTTTTTCTGCACCTCACTTGCTTCTTTCTGCACCCCTCTGACTTATTTCTGCACCCTTCTTCCCTCTTTCTGCACCTCTCTTGCCTCTTTTTGTACCCCTGTTCCCTCTTTCTGTACCTCTCCTGCCTGTTTCTGCAGGTCTCTTGCCTCTCTCTGCACTTCTCTAGCCTCTATCTGCACCTCTGTTGCTTCTTTCTGCACTTCTGTTGCCTCTTTCCAGCACCTCTCTCGTCTCTTTCTGCACCTCTGTTGCTTCTTTCTGCACTTCCTTTCCTTCTTTCTGCACCTCTCTTGCTTATTTCTGCACCACTCTTGCCTCTTTCTGCATCCTTCTTCCCTCTTTGTGCACCTCTTACCTATTTCTGTACCTCTCTTGCCTCTTTCTGCACCCCTCTTGCCTCTTTCAACACCTCTGTTGCTTCTTTATGCACATTTCTTGTTTCTTACTGCACCTCTCGCTTCTTTCTGCACCACTCTTGCCTCTTTCTGCACCCTTCTTCCCTTTTTCTATACCTCTCTTTCCTCTTTCCACACCTCTCTTTCCTCTTTCTGCAATTCTCTTGCCTCTTTATGCACCTCTTTTGCTTCTTTCTGCACTTCTCTTGCCTCTTTCTCTACCCCTCTTGCCTCTTTCTGCACCTCTGATGGGTCTTTCTGCACTGCTCTTGCTTCTTTCTGCACCTCACTTGCAACTTTCTGCACCCCTGTTGCCTCTTTCTGCATCCCTCTTTCCTCTTTCTGCACTTCTCTTACTTCTGTCTCCACCCCTGTTCCCTCTTTCTGCATCCTCTTTACCTGTTTCTGCACCTCTCTTGCCTCTTTCTGCACTTCTCTTGCCTCTTTTTGCACCTCTGTTGCTTCTTTCTGCACTTCTCTTGCTTCTTTCTACACCTCTCTTGTTTCTTTCTGCTCCTCTCTTGCTTCTTTCGGCACTACTGTTGCCTCTTTCTGCACTCGTTTACTATCTTTCTGCACCTCTCTTGTCTCTTTGTTCACCCCTCTTCCCTGTTCCTGCACCTCACTTTCGGCTTTCTGTACCTCTCTTGCTTCTTTCTGTATTTCTGTTGCTTCTTTCTGCACTTCTCTTGGCTATTTCTGCATTTCTGTTCCATATTTCTGCACTTCTCTTGCCTCTTTCTGCACCTCTGTTGCTTCTTTTAGCACTTCTCTTACCTTTTTCTGCACCCCTCTTTTATCTCTTTCTGTACCTCTATTCCTTCTTTCTGCACTTCTCTTCCCTCTTTATGCACCTATGTTGCTTCTTTCTGCACTTCTCTTGCTTCTTTCTCTACCTCTCTTGCTTCTTTCTGCACCTCTCTTGCTTCTTTCGGCACCACTGTTGCCTCTTTCTGTACTTGTCTTCCCTCTTACTGCACCCTTCTTCCCTTTTTCTCTACCTCTCTTGCCTCTTTCCACACCTCTCTTTCCTCTTTCTGCAGTTCTCTTGCCTCTTTATGCACCTCTTTTGATTCTTTCTGCACTTCTCTTGCCTCTTTCTGCACCCCTCTTGCCTCTTTCTGCACCTCTGTTGGTTCTTTCTGCACTGCTCTTGCTTCTTTCTGCACCTCTCTTGCAAATTCCTGCACCCCTGTTGCCTCTTTCTGCATCCCTCTTTCCTCTTTCTTCACTTCTCTTGCCTCTGTCTGCTCCCCTGCTCCCTTATTCTGCATATTTTTTATTTGTTTCTGCAAGTCTCTTCCCTCTTTCTGCAGTTCTTTGGCCTCTTTCTGCACCTCTGTTGCTACTTTCAGCACTTCTCTTGCCTCTTTCTGCACCCCTCTTGCCTTTTTCTGCACCCCGTTGATTTTTCTGCACTTTCCTTGCTTCTTTCTGTACCCCTATGCTTCTTCCTGCACCCCTCTTGCCTCTTTCTGCCCGCCTCTTCCCTCTTTCTGAACCACTCTTGCCTCTTTCTGCACCTCTCTTGCCTATTTCTGCACTTCTCTTGCTTTTTCTGCACCTCTCTTTCTTCTTTCTGCACCCCTGTTGCCTCTTTCTGCACTCTTCTTCCCTCTTTCTGCACCTCTCTTGTCTTTTTGTGCACCTCTCTTGTCTTTTTGTGCACCTCTCTTGCCTCTTTCTGCAACGCTCTTGCCTCTTTCTGCACCTCTCTTGCCTCTATCTGCACTTCTCTTGCCTCTTTTTGCACCTCTGTTGCTTCTTTCTACACCTCTGTTGCTTCTTTCTGCTCCTCTCTTGCTTCTTTCGGCACCACTGTTGCCTCTTTCTGCACTCGTCTTCTCTCTTTCTGCACCTCTCTTGTCTCTTTGTGCATCCCTCTTCCCTGTTCCTGCACCTCACTTGCAGCTTTCTGTACCTCTCTTGCTTCTTTCTGTATTTCTGTTGCTTCTTTCTGCACTTCTCTTGCCTATTTCTGCATTTCTGTTCCATATTTCTGCACTTCTCTTGCCTCTTTCTGCACCTTTGTTGCTTCTTTTAGCACTTCTCTTACCTTTTTCTGCACCCCTCTTTTATCTCTTTCTGTACCTCTATTCCTTCTTTCTGCACTTCTCTTCCCTCTTTATGCACCTCTGTTGCTTCTTTCTGCACTTCTCTTGCTTCTTTCTGCACCTCCCTTGCTTCTCTCTGCACCTCTCTTGCTTCTTTTGGCACCACTGTTGCCTCTTTCTGCACTCGTCTTCCCTCTTACTGCACCCTTCTTCCCTTTTTCTCTACCTCTCTTGCCTCTTTCCACACCTCTCTTTCCTCTTTCTGCAGTTCTCTTGCCTCTTTATGCACCTCTTTTGATTCTTTCTGCACTTCTCTTGCCTCTTTCTGCACCCCTCTTGCCTCTTTCTGCACCTCTGTTGGTTCTTTCTGCACTGCTCTTGCTTCTTTCTGCACCTCTCTTGCAAATTTCTGCACCCCTGTTGCCTCTTTCTGCACCCCTCTTTCCTCTTTCTTCACTTCTCTTGCCTCTGTCTGCTTCCCTATTTTTTATTAGTTTCTGCAAGTCTCTTGCCTCTTTCTGCAGTTCTTTGGCCTCTTTCTGCACCTCTGTTGCTTCTTTCTGCACTTCTCTTGCCTCTTTCTGCACCCCTCTTGCCGCTTTCTGCACCCCGTTGATTTTTCTGCACTTTCCTTGCTTCTTTCTGTACCTCTATGCTTCTTCCAGCACCCCTCTTGCCTCTTTCTGCACCCCTCTTCCCTCTTTCTGCACCACTCTTGCCTCTTTCTGCATCTCTCTTGCCTATTTCTGCACTTCTCTTGCTTCTTTCTGCACCTCTCTTTCTTCTTTCTGCACCCCTGTTGCCTCTTTCTGCACTTCTGTTGCCTCTTTCTGCACCTCTGTTGCTTCTTTCTGCACTTCTCTTGCCTCTTTCTGCATTTTTGTTGCTTCTTTATGCACTTCTCTTGCCTCATTCTGCATTTCTGTTAATTCTTTCTGCACTTCTCTTGCCTCTTTCTGCACCTGTGTTGCTTCTTTCTGCCCCACTCTTGCCTCTTTCTGCAACTTTCTTCCCTTTTTCTATACCTCTCTTGCCTCTTTCCGCACCTCTTTTGCTTCTTTCTGCAGTTCTCTTGCCTCTTTCTGCAGTTCTTTTGCCTCTTTATGCACCTCTGTTTGGTCTTTCTGCACTCTTCTTGCTTCTTTTTGCACCTCTCTTGCAACTTTCTGCACCCCTGTTGCCTCTTTCTGCACCCCTCTTCCCTCTTTCTGCACCTCTCTTGCCTCTGTCTGCACCCCTGTTCCCTCTTTCTGCATCTTTTTACCTGTTTCTGCAAGTCTCTTGCCTCTTTCTGCAGTTCATTTGCCTCTTTCTGTACCTCTGTTGCTTCTTTCTACACTTCTCTTGACTCTTTTTGCACCCGTCTTGCCTCTTTCTGCACCCCGGTTGCTTTTTCTGCACTTTCCTTGCTTCTTTCTCTACCTCTTGCTTCTTTCTGCACCCCTCTTCCCTCTTTCTGCACCGCTCTTGCCTCTTTCTGCACCTCTCTTGCCTCTTTCTACACTTTTCTTGCCTCTTTCTACACCTCTGTTGCTTCTTTCTGCACTTCTCTTGCTTCTTTCTGCACTTCTCTTGCTTTATCAGCACCTCTCTCGTTTCTTTCTGCAACTCTCTTGTCGCTTTCATCAATTCTCTTGCTGCTTTCTCCACCTCTGTTGCTTCTTTCAGAACTTCTCTTTCCTCTTTCTGCACTTCTCTTGTCTGTTCTGCCCCTCTGATGCCTTTTTCTGCACCTCACTTGCTTCTTTCTGCACCCCTCTGACTTATTTCTGCACCCTTCTTCCCTCTTTCTGCACCTCTCTTGCCTCTTTTTGTACCCCTGTTCCCTCTTTCTGTACCTCTCCTGCCTGTTTCTGCAGGTCTCTTGCCCTCTCTCTGCACTTCTCTAGCCTCTATCTGCACCTCTGTTGCTTCTTTCTGCACTTCTGTTGCCTCTTTCCAGCACCTCTCTCGTCTCTTTCTGCACCTCTGTTGCTTCTTTCTGCACTTCCTTTCCTTCTTTCTGCACCTCTCTTGCTTATTTCTGCACCACTCTTGCCTCTTTCTGCATCCTTCTTCCCTCTTTGTGCACCTCTTACCTATTTCTGTACCTCTCTTGCCTCTTTCTGCACCCCTCTTGCCTCTTTCAACACCTCTGTTGCTTCTTTATGCACATTTCTTGTTTCTTACTGCACCTCTCGCTTCTTTCTGCACCACTCTTGCCTCTTTCTGCACCCTTCTTCCCTTTTTCTATACCTCTCTTTCCTCTTTCCACACCTCTCTTTCCTCTTTCTGCAATTCTCTTGCCTCTTTATGCACCTCTTTTGCTTCTTTCTGCACTTCTCTTGCCTCTTTCTCTACCCCTCTTGCCTCTTTCTGCACCTCTGATGGGTCTTTCTGCACTGCTCTTGCTTCTTTCTGCACCTCACTTGCAACTTTCTGCACCCCTGTTGCCTCTTTCTGCATCCCTCTTTCCTCTTTCTGCACTTCTCTTACTTCTGTCTCCACCCCTGTTCCCTCTTTCTGCATCCTCTTTACCTGTTTCTGCACCTCTCTTGCCTCTTTCTGCACTTCTCTTGCCTCTTTTTGCACCTCTGTTGCTTCTTTCTGCACTTCTCTTGCTTCTTTCTACACCTCTCTTGTTTCTTTCTGCTCCTCTCTTGCTTCTTTCGGCACTACTGTTGCCTCTTTCTGCACTTGTTTACTATCTTTCTGCACCTCTCTTGTCTCTTTGTTCACCCCTCTTCCCTGTTCCTGCACCTCACTTTCGGCTTTCTGTACCTCTCTTGCTTCTTTCTGTATTTCTGTTGCTTCTTTCTGCACTTCTCTTGGCTATTTCTGCATTTCTGTTCCATATTTCTGCACTTCTCTTGCCTCTTTCTGCACCTCTGTTGCTTCTTTTAGCACTTCTCTTACCTTTTTCTGCACCCCTCTTTTATCTCTTTCTGTACCTCTATTCCTTCTTTCTGCACTTCTCTTCCCTCTTTATGCACCTATGTTGCTTCTTTCTGCACTTCTCTTGCTTCTTTCTCTACCTCTCTTGCTTCTTTCTGCACCTCTCTTGCTTCTTTCGGCACCACTGTTGCCTCTTTCTGTACTTGTCTTCCCTCTTACTGCACCCTTCTTCCCTTTTCTCTACCTCTCTTGCCTCTTTCCACACCTCTCTTTCCTCTTTCTGCAGTTCTCTTGCCTCTTTATGCACCTCTTTTGATTCTTTCTGCACTTCTCTTGCCTCTTTCTGCACCCCTCTTGCCTCTTTCTGCACCTCTGTTGGTTCTTTCTGCACTGCTCTTGCTTCTTTCTGCACCTCTCTTGCAAATTCCTGCACCCCTGTTGCCTCTTTCTGCATCCCTCTTTCCTCTTTCTTCACTTCTCTTGCCTCTGTCTGCTCCCCTGCTCCCTTATTCTGCATATTTTTTGTTTGTTTCTGCAAGTCTCTTCCCTCTTTCTGCAGTTCTTTGGCCTCTTTCTGCACCTCTGTTGCTACTTTCCGCACTTCTCTTGCCTCTTTCTGCACCCCTCTTGCCTTTTTCTGCACCCCGTTGATTTTTCTGCACTTTCCTTGCTTCTTTCTGTACCCCTATGCTTCTTCCTGCACCCCTCTTGCCTCTTTCTGCCCGCCTCTTCCCTCTTTCTGAACCACTCTTGCCTCTTTCTGCACCTCTCTTGCCTATTTCTGCACTTCTCTTGCTTTTTCTGCACCTCTCTTTCTTCTTTCTGCACCCCTGTTGCCTCTTTCTGCACTCTTCTTCCCTCTTTCTGCACCTCTCTTGTCTTTTTGTGCACCTCTCTTGTCTTTTTGTGCACCTCTCTTGCCTCTTTCTGCAACGCTCTTGCCTCTTTCTGCACCTCTCTTGCCTCTATCTGCACTTCTCTTGCCTCTTTTTGCACCTCTGTTGCTTCTTTCTACACCTCTGTTGCTTCTTTCTGCTCCTCTCTTGCTTCTTTCGGCACCACTGTTGCCTCTTTCTGCACTCGTCTTCTCTCTTTCTGCACCTCTCTTGTCTCTTTGTGCATCCCTCTTCCCTGTTCCTGCACCTCACTTGCAGCTTTCTGTACCTCTCTTGCTTCTTTCTGTATTTCTGTTGCTTCTTTCTGCACTTCTCTTGCCTATTTCTGCATTTCTGTTCCATATTTCTGCACTTCTCTTGCCTCTTTCTGCACCTTTGTTGCTTCTTTTAGCACTTCTCTTACCTTTTTCTGCACCCCTCTTTTATCTCTTTCTGTACCTCTATTCCTTCTTTCTGCACTTCTCTTCCCTCTTTATGCACCTCTGTTGCTTCTTTCTGCACTTCTCTTGCTTCTTTCTGCACCTCCCTTGCTTCTCTCTGCACCTCTCTTGCTTCTTTTGGCACCACTGTTGCCTCTTTCTGCACTCGTCTTCCCTCTTACTGCACCCTTCTTCCCTTTTTCTCTACCTCTCTTGCCTCTTTCCACACCTCTCTTTCCTCTTTCTGCAGTTCTCTTGCCTCTTTATGCACCTCTTTTGATTCTTTCTGCACTTCTCTTGCCTCTTTCTGCACCCCTCTTGCCTCTTTCTGCACCTCTGTTGGTTCTTTCTGCACTGCTCTTGCTTCTTTCTGCACCTCTCTTGCAAATTTCTGCACCCCTGTTGCCTCTTTCTGCACCCCTCTTTCCTCTTTCTTCACTTCTCTTGCCTCTGTCTGCTTCCCTATTTTTTATTAGTTTCTGCAAGTCTCTTGCCTCTTTCTGCAGTTCTTTGGCCTCTTTCTGCACCTCTGTTGCTTCTTTCTGCACTTCTCTTGCCTCTTTCTGCACCCCTCTTGCCGCTTTCTGCACCCCGTTGATTTTTCTGCACTTTCCTTGCTTCTTTCTGTACCTCTATGCTTCTTCCTGCACCCCTCTTGCCTCTTTCTGCACCCCTCTTCCCTCTTTCTGCACCACTCTTGCCTCTTTCTGCATCTCTCTTGCCTATTTCTGCACTTCTCTTGCTTCTTTCTGCACCTCTCTTTCTTCTTTCTGCACCTCTGTTGCCTCTTTCTGCACTTCTGTTGCCTCTTTCTGCACCTCTGTTGCTTCTTTCTGCACTTCTCTTGCCTCTTTCTGCATTTTTGTTGCTTCTTTATGCACTTCTCTTGCCTCATTCTGCATTTCTGTTAATTCTTTCTGCACTTCTCTTGCCTCTTTCTGCACCTGTGTTGCTTCTTTCTGCCCCACTCTTGCCTCTTTCTGCAACTTTCTTCCCTTTTTCTATACCTCTCTTGCCTCTTTCCGCACCTCTTTTGCTTCTTTCTGCAGTTCTCTTGCCTCTTTCTGCAGTTCTTTTGCCTCTTTATGCACCTCTGTTTGGTCTTTCTGCACTCTTCTTGCTTCTTTTTGCACCTCTCTTGCAACTTTCTGCACCCCTGTTGCCTCTTTCTGCACCCCTCTTCCCTCTTTCTGCACCTCTCTTGCCTCTGTCTGCACCCCTGTTCCCTCTTTCTGCATCTTTTTTACCTGTTTCTGCAAGTCTCTTGCCTCTTTCTGCAGTTCATTTGCCTCTTTCTGTACCTCTGTTGCTTCTTTCTACACTTCTCTTGACTCTTTTTGCACCCGTCTTGCCTCTTTCTGCACCCCGGTTGCTTTTTCTGCACTTTCCTTGCTTCTTTCTCTACCTCTTGCTTCTTTCTGCACCCCTCTTCCCTCTTTCTGCACCGCTCTTGCCTCTTTCTGCACCTCTCTTGCCTCTTTCTACACTTTTCTTGCCTCTTTCTACACCTCTGTTGCTTCTTTCTGCACTTCTCTTGCTTCTTTCTGCACCTCTCTTGCTTCTATCAGCACCTCTCTCGTTTCTTTCTGCAACTCTCTTGTCGCTTTCATCAATTCTCTTGCTGCTTTCTACACCTCTGTTGCTTCTTTCAGAACTTCTCTTTCCTCTTTCTGCACTTCTCTTGTCTGTTCTGCCCTCTGATGCCTTTTTCTGCACCTCACTTGCTTCTTTCTGCACCCCTCTGACTTATTTCTGCACCCTTCTTCCCTCTTTCTGCACCTCTCTTGCCTCTTTCTGTACCCCTGTTCCCTCTTTCTGTACTTCTCCTGCCTGTTTCTGCAGGTCTCTTGCCTCTCTCTGCACTTCTCTAGCCTCTTTCTGCACCTCTGTTGCTTCTTTCTGCACTTCTGTTGCCTCTTTCCAGCACCTCTCTCGTCTCTTTCTGCACCTCTGTTGCTTCTTTCTGCACTTCCTTTCCTTCTTTCTGCACCTCTCTTGCTTATTTCTGCACCACTCTTGCTTCTTTCGGCACCATTGTTGCCTCTTTCTGTACTTGTCTTCCCTCTTACTGCACCCTTCTTCCCTTTTTCTCTACCTCTCTTGCCTCTTTCCACACCTCTCTTTCCTCTTTCTGCAGTTCTCTTGCCTCTTTATGCACCTCTTTTGATTCTTTCTGCACTTCTCTTGCCTCTTTCTGCACCCCTCTTGCCTCTTTCTGCACCTCTGTTGGTTCTTTCTGCACTGCTCTTGCTTCTTTCTGCACCTCTCTTGCAAATTCCTGCACCCCTGTTGCCTCTTTCTGCATCCCTCTTTCCTCTTTCTTCACTTCTCTTGCCTCTGTCTGCTCCCCTGCTCCCTTATTCTGCATATTTTTTATTTGTTTCTGCAAGTCTCTTCCCTCTTTCTGCAGTTCTTTGGCCTCTTTCTGCACCTCTGTTGCTACTTTCAGCACTTCTCTTGCCTCTTTCTGCACCCCTCTTGCCTTTTTCTGCACCCTGTTGATTTTTCTGCACTTTCCTTGCTTCTTTCTGTACCCCTATGCTTCTTCCTGCACCCCTCTTGCCTCTTTCTGCCCGCCTCTTCCCTCTTTCTGAACCACTCTTGCCTCTTTCTGCACCTCTCTTGCCTATTTCTGCACTTCTCTTGCTTTTTCTGCACCTCTCTTTCTTCTTTCTGCACCCCTGTTGCCTCTTTCTGCACTCTTCTTCCCTCTTTCTGCACCTCTCTTGTCTTTTTGTGCACCTCTCTTGTCTTTTTGTGCACCTCTCTTGCCTCTTTCTGCAACGCTCTTGCCTCTTTCTGCACCTCTCTTGCCTCTATCTGCACTTCTCTTGCCTCTTTTTGCACCTCTGTTGCTTCTTTCTACACCTCTGTTGCTTCTTTCTGCTCCTCTCTTGCTTCTTTCGGCACCACTGTTGCCTCTTTCTGCACTCGTCTTCTCTCTTTCTGCACCTCTCTTGTCTCTTTGTGCATCCCTCTTCCCTGTTCCTGCACCTCACTTGCAGCTTTCTGTACCTCTCTTGCTTCTTTCTGTATTTCTGTTGCTTCTTTCTGCACTTCTCTTGCCTATTTCTGCATTTCTGTTCCATATTTCTGCACTTCTCTTGCCTCTTTCTGCACCTTTGTTGCTTCTTTTAGCACTTCTCTTACCTCTTTCTGCACCCCTCTTTTATCTCTTTCTGTACCTCTATTCCTTCTTTCTGCACTTCTCTTCCCTCTTTATGCACCTCTGTTGCTTCTTTCTGCACTTCTCTTGCTTCTTTCTGCACCTCCCTTGCTTCTCTCTGCACCTCTCTTGCTTCTTTTGGCACCACTGTTGCCTCTTTCTGCACTCGTCTTCCCTCTTACTGCACCCTTCTTCCCTTTTTCTCTACCTCTCTTGCCTCTTTCCACACCTCTCTTTCCTCTTTCTGCAGTTCTCTTGCCTCTTTATGCACCTCTTTTGATTCTTTCTGCACTTCTCTTGCCTCTTTCTGCACCCCTCTTGCCTCTTTCTGCACCTCTGTTGGTTCTTTCTGCACTGCTCTTGCTTCTTTCTGCACCTCTCTTGCAAATTTCTGCACCCCTGTTGCCTCTTTCTGCACCCCTCTTTCCTCTTTCTTCACTTCTCTTGCCTCTGTCTGCTTCCCTATTTTTTATTAGTTTCTGCAAGTCTCTTGCCTCTTTCTGCAGTTCTTTGGCCTCTTTCTGCACCTCTGTTGCTTCTTTCTGCACTTCTCTTGCCTCTTTCTGCACCCCTCTTGCCGCTTTCTGCACCCTGTTGATTTTTCTGCACTTTCCTTGCTTCTTTCTGTACCTCTATGCTTCTTCCTGCACCCCTCTTGCCTCTTTCTGCACCCCTCTTCCCTCTTTCTGCACCACTCTTGCCTCTTTCTGCATCTCTCTTGCCTATTTCTGCACTTCTCTTGCTTCTTTCTGCACCTCTCTTTCTTCTTTCTGCACCTCTGTTGCCTCTTTCTGCACTTCTGTTGCCTCTTTCTGCACCTCTGTTGCTTCTTTCTGCACTTCTCTTGCCTCTTTCTGCATTTTTGTTGCTTCTTTATGCACTTCTCTTGCCTCATTCTGCATTTCTGTTAATTCTTTCTGCACTTCTCTTGCCTCTTTCTGCACCTGTGTTGCTTCTTTCTGCCCCACTCTTGCCTCTTTCTGCAACTTTCTTCCCTTTTTCTATACCTCTCTTGCCTCTTTCCTGCACCTCTTTTGCTTCTTTCTGCAGTTCTCTTGCCTCTTTCTGCAGTTCTCTTGCCTCTTTATGCACCTCTGTTTGGTCTTTCTGCACTCTTCTTGCTTCTTTCTGCACCTCTCTTGCAACTTTCTGCACCTCTGTTGCCTCTTTCTGCACCCCTCTTCCCTCTTTCTGCACCTCTCTTGCCTCTGTCTGCACCCCTGTTCCCTCTTTCTGCATCTTTTTTACCTGTTTCTGCAAGTCTCTTGCCTCTTTCTGCAGTTCATTTGCCTCTTTCTGTACCTCTGTTGCTTCTTTCTGCACTTCTCTTGCCTCTTTCTGCACCCGTCTTGCCTCTTTCTGCACCCCGGTTGCTTTTTCTGCACTTTCCTTGCTTCTTTCTCTACCTCTATGCTTCTTTCTGCACCCCTCTTCCCTCTTTCTGCACCGCTCTTGCCTCTTTCTGCACCTCTCTTGCCTCTTTCTACACTTTTCTTGCCTCTTTCTACACCTCTGTTGCTTCTTTCTGCACTTCTCTTGCTTCTTTCTGCACTTCTCTTGCTTTATCAGCACCTCTCTCGTTTCTTTCTGCAACTCTCTTGTCGCTTTCATCAATTCTCTTGCTGCTTTCTACACCTCTGTTGCTTCTTTCAGAACTTCTCTTTCCTCTTTCTGCACTTCTCTTGTCTGTTCTGCCCCTCTGATGCCTCTTTCTGCACCTCACTTGCTTCTTTCTGCACCCCTCTGACTTATTTCTGCACCCTTCTTCCCTCTTTCTGCACCTCTCTTGCCTCTTTTTGTACCCCTGTTCCCTCTTTCTGTACCTCTCCTGCCTGTTTCTGCAGGTCTCTTGCCTCTCTCTGCACTTCTCTAGCCTCTATCTGCACCTCTGTTGCTTCTTTCTGCACTTCTGTTGCCTCTTTCCAGCACCTCTCTCGTCTCTTTCTGCACCTCTGTTGCTTCTTTCTGCACTTCCTTTGCCTTCTTTCTGCACCTCTCTTGCTTATTTCTGCACCACTCTTGCCTCTTTCTGCATCCTTCTTCCCTCTTTGTGCACCTCTTACCTATTTCTGTACCTCTCTTGCCTCTTTCTGCACCTCTCTTGCCTCTTTCAACACCTCTGTTGCTTCTTTATGCACATTTCTTGTTTCTTACTGCACCTCTCGCTTCTTTCTGCACCACTCTTGCCTCTTTCTGCACCCTTCTTCCCTTTTTCTATACCTCTCTTTCCTCTTTCCACACCTCTCTTTCCTCTTTCTGCAATTCTCTTGCCTCTTTCTGCACCTCTTTTGCTTCTTTCTGCACTTCTCTTGCCTCTTTCTGCTACCCCTCTTGCCTCTTTCTGCACCTCTGATGGGTCTTTCTGCACTGCTCTTGCTTCTTTCTGCACCTCACTTGCAACTTTCTGCACCCCTGTTGCCTCTTTCTGCATCCTCTTTCCTCTTTCTGCACTTCTCTTACTTCTGTCTCCACCCCTGTTCCCTCTTTCTGCATCCTCTTTACCTGTTTCTGCACCTCTCTTGCCTCTTTCTGCACTTCTCTTGCCTCTTTTTGCACCTCTGTTGCTTCTTTCTGCACTTCTCTTGCTTCTTTCTACACCTCTCTTGTTTCTTTCTGCTCCTCTCTTGCTTCTTTCGGCACTACTGTTGCCTCTTTCTGCACTCGTTTACTATCTTTCTGCACCTCTCTTGTCTCTTTGTTCACCTCTCTTCCCTGTTCCTGCACCTCACTTTCGGCTTTCTGTACCTCTCTTGCTTCTTTCTGTATTTCTGTTGCTTCTTTCTGCACTTCTCTTGGCTATTTCTGCATTTCTGTTCCATATTTCTGCACTTCTCTTGCCTCTTTCTGCACCTCTGTTGCTTCTTTTAGCACTTCTCTTACCTTTTTCTGCACCCCTCTTTTATCTCTTTCTGTACCTCTATTCCTTCTTTCTGCACTTCTCTTCCCTCTTTATGCACCTATGTTGCTTCTTTCTGCACTTCTCTTGCTTCTTTCTCTACCTCTCTTGCTTCTTTCTGCACCTCTCTTGCTTCTTTCGGCACCACTGTTGCCTCTTTCTGTACTTGTCTTCCCTCTTACTGCACCCTTCTTCCCTTTCTCTACCTCTCTTGCCTCTTTCCACACCTCTCTTTCCTCTTTCTGCAGTTCTCTTGCCTCTTTATGCACCTCTTTTGATTCTTTCTGCACTTCTCTTGCCTCTTTCTGCACCCCTCTTGCCTCTTTCTGCACCTCTGTTGGTTCTTTCTGCACTGCTCTTGCTTCTTTCTGCACCTCTCTTGCAAATTCCTGCACCCCTGTTGCCTCTTTCTGCATCCCTCTTTCCTCTTTCTTCACTTCTCTTGCCTCTGTCTGCTCCCCTGCTCCCTTATTCTGCATATTTTTTATTTGTTTCTGCAAGTCTCTTCCCTCTTTCTGCAGTTCTTTGGCCTCTTTCTGCACCTCTGTTGCTACTTTCAGCACTTCTCTTGCCTCTTTCTGCACCCCTCTTGCCTTTTTCTGCACCCCGTTGATTTTTCTGCACTTTCCTTGCTTCTTTCTGTACCCCTATGCTTCTTCCTGCACCCCTCTTGCCTCTTTCTGCCCGCCTCTTCCCTCTTTCTGAACCACTCTTGCCTCTTTCTGCACCTCTCTTGCCTATTTCTGCACTTCTCTTGCTTCTTTCTGCACCTCTCTTTCTTCTTTCTGCACCCCTGTTGCCTCTTTCTGCACTCTTCTTCCCTCTTTCTGCACCTCTCTTGTCTTTTTGTGCACCTCTCTTGTCTTTTTGTGCACCTCTCTTGCCTCTTTCTGCAACGCTCTTGCCTCTTTCTGCACCTCTCTTGCCTCTATCTGCACTTCTCTTGCCTCTTTTTGCACCTCTGTTGCTTCTTTCTACACCTCTGTTGCTTCTTTCTGCTCCTCTCTTGCTTCTTTCGGCACCACTGTTGCCTCTTTCTGCACTCGTCTTCTCTCTTTCTGCACCTCTCTTGTCTCTTTGTGCATCCCTCTTCCCTGTTCCTGCACCTCACTTGCAGCTTTCTGTACCTCTCTTGCTTCTTTCTGTATTTCTGTTGCTTCTTTCTGCACTTCTCTTGCCTATTTCTGCATTTCTGTTCCATATTTCTGCACTTCTCTTGCCTCTTTCTGCACCTTTGTTGCTTCTTTTAGCACTTCTCTTACCTTTTCTGCACCCCTCTTTTATCTCTTTCTGTACCTCTATTCCTTCTTTCTGCACTTCTCTTCCCTCTTTATGCACCTCTGTTGCTTCTTTCTGCACTTCTCTTGCTTCTTTCTGCACCTCCCTTGCTTCTCTCTGCACCTCTCTTGCTTCTTTTGGCACCACTGTTGCCTCTTTCTGCACTCGTCTTCCCTCTTACTGCACCCTTCTTCCCTTTTTCTCTACCTCTCTTGCCTCTTTCCACACCTCTCTTTCCTCTTTCTGCAGTTCTCTTGCCTCTTTATGCACCTCTTTTGATTCTTTCTGCACTTCTCTTGCCTCTTTCTGCACCCCTCTTGCCTCTTTCTGCACCTCTGTTGGTTCTTTCTGCACTGCTCTTGCTTCTTTCTGCACCTCTCTTGCAAATTTCTGCACCCCTGTTGCCTCTTTCTGCACCCCTCTTTCCTCTTTCTTCACTTCTCTTGCCTCTGTCTGCTTCCCTATTTTTTATTAGTTTCTGCAAGTCTCTTGCCTCTTTCTGCAGTTCTTTGGCCTCTTTCTGCACCTCTGTTGCTTCTTTCTGCACTTCTCTTGCCTCTTTCTGCACCCCTCTTGCCGCTTTCTGCACCCCGTTGATTTTTCTGCACTTTCCTTGCTTCTTTCTGTACCTCTATGCTTCTTCCTGCACCCCTCTTGCCTCTTTCTGCACCCCTCTTCCCTCTTTCTGCACCACTCTTGCCTCTTTCTGCATCTCTCTTGCCTATTTCTGCACTTCTCTTGCTTCTTTCTGCACCTCTCTTTCTTCTTTCTGCACCCCTGTTGCCTCTTTCTGCACTTCTGTTGCCTCTTTCTGCACCTCTGTTGCTTCTTTCTGCACTTCTCTTGCCTCTTTCTGCATTTTTGTTGCTTCTTTATGCACTTCTCTTGCCTCATTCTGCATTTCTGTTAATTCTTTCTGCACTTCTCTTGCCTCTTTCTGCACCTGTGTTGCTTCTTTCTGCCCCACTCTTGCCTCTTTCTGCAACTTTCTTCCCTTTTTCTATACCTCTCTTGCCTCTTTCCGCACCTCTTTTGCTTCTTTCTGCAGTTCTCTTGCCTCTTTCTGCAGTTCTTTTGCCTCTTTATGCACCTCTGTTTGGTCTTTCTGCACTCTTCTTGCTTCTTTTTGCACCTCTCTTGCAACTTTCTGCACCCCTGTTGCCTCTTTCTGCACCCCTCTTCCCTCTTTCTGCACCTCTCTTGCCTCTGTCTGCACCCCTGTTCCCTCTTTCTGCATCTTTTTACCTGTTTCTGCAAGTCTCTTGCCTCTTTCTGCAGTTCATTTGCCTCTTTCTGTACCTCTGTTGCTTCTTTCTACACTTCTCTTGACTCTTTTTGCACCCGTCTTGCCTCTTTCTGCACCCGGTTGCTTTTTCTGCACTTTCCTTGCTTCTTTCTCTACCTCTTGCTTCTTTCTGCACCCCTCTTCCCTCTTTCTGCACCGCTCTTGCCTCTTTCTGCACCTCTCTTGCCTCTTTCTACACTTTTCTTGCCTCTTTCTACACCTCTGTTGCTTCTTTCTGCACTTCTCTTGCTTCTTTCTGCACTTCTCTTGCTTTATCAGCACCTCTCTCGTTTCTTTCTGCAACTCTCTTGTCGCTTTCATCAATTCTCTTGCTGCTTTCTACACCTCTGTTGCTTCTTTCAGAACTTCTCTTTCCTCTTTCTGCACTTCTCTTGTCTGTTCTGCCCCTCTGATGCCTTTTTCTGCACCTCACTTGCTTCTTTCTGCACCCCTCTGACTTATTTCTGCACCCTTCTTCCCTCTTTCTGCACCTCTCTTGCCTCTTTTTGTACCCCTGTTCCCTCTTTCTGTACCTCTCCTGCCTGTTTCTGCAGGTCTCTTGCCTCTCTCTGCACTTCTCTAGCCTCTATCTGCACCTCTGTTGCTTCTTTCTGCACTTCTGTTGCCTCTTTCCAGCACCTCTCTCGTCTCTTTCTGCACCTCTGTTGCTTCTTTCTGCACTTCCTTTCCTTCTTTCTGCACCTCTCTTGCTTATTTCTGCACCACTCTTGCCTCTTTCTGCATCCTTCTTCCCTCTTTGTGCACCTCTTACCTATTTCTGTACCTCTCTTGCCTCTTTCTGCACCCCTCTTGCCTCTTTCAACACCTCTGTTGCTTCTTTATGCACATTTCTTGTTTCTTACTGCACCTCTCGCTTCTTTCTGCACCACTCTTGCCTCTTTCTGCACCCTTCTTCCCTTTTTCTATACCTCTCTTTCCTCTTTCCACACCTCTCTTTCCTCTTTCTGCAATTCTCTTGCCTCTTTATGCACCTCTTTTGCTTCTTTCTGCACTTCTCTTGCCTCTTTCTCTACCCCTCTTGCCTCTTTCTGCACCTCTGATGGGTCTTTCTGCACTGCTCTTGCTTCTTTCTGCACCTCACTTGCAACTTTCTGCACCCCTGTTGCCTCTTTCTGCATCCCTCTTTCCTCTTTCTGCACTTCTCTTACTTCTGTCTCCACCCCTGTTCCCTCTTTCTGCATCCTCTTTACCTGTTTCTGCACCTCTCTTGCCTCTTTCTGCACTTCTCTTGCCTCTTTTTGCACCTCTGTTGCTTCTTTCTGCACTTCTCTTGCTTCTTTCTACACCTCTCTTGTTTCTTTCTGCTCCTCTCTTGCTTCTTTCGGCACTACTGTTGCCTCTTTCTGCACTCGTTTACTATCTTTCTGCACCTCTCTTGTCTCTTTGTTCACCCCTCTTCCCTGTTCCTGCACCTCACTTTCGGCTTTCTGTACCTCTCTTGCTTCTTTCTGTATTTCTGTTGCTTCTTTCTGCACTTCTCTTGGCTATTTCTGCATTTCTGTTCCATATTTCTGCACTTCTCTTGCCTCTTTCTGCACCTCTGTTGCTTCTTTTAGCACTTCTCTTACCTTTTCTGCACCCCTCTTTTATCTCTTTCTGTACCTCTATTCCTTCTTTCTGCACTTCTCTTCCCTCTTTATGCACCTATGTTGCTTCTTTCTGCACTTCTCTTGCTTCTTTCTCTACCTCTCTTGCTTCTTTCTGCACCTCTCTTGCTTCTTTCGGCACCACTGTTGCCTCTTTCTGTACTTGTCTTCCCTCTTACTGCACCCTTCTTCCCTTTTCTCTACCTCTCTTGCCTCTTTCCACACCTCTCTTTCCTCTTTCTGCAGTTCTCTTGCCTCTTTATGCACCTCTTTTGATTCTTTCTGCACTTCTCTTGCCTCTTTCTGCACCCCTCTTGCCTCTTTCTGCACCTCTGTTGGTTCTTTCTGCACTGCTCTTGCTTCTTTCTGCACCTCTCTTGCAAATTCCTGCACCCCTGTTGCCTCTTTCTGCATCCCTCTTTCCTCTTTCTTCACTTCTCTTGCCTCTGTCTGCTCCCCTGCTCCCTTATTCTGCATATTTTTTATTTGTTTCTGCAAGTCTCTTCCCTCTTTCTGCAGTTCTTTGGCCTCTTTCTGCACCTCTGTTGCTACTTTCAGCACTTCTCTTGCCTCTTTCTGCACCCCTCTTGCCTTTTTCTGCACCCCGTTGATTTTTCTGCACTTTCCTTGCTTCTTTCTGTACCCCTATGCTTCTTCCTGCACCCCTCTTGCCTCTTTCTGCCCGCCTCTTCCCTCTTTCTGAACCACTCTTGCCTCTTTCTGCACCTCTCTTGCCTATTTCTGCACTTCTCTTGCTTTTTCTGCACCTCTCTTTCTTCTTTCTGCACCCCTGTTGCCTCTTTCTGCACTCTTCTTCCCTCTTTCTGCACCTCTCTTGTCTTTTTGTGCACCTCTCTTGTCTTTTTGTGCACCTCTCTTGCCTCTTTCTGCAACGCTCTTGCCTCTTTCTGCACCTCTCTTGCCTCTATCTGCACTTCTCTTGCCTCTTTTTGCACCTCTGTTGCTTCTTTCTACACCTCTGTTGCTTCTTTCTGCTCCTCTCTTGCTTCTTTCGGCACCACTGTTGCCTCTTTCTGCACTCGTCTTCTCTCTTGCTGCACCTCTCTTGTCTCTTTGTGCATCCCTCTTCCCTGTTCCTGCACCTCACTTGCAGCTTTCTGTACCTCTCTTGCTTCTTTCTGTATTTCTGTTGCTTCTTTCTGCACTTCTCTTGCCTATTTCTGCATTTCTGTTCCATATTTCTGCACTTCTCTTGCCTCTTTCTGCACCTTTGTTGCTTCTTTTAGCACTTCTCTTACCTTTTTCTGCACCCCTCTTTTATCTCTTTCTGTACCTCTATTCCTTCTTTCTGCACTTCTCTTCCCTCTTTATGCACCTCTGTTGCTTCTTTCTGCACTTCTCTTGCTTCTTTCTGCACCTCCCTTGCTTCTCTCTGCACCTCTCTTGCCTCTTTCCACACCTCTCTTTCCTCTTTCTGCAGTTCTCTTGCCTCTTTATGCACCTCTTTTGATTCTTTCTGCACTTCTCTTGCCTCTTTCTGCACCCCTCTTGCCTCTTTCTGCACCTCTGTTGGTTCTTTCTGCACTGCTCTTGCTTCTTTCTGCACCTCTCTTGCAAATTTCTGCACCCCTGTTGCCTCTTTCTGCACCCCTCTTTCCTCTTTCTTCACTTCTCTTGCCTCTGTCTGCTTCCCTATTTTTTATTAGTTTCTGCAAGTCTCTTGCCTCTTTCTGCAGTTCTTTGGCCTCTTTCTGCACCTCTGTTGCTTCTTTCTGCACTTCTCTTGCCTCTTTCTGCACCCCTCTTGCCGCTTTCTGCACCCCGTTGATTTTTCTGCACTTTCCTTGCTTCTTTCTGTACCTCTATGCTTCTTCCTGCACCCCTCTTGCCTCTTTCTGCACCCCTCTTCCCTCTTTCTGCACCACTCTTGCCTCTTTCTGCATCTCTCTTGCCTATTTCTGCACTTCTCTTGCTTCTTTCTGCACCTCTCTTTCTTCTTTCTGCACCCCTGTTGCCTCTTTCTGCACTTCTGTTGCCTCTTTCTGCACCTCTGTTGCTTCTTTCTGCACTTCTCTTGCCTCTTTCTGCATTTTTGTTGCTTCTTTATGCACTTCTCTTGCCTCATTCTGCATTTCTGTTAATTCTTTCTGCACTTCTCTTGCCTCTTTCTGCACCTGTGTTGCTTCTTTCTGCCCCACTCTTGCCTCTTTCTGCAACTTTCTTCCCTTTTTCTATACCTCTCTTGCCTCTTTCCGCACCTCTTTTGCTTCTTTCTGCAGTTCTCTTGCCTCTTTCTGCAGTTCTTTTGCCTCTTTATGCACCTCTGTTTGGTCTTTCTGCACTCTTCTTGCTTCTTTTTGCACCTCTCTTGCAACTTTCTGCACCCCTGTTGCCTCTTTCTGCACCCCTCTTCCCTCTTTCTGCACCTCTCTTGCCTCTGTCTGCACCCCTGTTCCCTCTTTCTGCATCTTTTTACCTGTTTCTGCAAGTCTCTTGCCTCTTTCTGCAGTTCATTTGCCTCTTTCTGTACCTCTGTTGCTTCTTTCTACACTTCTCTTGACTCTTTTTGCACCCGTCTTGCCTCTTTCTGCACCCCGGTTGCTTTTTCTGCACTTTCCTTGCTTCTTTCTCTACCTCTTGCTTCTTTCTGCACCCCTCTTCCCTCTTTCTGCACCGCTCTTGCCTCTTTCTGCACCTCTCTTGCCTCTTTCTACACTTTTCTTGCCTCTTTCTACACCTCTGTTGCTTCTTTCTGCACTTCTCTTGCTTCTTTCTGCACCTCTCTTGCTTCTTTCTGCACCTCTCTTGCATTTTCGGCACCACTGTTGCCTCTTTCTGCACTCGTCTTCCCTCTCTCTGCACCTCTCTTGTCTTTTTGTGCACCTCTCTTGTCTCTTTGTGCACCCCTCTTCCCTGTTCCTGCACCTCACTTGCCTCTTTCTGTACCTCTCTTGCTTCTTTCTGTATTTCTGTTGCTTCTTTCTGCACTTTTCTTTTCTCTTTCTGCATTTCTGTTACATCTTTCTGCACTTCTCTTGCCTCTTTCTGCACCTCTGTTGCTTCTTTCAGCACTTCTTTTACCTCTTTCTACACCCCTCTCTAATCTCTTTCTGCACCTCTATTCCTTCTTTCTGCACTTCTCTTCCCTCTTTCTGCACCTCTGTTGCTCCTTTCCGCACTTCTCTTGCTTCTCTCTGCACCTCTGTTGCTTCTTTCGGCACCACTGTTGGCTCTTTCTGCACTCGTCTTCCCTTTTTCTGCACCTCTCTTGTCTTTTTGTGCACCTCTCTTGTCTCTTTGTGCACCTCTCTTGCCTCTTTCTGCACTTCTTTTGCCTCTTTCTGCACCTCTCTTGCCTCTTTCTGCACCTCTCTTGCCTCTTTCTGCATCTCTCTTGCCTCTTTCTGCATTTCTGTTGCTTTTTTCTGCACCCCTCTTGCCTGTTTCTGCATCTCATTTGCCTCTTTCTGCACGTCTCTTGCCTCTTTCTGCACCTCTCTTGCCTCTTTCTGCATCTCACTTGCCTCTTTCTGCACTTCTCTTGCTTTTTCAGCACCTCTGTTGTTCCTTTCTGCAACTCTCTTGTCTCTTTCATCAATTCTCTTGCTTCTTTTTACACCTCTGTTGCTTCTTTCAGCACTTCTCTTGCCTCTTTCTGCACTTCTCTTGTCCGTTCGTTTCTGCCCCTCTCTTGCCTGTTCTGCCCCTCTGATGCCTTTTTCTGCACCTCACTTGCTTCTTTCTGCACCCCTCTTGCCTCATTCTGCACCCTTCTTCCCTCTTTCTGCACCTCTCTTGCCTCTTTGTGTACCCCTGTTCCCTCTTTCTGCACCTCTCCTGCCTGTTTCTGCAGCACTCTTGCCTCTTTCTGCACTTCTTTAGCCTCTTTCTGCACCTCTGTTGCTTCTTTCTCCACTTCTCTTGCCTCTTTCCAGCACCTCTCTCGTCTCTTTCTGCACCTCTGTTGCTTCTTCCTGCACCACTCTTGCCACTTTCTGCACCCTTATTCCCTCTTTGTGCACCTCTCTTGCCTATTTCTGTACCTCTCTTGCCTCTTTCTGCACCCCCTTGCCTCTTTCAGCACCTCTGTTGCTTCTTTCTGCACATTTCTTGTTTCTTTCTGCAACCCTCTTGTCTCTTTCTGCACCCCTGTTGCTTTTTTCTTCACTTTCCTTGCATCTTTATGTACCTTTATGCTTCTTTCTGCACCCCTCTTACCTCTTTCTGCACCCCTCTTGCCTCTTTCTGCACCTCTGTTGGTTCTTTCTGCACTGCTGTTGCTTCTTTCTGCACCTCTCTTGCAACTTTCTGCACCTCTGTTTCCTCTTTTTGCACCCCTCTTTCCTCTTTCTGCACTTCTTTTGTTTCTGTCTGTACCCCTGTTCCCTCTTTCTGCATCCTTTTTACCTGTTTCTGTAAGTCTCTTGCCTCTTTGTGCAGTTGTTTTGCCTCTTTCTGCACCTCTGTTGCTTCTTTCTGCACTTCTCTTGCCTCTTTCTGCACCCCTCTTGCCTCTTTCTGCACCCCCGTTGATTTTTCTGCACTTTCCTTGCTTCTTTCTGTACCTCTATGCTTCTTTCTGCACCCCTCTTGCCTCTTTCTGCACCCCTCTTCCCTCTTTCTGCACCGCTCTTGCTTCTTTCTGCACCTCTCTTGCCTCTTTCTACACTTCTCTTGCCCCTTTCTGCATCGCTTTTGCTTCTTCCTGCACTTCTCTTGCTTCTTTCTGCACCCCTCTTGCTTCTTTCTGCACTCCTGTTGCCTCTTTCTGCACTCTTCTTCCCACATTCTGCACCTCTCTTGTCTCTTTGTGCACCTCTCTTGCCTCTTTATGCACTTCTGTTGCCTCTTTCTGCATTTTTGTTGCGTCTTTATGCACTTCTCTTGCTTCATTCTGCATTTCTGTTCATTCTTTCTGCACCTATGTTGCTTCTTTCAGCACTTCTCCTGCATGTTTCTGCACCCCTCTTGCCTCTTTCTGCACTCCTGTTGCTTATTTCTGCACTTCTGTTGCCTCTTTCTGCATTTTTGTTGCTTCTTTCTGCACTTCCCTTGCCTCTTTCTGCATTTCTGTACATTCTTTCTGCACACCTCTCGGCTCTTTCTGCACCTGTTTTGCTTTTTTCAGCACTTCTCTTGCCTCTTTCTGCACCCCTCTTCCCTCTTTCTGCACCTCTCTTGCCTCTGTCTGCACCCCTGTCCCCTCTTTCTGCTTATTTTTTACCTGTTTCTGCAAGTCTCTTGCCTCTTTCTGCAGTTCTTTTGCCTCTTTCTGCACCTCTGTTGCTTCTTTCTACACTTTTCTTGCCTCTATCTGCACCCCTCTTGTCTCTTTCTGTACCCCTGTTGCTTTTTTCTTCACTTTCCTTGCTTCTTTATGTACCTCTATGCTTCATTCTGCACCTCTCTTGCCTCTTTCTGCACCCCTCTTGCCTCTTTCTGCACCCCGTTGATTTTTCTGCACTTTCCTTGCTTCTTTCTGTACCTCTATGCTTCTTCCTGCACCCCTCTTGCCTCTTTCTGCACCCCTCTTCCCTCTTTCTGCACCACTCTTGCCTCTTTCTGCATCTCTCTTGCCTATTTCTGCACTTCTCTTGCTTCTTTCTGCACCTCTCTTTCTTCTTTCTGCACCCCTGTTGCCTCTTTCTGCACTCTTCTTCCCTCTTTCTGCACCTCTCTTGTCTTTTTGTGCACCTCTCTTGTCTTTTTGTGCACCTCTCTTGCCTCTTTCTGCACTTCTGTTGCCTCTTTCTGCACCTCTGTTGCTTCTTTCTGCACTTCTCTTGCCTCTTTCTGCATTTTTGTTGCTTCTTTATGCACTTCTCTTCCCTCATTCTGCATTTCTGTTAATTCTTTCTGCACTTCTCTTGCCTCTTTCTGCACCTGTGTTGCTTCTTTCTGCCCCACTCTTGCCTCTTTCTGCAACTTTCTTCCCTTTTTCTATACCTCTCTTGCCTCTTTCCGCACCTCTTTTGCTTCTTTCTGCAGTTCTCTTGCCTCTTTCTGCAGTTCTTTTGCCTCTTTATGCACCTCTGTTTGGTCTTTCTGCACTCTTCTTGCTTCTTTTTGCACCTCTCTTGCAACTTTCTGCACCCCTGTTGCCTCTTTCTGCACCCCTCTTCCCTCTTTCTGCACCTCTCTTGCCTCTGTCTGCACCCCTGTTCCCTCTTTCTGCATCTTTTTTACCTGTTTCTGCAAGTCTCTTGCCTCTTTCTGCAGTTCATTTGCCTCTTTCTGTACCTCTGTTGCTTCTTTCTGCACTTCTCTTGCCTCTTTCTGCACCCGTCTTGCCTCTTTCTGCACCCCTGTTGCTTTTTTCTGCACTTTCCTTGCTTCTTTCTCTACCTCTTGCTTCTTTCTGCACCCCTCTTCCCTCTTTCTGCACCGCTCCTGCCTCTTTCTGCACCTCTCTTGCCTCTTTCTACACTTCTCTTGCCTCTTTCTACACCTCTGTTGCTTCTTTCTGCACTTCTCTTGCTTCTTTCTGCACCTCTCTTGCTTCTTTCTGCACCTCTCTTGCATTTTCGGCACCACTGTTGCCTCTTTCTGCACTCGTCTTCCCTCTCTCTGCACCTCTCTTGTCTTTTTGTGCACCTCTCTTGTCTCTTTGTGCACCCCTCTTCCCTGTTCCTGCACCTCACTTGCCTCTTTCTGTACCTCTCTTGCTTCTTTCTGCATTTCTGTTGCTTCTTTCTGCACTTTTCTTTTCTCTTTCTGCATTTCTGTTACATCTTTCTGCACTTCTCTTGCCTCTTTCTGCACCTCTGTTGCTTCTTTCAGCACTTCTTTTACCTCTTTCTACACCCCTCTCTAATCTCTTTCTGCACCTCTATTCCTTCTTTCTGCACTTCTCTTCCCTCTTTCTGCACCTCTGTTGCTCCTTTCTGCACTTCTCTTGCTTCTCTCTGCACCTCTCTTGCTTCTTTCAGCACCACTGTTGGCTCTTTCTGCACTCGTCTTCCCTTTTTCTGCATCTCTCTTGTCTTTTTGTGTACCTCTCTTGTCTCTTTGTTCACCTCTCTTGCCTCTTTCTGCACTTCTTTTGCCTCTTTCTGCACCCTTCTTGCCTCTTTCTGTACCTCTCTTGCCTCTTTCTGCATCTCACTTGCCTCTTTCTGCATTTCTGTTGCTTTTTTCTGCACCCCTCTTGCCTGTTTCTGCATCTCATTTGCCTCTTTCTGCACATCTCTTGCCTCTTTCTGCACCTCTCTTCCCTCTTTCTGTACCTCACTTGCTTATTTCTGCACTTCTCTTGCTTTTTCAGCACCTCTGTTGTTCCTTTCTGCAACTCTCTTGTCTCTTTCATCAATTCTCTTGCTTCTTTTTACACCTCTGTTGCTTCTTTCAGCACTTCTCTTGCCTCTTTCTGCACTTCTCTTGTCCGTTCGTTTCTGCCCCTCTCTTGCCTGTTCTGCCCCTCTGATGCCTTTTTCTGCACCTCACTTGCTTCTTTCTACACCCCTCTTGCCTCTTTCTGCACCCTTCTTCCCTCTTTCTGCACCTCTCTTGCCTCTTTGTATACCCCTTTTCCCTCTTTCTGCACCTCTCCTGCCTGTTTCTGCAGCACTCTTGCCTCTTTCTGCACTTCTTTAGCCTCTTTCTGCACCTCTGTTGCTTCTTTCTCCACTTCTATTGCCTCTTTCCAGCACCTCTCTCGTCTCTTTCTGCACCTCTGTTGCTTCTTCCTGCACCACTCTTGCCACTTTCTGCACCCTTATTCCCTCTTTGTGTACCTCTCTTGCCTATTTCTGTACCTCTCTTGCCTCTTTCTGCACCCCCTTGCCTCTTTCAGCACCTCTGTTGCTTCTTTCTGCACATTTCTTGTTTCTTTCTGCAACCCTCTTGTCTCTTTCTGCACCCCTGTTGCTTTTTTCTTCACTTTCCTTGCATCTTTATGTACCTTTATGCTTCTTTCTGCACCCCTCTTACCTCTTTCTGCACCCCTCTTGCCTCTTTCTGCACCTCTGTTGGTTCTTTCTGCACTGCTGTTGCTTCTTTCTGCACCTCTCTTGCAACTTTCTGCACCTCTGTTTCCTCTTTTTGCACCCCTCTTTCCTCTTTCTGCACTTCTCTTGCTTCTGTCTGAACCCCTGTTCCCTCTTTCTGCATCCTTTTTACCTGTTTCTGCAAGTCTCTTGCCTCTTTGTGCAGTTCTTTTGCCTCTTTCTGCACCTCTGTTGCTTCTTTCTGCACTTCTCTTGCCTCTTTCTGCACCCCTCTTGCCTCTTTCTGCACCCCGTTGATTTTTCTGCACTTTTCTTGCTTCTTTCTGTACCTCTATGCTTCTTTCTGCACCCCTCTTGCCTCTTTCTGCACCCCTCTTCCCTCTTTCTGCACCGCTCTTGCTTCTTTCTGCACCTCTCTTGCCTCTTTCTACACTTCTCTTGCCCCTTTCTGCATCGCTTTTGCTTCTTCCTGCACTTCTCTTGCTTCTTTCTGCACCCCTCTTGCTTCTTTCTGCACCCCTATTGCCTCTTTCTGCACTCTTCTTCCCACTTTCTGCACCTCTCTTTTCTCTTTGTGCACCTCTCTTGCCTCTTTATGCACTTCTGTTGCCTCTTTCTGCACCTCTGTTTCTTCTTTCTGCACTTCTCTTGCCTCTTTCTGCATTTTTGTTGCTTCTTTATGCACTTCTCTTGCTTCATTCTGCATTTCTGTTCATTCTTTCTGCACTTCTCGTGCCTCTTTCTGCACGTATGTTGCTTCTTTCAGCACTTCTCCTGCATGTTTCTGCACCCCTCTTGCCTCTTTCTGTACTCCTGTTGCTTATTTCTGCACTTCTCTTGCCTCTTTCTGCATTTTTGTTGCTTCTTTCTGCACTTCCCTTGCCTCTTTCTGCATTTCTGTACATTCTTTCTGCACACCTCTCGGCTCTTTCTGCTCCTGTTTTGCTTTTTCAGCACTTCTCTTGCCTCTTTCTGCACCCCTCTTCCCTCTTTCTGCACCTCTCTTGAATCTCTGTCTGCACCCCTGTCCCCTCTTTCTGCTTATTTTTTACCTGTTTCTGCAAGTCTCTTGCCTCTTTCTGCAGTTCTTTTGCCTCTTTCTGCACCTCTGTTGCTTCTTTCTACACTTTTCTTGCCTCTATCTGCACCCCTCTTGTCTCTTTCTGTACCCCTGTTGCTTTTTTCTTCACTTTCCTTGCTTCTTTATGTACCTCTATGCTTCATTCTGCACCTCTCTTGCCTCTTTCTGCACTTCTCTTGCTTCTTTCTGCACTTCTCTTTCTTCTTTCTGCACTTCTCTTGCTTCTTTCTGCATCCCTGTTGCCTCTTTCTGCACTCGTCTTCCCTCTTTCTGCACCTCTCTTGTCTTTTTGTGCACCTCTCTTGTCTCTTTGTGCACATCTCTTGCCTCTTTCGGCACATCTGTTGCCTCTGTCTGCACCTCTGTTGCTTCTTTCTGCACTTCTCTTGCCTCTTTCTGCAATTCCCTTGCCTCTTTCTGCATTTCTGTTGCTTCTTTCTGCACCTCTCTTGCCTGATTCTGCATCTCATTTGCCTCTTTCTGCACCTCTCTTGCCTCTGTCTGCACCTCTCTTGACTATTTCTGCACTTCTCTTGCTTTTTCAGCACCTCTCTTGTTTCTTTCTGCAACTCTCTTGTCTCTTTCATTAATTCTCTTGCTTCTTTCTACACCTCTGTTGCTTCTTTCAGCACTTCTCTTGCCTCTTTATGTACTTCTCTTGCTTGATCATTTCTGCCCCTCTCTTGCCTGTTCTGCCCCTCTGATGCATTTTTCTGCACCTCACTTGCTTCTTTCTGCACCCCTCTTGCCTCTTTCTGCACCCTTCTTCCCTCTTTCTGCACATCTCTTGCCTCTTTGTGTACCCCTGTTCCCTCTTTCTGCACCTCTCCTGCCTGTTTCTGCAGCTCTCTTGCCTCTTTCTGCACTTCTCTTGCTTCTTTCTGCACTTCTCTTGCTTCTTTCTGCACTTCTCTTGCTTCTTTCTGCACCCCTGTTGCCTCTTTCTGCACTCATCTTCCCTCTTTCTGCACCTCTCTTGTCTTTTTGTGCACCTCTCTTGTCTCTTTGTGCACCTCTCTTGCCTCTTTCGGCACATCTGTTGCCTCTTTCTGCACCTCTGTTGCTTCTTTCTGCACTTCTCTTGCCTCTTTCTGCAATTCCCTTGCCTCTTTCTGCATTTCTGTTGCTTCTTTCTGCACCTCTCTTGCCTGATTCTGCATCTCATTTGCCTCTTTCTGCACCTCTCTTGCCTCTGTCTGCACCTCTCTTGACTATTTCTGCACTTCTCTTGCTTTTTCAGCACCTCTCTTGTTTCTTTCTGCAACTCTCTTGTCTCTTTCATTAATTCTCTTGCTTCTTTCTACACCTCTGTTGCTTCTTTCAGCACTTCTCTTGCCTCTTTATGTACTTCTCTTGCTTGATCATTTCTGCCCCTCTCTTGCCTGTTCTGCCCCTCTGATGCATTTTTCTGCACCTCACTTGCTTCTTTCTGCACCCCTCTTGCCTCTTTCTGCACCCTTCTTCCCTCTTTCTGCACCTCTCCTGCCTGTTTCTGCAGCTCTCTTGCCTCTTTCTGCACTTCTTTAGCCCCTTTCTGCACCTCTGTTGCTTCTTTCTCCACTTCTCTTGCCTCTTCAAGCACCTCTCTTGTCTCTTTTTGCACCTCTGTTGCTTCTTTCTACACCACTCTTGCCTCTTTCTGCAACCTTCTTCCCTCTTTGTGCACCTCTCTTGCCTATTTCTGTACCTCTCTTGCCTCTTTCTGCACCCCCTTGCCTCTTTCAGCACCTCTGTTGCTTCTTTCTGCACATCTCTTGCCTCTTTCTGCATTTCTGTTGCTTCTTTCTGCACTTCCCTTGCCTCTTTCTGCATTTCTGTTCATTCTTTCTGACACCTCTTGCCTCTTTCTCTACCTCTTTTGCTTCTTCCTGCACTTCTCTTGCTTCATTCTGCATCTCTCTTGCCTCTTTCTGTACCCTCTTCCCTTTTTCTGCACCTCTCTTGCCGGTTTCTGCACCTCTCTTGCCTTTTTATGCAGTTCTCTTGCCCCCTTCTGCACCTCTGTTGCTTCATTCTGCACTTCTCTTGCCTCTTTCTGCATTTCTGTTCCATCTTTCTGCTCTTCTCTTCCCTCTTTCTGTACCTCTGTTGCTTCTTTATGCACTTCTCCTGCCTCTTTCTGTACCCCTCTTGCCTCTTTCTGCATCCCTGTTGCTTCAGTCTGCACTTCTCATGCTTCTTTCCATACCTCTTTTGCTTCTTTCTGTACTTCCCTTGACTTTTTCTGTACCCTATTGCCTCTTTCTGCACCCGTCTTTCCTTTTTCTACACCTCTCTTGCCTCTTTCTGCAAATCTCCTGCCTCTTTCTATAGTTTTCTTGCATCTTTCTGCACCTCTTTGCTTCTTTCTGCACTTCTCTTGCCTTTTTCTGCACCCCTCGGGCCTCTATCCGCACCTTTGTTGGTTCTTTCTGCACTGCTCTTGCTTCTATCTGCACTTCTCTTGCAAATATCTGACCCTTCTTCCCTCTTTATGCACCCCGTTGATTTTTATGCACTTTCCTTGCTTCTTTCTGTACCTCTATGCATCTTTCTACACCCCCCTTGCCTCTTTCTGCATCCCTCTTCCCTCTTTCTGCACCGCTCTTGCCTCTTTTTACACCTCTCTTGCCTCTTTCTTCACTTCTCTTTCCTCTTTCTGCATCTCTGTTTCTTCTTTCTGCATCTCTCTTGTCTATTTGTGCACATCTCTTGCCTCTTTCTGCACTTTTGTGGCCTTTTTCTGCTCTTCTCTTGCCTCTTTCTGCATTTTGGTGCTTCTTTATGCACTTCTCTTGCCTCATTCTGCATTTCTGTTCATTCTTTCTGTACTTCTCTTGCCTCTTTCTGCGCCTATGTTGCTTCTTTCTGCACCACTCTTACCTTTTTCTGTAACCTTCTTCCCTTTTTCTATACCTCTCTTGCCTCTTTCTGCACCTCTCTTTCCTCTTTCTGCAGCTCTCTTGCCTCTTTCTGTATCCCTCTTGCTTTTTTCTGCACCCCTCTCGCTTCTACCTGCACCCCTGTTGCCTCTTTCTGCACTTGTCTTCCCTCATTCTGCACCTCTCTTGTTTTTTTGTGCACTTCTCTTGCCTCTTTCTGCACTTCTCTTGCCTCTTTCTGCACCTCTGCTGCTTCTTTCTGCACATCTCTTGCCTCTTTCTGCATTTCTGTTGCTTCTTTCTGCAGTTCTATTACCTCTTTCTGCATTTCTGTTCATTTTTTCTGCACTTGTCTTGCATCTTTCTTCACCTCGGTTGCTTCTTTCAGTATTTTTCTTACCTCTTTCTGTACCCCTCTTGCCTCTTTCTGCACCTTTGTTGCTTCTTTCTGCACTTCTCTTGGTTCTTTCTGCACCTCTATCTTCTTTCTGTGCCCCTCTTGCCTCTTTCTGCACCCCTCTTTCAATTCCTCTCTAGTCTCTTTCTGCACCCCTGTTCCCTTTTCTGCACCTCTCTTGCATGTTTCTGCACCTCTCTTGCCTCTTTCTGCAGTTCTTTTGCCTCTTTCTGCACCTCTGTTGCTTCTTTCTGCACTTTCCTTGCTTCTTTATGTACCTCTATGCTTCTTTCTGCACCCCTCTTACCTCTTTCTGCACCCCTCTTCCCTCCTTCTGCACCGCTCTTGCCTCTTTCTGCACATCTCTTGCGTCTTTCTGCACTTCTCTTGCATCTTTTTGCACCTCTGTTGCTTCTTTCTGCACTTCTCTTGCTTCTTTCTGCACTTCTCTTTCTTCTTTCTGCACTTCTCTTGCTTCTTTCCGCACCCCTGTTGCCTCTTTCTGCACTCGTCTTCCCTCTTTCTTCACCTCTCTTGTCTTTTTGTGCACCTCTCTTGTCTCTTTGTGCACCTCTCTTGCCTCTTTCTGCACTTCTGTTGCCTCTTTCTGCACAGCTGTTGCTTCTTTCTGCACTTCCCTTGCCTCTTTCTGCATTTCTGTTCATTCTTTCTGCACTTCCCTTGCCTCTTTCTGTGCCTCTTTTGCTTCTTCCTGCACTTCTCTTGCTTCATTCTGCACCCCTCTTGCCTCTATCTGCACCCCTCTTTCTGCACCTCTCTTGCCTCTTTCTGTACCCTCTTCCCTTTTTCTGCACCTCTCTTGCCGGTTTCTGCACCTCTCTTGCCTCTTTATGCAGTTCTCTTGCCCCCTTCTGCACCTCTGTTGCTTCATTCTGCACTTCTCTTGCCTCTTTCTGCATTTCTGTTCCTTCTTTCTGTTCTTCTCTTCCCTCTTTCTGTACCTCTGTTGCTTCTTTCTGCACTTCTCCTGCCTCTTTCTGTACCCCTCTTGCCTCTTTCTGCATCCCTGTTGCTTCATTCTGCACTTCTCATGCTTCTTTCTATACCTCTTTTGCTTCTTTCTGTACTTCCCTTGACTTTTTCTGTACCCTATTGCCTCTTTCTGCACCCGTCTTCCCTTTTTCTATACCTCTCTTGCCTCTTTCTGCAAATCTCTTGCCTCTTTCTGTAGTTTTCTTGCATCTTTCTGCACCTCTTTGCTTCTTTCTGCACTTCTCTTGCCTTTTTCTGCACCCCTCGGGCCTCTATCCGCACCTTTGTTGGTTCTTTCTGCACTGCTCTTGCTTCTATCTGCATTTCTCTTGCAAATATCTGACCCTTCTGTAGGAGAGTAGGATCTGCTTCAATGGGTACCCCCACTTTTTGCTGATGCTTCACTGTTTTTTGACTTTAGTCTGGCTGGGGCCCTGCTAATCAGAGCCCCAGCCTAGCTGCTTCCTCTCTAAAATGGTTTCCATGTGCATTAGGCCCATCTCTGATTGGAATCTGGAGTGCCCTTAAAAGTCCCTAGTATATGGTATACTATGTACTCAGGGCATAGGTACCTCAGAGGCCTACCAGGGGCTGCAGCATGTACTGTGCCACCCCTGGAAGGCCATCCAAAATGACACCACAGGTCTGCTACTGCAGCCTGGGTAAGGTGCTGCATGCACCCCTTACAGTGGTATAGGCTACCTATATCACTACCATTGCACACACATATAAACCTATAAGTCACTCCTATGGCAGGCCTTATCAATCCTGAAGGCAGAGTGCTTGGTTCCTATGTGAGAGGGTGCCCCTGCATGACCCTGCGTTAAATGCTAACTTTGGGATGGCTGCACGGAAACATGTTGTGTTTGGTGTCAAACATCTTGGAATACTACCCCCCCGCCAGTTCTGGCGGTGGGGGTAGCATTCCACCCTTCTAGAGGGAGAGACATGTACAAACCGGGCTACCCGGTAACTTCTTTCCAGAGCCCTGGCATCACAAAATGGATGCCGCTGCCACAGACACGGGTCTGGCCTCCTGCTGCTGACTGAAACTCCGGCAGGGAGGCCTGGACAATTGGTTTCCTGTTGCAAGGAGGTGTAACCACCTCCCCAGACAGGATAGTGTGTATTGGGGCTGGGCGGGAGCACCCTCTGGTGCTTTGAAGTCCTGCACTGGGGGCACATTTGGTGTCCCTGTGCATACCCCAGTTCAAACTGGTTCAGGGGCTTCCAGCCCCTGCTCTGGCACGAAACTGGACAAAGGGAATGGGTGTAACCACCCCTCTTCCCTGACCCTCCCATAGGTGGGTCCCCAGAGTATGTCCAACCCCCTAACTTTGTATAAGTATGGGACCCCTGTCCTTAGGACTTTAGATTTACCTGGACGAAACTCTGATACAGAATCCTGGACCTTCGACGCTCTACTTTAAGATTAGAGGACTGAAGAATCTCCCTTGGGGTCAAGGAGTGACTACCCTGCTTGGCAGGCACCAAAGAAGCAATTGTCCATTCTGTATCGCTGAAGCTCCCGCCGAAGTCTTTGCATCACCAGAGGTAGATTTCCAGACTTCCCCGAGGTTGCCCTGAGTCCCCAGCAAAGCTGAGGCCCGTAGCTGTCGTGGGTAACGTGGAACTGTGACCCCTGGACACCAAGCACATTTGCAAGTGCATCCTCTTCCTGGGCTCCCACGAAGTTGTGCTTTGGGCTCCGAGTAGCCCCCGCCTCCAGCACCGACTGCACCAAAGATCACTGGCCCCCACTCCATAAGTGTCCCGTGAGCCAGCTCCAAGTGCGTCCACTCGAGGCTCCTTCGCGGTTGCTAGTCCGTTGGTTAGTGGGCTCTCCCGAAGGCAACTTTTATTCTAATTGGGCTTCCCTGGTTGCTCCAGGCTTGCCCTGACTTATCCTTGCTGGGTGAGTCCCCCAGACCTTGCTGATCTGCATCAACATCCTTCTTCTATTTCCAAGAGACTTGCCGTTGCCAAGGCTTGTTGGGTCCAATCCGGTCGCCGACATCTCTGCAATCGACAAACATTGTGGCACAGCTTGAATCCAGCTCCTGGTTGTCGTCGATGCCTCCTGGACCTCATGGCTGAAGAGTGAAGATGACCGTCAACCTACCTGAAGCACCCGACATCGGTGGACATCTGCTCGTCGCCTTCCTGGTCACTGGCTAGTGACCCAGACTCTCTGCCCTCTGCTTTCAGGTTCTTCAGATCTTCAATCCACCTTGGGATCCACCCGAACACTTTCGACTTGGTCGCCAGCAGCACTTTGCAGCAGATCGCCATTGAAAACGACGACGAAACCCGACCCCGAAAGACACCTATGCACCCGGCTTCCCTGGGTGAGGTAACTCGAGTACTCCGGTGCTCCCGTGGGTATAGACTCTAGAACGACCTAGTTCTAAAGGGGTTTGCTCCAAGTCCTCCTCTAAGTGTCCCTTTTCTTTAAAATTCCAACCGCAACTTTCCCCATAGAAGTCAACGGCGATTCGCGGCTGTGTTCACACACTGCATGCGTCCCCCGTGGGTCCCCTGTGTCACTACCTTGGGTGGTTCCTTGTGGTCCAAGCACTTCTACAGGCTCTAGGCCTTGTGTCTAGCTCAGTCGTGGTTCTTATACCACTTTATTGGTATATGGTTTGGTACGCCCCTAGGGCTCAAACGTGTATTTGTGCTATTACTGTTGATAACTGACTTGCAACTTATGTACTTCGAACTCTAGCCTCATAAAGAGACTAGAGGGGTGTGTTTAGCAATACATACATATATTTTGAATATATACCCGGTGTGGTCCTCTTTCATTTGGTCACTCAAGAGATTATAGACTGGTAAAACAAGCTGCTTTACATTCCTTCAAGACTTAGCCTGAAGGCTGCTCTCCATAGCTACCACTAGGATAGCTTTCAATAAAGGTTGTCTTTACCCTATCTCCAATAAGGGGTTGTTTGGACTGGTGCAAGGTGCCCACTATAATTAGTGGACAGCATATACCAGGCCAACTTCTCACATTGGTGTGCAGCGTGTGGGATTCCAGTTTGCTATTGTTTTACCAGATAATCTCAATTGAATTGATCAACTGAAAACCACTAAGGGTACCTTAGGTACATATAAATCAAGCTTAGGATACAGTAAGTTCTACTGAACTTAGAGTTGTGTGTTAAGGGATAGCACACCCTTTCTACAACTCAAGAGAGTTTAGTAGGCCACACTAGAGTAGGTAGTGCATACACCACACCTCACTAGTAATGTCTTCAAAGCCAGGACCCAGTGAGTCCTTGCCAGAAGCCAGTGGGCTTCTTCCCTCCAAGTATGATAATCTCCCATTCTTGGAATTGAGAGCATTATGCAATCTTAGGAAGCTGAAGACAGGCAAAAGTGCCAGCACCCAACACCTCAGGGAGGTGCTTCTGTCAGATGATCTCAGCAGACCCCTAGGGTCTGAAGGGGCAGGCAGACAGGGTGGGGCAGAAGATGAGGAAGGGGTCAGGGGTGACATCACCCAGGACCCCCCCTCTGAAACTGGCCAGGAAGGTGACAATGACCTTGACCTGGAAAATCCAATTCCTCCTGTGGAGGAGGAGGAGGATCAGAATGACCTCCCCTTTGTCCCCCAGGAAGAATTGTGAGTGTGCCCAGAAGGCCTAGATCTCCTTCTCAGGAGTCTAACCACTCTGACACCTCAATAGGGACCTCTGTTTCCTCTCATAGGAGGGAATCCTCTCATGAAAGGAAAGAGAGGCTGCTCAAGTATGGAGAAGCTCAGTTGAGACTCAGAAGAGAGCAGTTGGCTATAGACAGGGAGTCCCTAGAGCTTGAAAAGCAAAGAAAAAGATGGGACTAGAGTCCCATGGTGGCAGCAATTTTCCCAGAGATAGGGAAAGGTCTTATGACCATAGAAACCTGAGCAAGATTGTCCCTCCCTACCAGAGTGGGGATGACATCCACAAATGGATAACTGCACTGGAGAAGGCCTGTAAAGTACAGAGGGTCCATCAGGAGCAGTGGGCAGCAATCTTTTGGCTCTCCTTTGCAGACAAAGGTAGAGACAAGCTCCTCACTGTTAGAGAAGAGGATGCTGACAATTACAAAGTCTTGAAGAGTGCTCTGATTGATGGGTTTGGCCTAACAACTGAACAATACAGGTTGAAGTTCAGAGATACCCAAAAGCACAGACTCAAGACTGGGTGGACTATGTGGATTGTTCTGCTAAGGCTCTGGAAGGTTGGTTGATGGGCAGTAAGGTATGTGACTTCACAGGATTGTACAATCTTATCATGAGGGAGCAGATTCTTAATAACTGTCAAAATCAGCTGTTGCATCAGTACCTGGTGGACTCTGATCTGACCTCTCCCCAAGAATTGGGAAAGAAGGCAGACAAATGGGTCAGAACCAGGGTGAGGCAGACGGTACAGAACCAAGGTGGTGACCCTAAGAAGCAAGATTCTAAAAATTCTGATAAGGGTGGGGAGAAGGGTAAAGACCAGAAGTCTTCACAAGGCCCCCAAAAATCTTCTTCAGGTGGGGATTCACAGTCTAACAAGGGAAAAGGCCAAAAGAAACCATGGTGCAAAGTCTGTAAGCAAACAACACACTGGACCAGTGATTGCACCAAGTCCAAAGACTCTATTCCAGCCCCCACCAATGCCCCTAAGGCACCTGTTCCCCCTAGTACAGTTACAGTTGGTGGTGGGAGTACACAAGCCAAGGGTTTAGTAGGGTTGACCCTGGGTAAGGAGATGAGCTCTGACCTAGTCAGAGAACTCACTCAGGCTGTCCTAGTCTGTGATGGAGGCATGGATGTGACCTCCTCTGTGAGTCCCAGTAATCTGGGCAAGTACAGGCAACAGCCCTTAATCAATGGAAAAGAGGCTTTGGCATTTAGGGACACAGGGGCAAGTGTCACCATGGTGACACAAGACCTTGTGGATCCTGGGCAGATTATACTTGGTGAAATGTACCAAGTGACCAATGCTAGCAATGTCAGAACAGACCATACTCTGGCAGTTGTTAACTTCTCCTGGGGAGGGGTAACTGGCTTTAAGAAGGTTGTGGTAAGTGCAGACCTACCAGTTGAATGCTTGCTTGGCAATGATCTTGAAACTTCAGCTTGGGCAGAAGTGGAGCTCAGGACCCATGCAGAAATGCTGGGCATCCCTGCAGATGTGTTTGCTGTGACCAGGTCACAGGCCAAAATGTATAACACTGAACAGGCCTTGGATCCTGGAATAATGGACCAAGTGCCATCCAAGAAGAGGAGTAGTAGGGTAAAGGCAGTGCCTTCCCCTTGGCTCAGAAGGAAGATCAGTCTCTTCAGGGAGATGATCTCAGTCCTGAGGAAGGAACTGTCCCAGAGGAGCTTGAGCCTGATCAGGTTGAGTTCTTAGGGACAGGGGGCCCTTCCAGGGCAGATCTGAGCCAGGAGCAGCTGAGCTGCCCCTCTCTTGAACCCCTCAGACAGCAAGCTGCTGCTGAGGCTGCTGGGAAAGCTAGTGGTCCCCATACTGTGTATTGGGATGATGGACTCTTGTACTCAGAGTGTAGAGACCCCAAGCCTGGTGCCACCAGGAGGTTGGTAATACCTCTGAAGTTCAGGGGCTTCCTATTGACCCTAGCCCATGACATTCCCTTAGCAGGTCACCTGGGCCAGAACAAGACTTGGGACAGAATTGTCCCTCACTTTCACTGGCCCCATATGTCTGAAGACACCAAGGAGTTTTGTCGCTCCTGTGTAACCTGCCAGGCCAGTGGCAAGACAGGTGGCACTACAAAGGACCCCCTGATACCACTACCTGTGGTGGGGGTTCCCTTTGAAAGGGTGGGGATTGACATTGTTGGTCCCATGGATCCCCAAACAGCATCTGGGCACAGGTTTATCCTGGTGGTAGTGGATCATGCCACCAGGTACCCAGAAGCTATTCCCCTTAGGACCACTACAGCACCTGTAGTGGCAAGGGCCCTCCTGGGAATTTTCTCAAGAGTGGGCTTCCTAAGGAGGTTGTATCAGACAGGGGTGCAAACTTTATGTCTGGATACTTGAAAGCAATGTGGAAGGAGTGTGGAGTGACTTACAAGTTCACCACACCCTATCACCCACAATGCAATGGTTTAGTTGAGAGATTCAACAAAACCTTGAAGGGCATGATTAAAGGGCTCCCAGAGAAGCTTAGGCGAAGATGGGACATACTCTTGCCCTGCCTTTTATTTGCATACAGGGAGGTGCCTCAAAAGGGGTTGGCTACAGCCCTTTTGAACTTTTGTTTGGTCACCCTGTCAGGGGTCCATTGTGCTTGGTAAAGGAAGGATGGGAGTTACCTCTCAAGCCCCCAAAGCAAGACATAGTGGACTATGTACTTGGTCTCCGCTCCAGGATGGCTGAATACATGAAAAAGTCAACAAAAACCTTGAGGCTAGCCAGGAACTGCAAAAAGCCTGGCATGACCAAAGGCTGTACTGACTGTTTACCAGCCAGGACAGAAGGTGTGGGTGTTGGAGCCAGTGGCCCCAGCAGCTCTCCAAGACAAATGGAGTGGACCCCATACCATTGTTGAACAGAAGGGTGAGGTTACCTATTTAGTAGACCTAGGAACACCCAGGAGTCCCCACAGGGTTCTCCATGTCAACAGACTGAAACCATATGTGGACAGGGCAGGCATGGACTTGCTCATGGCTACTGATGAGGGACAGGAGGAAGAGAGTGACCCACTCCCTGACCTGCTCTCACAGAACCCTGATGATGGGTCAGTGAATGGTGTAACCTTGGCAGGCAGCCTCACTGCTCAGCAGCAAACTGATTGTAGACAAGTGCTCAATCAGTACAGACATATGTTTTCTCTGACTCCAAGTCAGACCACCTGGTGCACTCATGAAGTGGACACTGGGGACAGTCTGCCTATTAAAAATAAGATTTATAGGCAACCTGACCATGTCAGGGACTGTATCAGGACAGAAGTCCAGAAAATGTTGAATTTGGGAGTTATTGAACCCTCAGATAGCCCTTGGGCTAGTCCAGTGGTCCTTGTGCCAAAACCTCACACCAGTGGTGGGAAAAGAGAGATGAGGTTTTGTGTGGACTACAGGGGTCTCAATGCAGTCACTAGGACTGATGCCCATCCAATACCTAGGGCAGATGAGCTAATAGACACTTTGGCCTCAGCCAAGTATCTAAGCACATTTGACCTGACAGCTGGCTACTGGCAGATCAGACTAGCTGATGATGCAAAGCCAAAGACAGCATTCTCAACCCTAGTGGGCATTATCAATTTGTGGTAATGCCCTTTGGTCTGAAGAATGCACCTGACACTTTTCAGATGTTGGTGAATACAGTCCTTACAGGTCTGGAAGCCTATAGTGCAGCATATCTAGATGATATTGCTGTCTTTAGCTCCACCTGGGAGGATCACCTGGTCCACCTCAGAAATGTTTTGCAGGCCTAACTATCAAGGCCACAAAGTGCCAGACAGGGCAGAGTCAGGTTGTGTACCTGGGCCACCTTGTGGGTGGAGGCCAGGTTCAACCATTGCAGAGCAAGATCCAGACCATCATGGACTGGACTGCTCCAACTACCCAGACTCAGGTGAGAGCCTTCTTAGGCCTGACTGGGTACTATAGGAGATTTGTCAAGGGGTATGGATCAATAGTGACACCCCTGAATGACTTAACTTCCAAGAAAATGCCCTAAAAGGTTCAGTGGACAGTTAGCTGTCAAAAGGCATTTGATGACCTGAAGCAGGCCATGTGCACTGCTCCCAGTCTGCAGAGTCCTGATTACTCCAAGAAGTTCATTGTCCAAACAGATGCATCTGAATTGGGGGTAGGGGCTGTACTGTCACAATTGAATGATGAAGGTCAGGATCAGCCAGTAGCTTTTATTAGCAGAAGGGTGACCCCTAGAGAGAAACGTTGGTCAGCCATAGAGAGGGAGGCCTTTGCTGTGGTTTGGGCTCTGAAGAAGTTGAGGCCATACTTGTTTGGTACTCACTTCCTTGTTCAAACAGACCACAAGCCCCTCCTATGGCTAAAACAAATGAAGGGTGAAAACGCCAAACTGCTTAGGTGGTCCATTTCCCTACAGGGGATGGACTTTACAGTGGAACATAGACCTGGGAGTAACCATGCCAATGCAGATGGACTCTCTAGGTACTTCCACTTAGAACATGAAGACTCAACTGGTCAAGGTTAGTTTAATGTCCCTACGTTTGGGGGGTTGTGTAGGAGAGTAGGATCTGCTTCACATGGGTACCCCCACTTTTTGCTGATGCTTCACTGTTTTTCGACTTTAGTCTGGCTGGGGCCCTGCTAATCAGAACCCCAGCCTAGCTGCTTCCTCTCTAAAATGGTTTCCATGTGCCTTAGGCACATCTCTGATTGGAATCTGGAGTGCCCTTATAAGTCCCTAGTATATGGTATACTATGTACCCAGGGCATAGGTACCTCAGAGACCTACCAGGGGCTGCAGCATGTATTGTGCCACTCATGGAAGGCCATCCAAAATGACACCACAGGTCTGCTACTGCAGCCTGGGTAAGGTGGTGCATGCACCCCTTACTGTGATATAGGTTACCTATATCACTACATATGTACACAAATATAAACCTATAAGTCACTCCTATGGCAGGCCTTATCAATCCTGAAGGCAGAGTGCTTGGTTCTTATGTGAGAGGGTGCCCCTGCATGAGCAGAGCCCCTCTGCAGCGTTCGGAGGCCCTTCTCTGAGGCTGTTTGTAGTGCAGCCTGACCATATACTCTTAAGTGCATTATATCCTCGCGGTACAATGCTAACTTTGGACTGGCTGCACCAAAACATGTCGTGTTTGGTGTCAAACAGCTTGGAATACTACCCCCCCGCCAGTTCTGGCGGCGGGGGTAGCATTCCACCCTTCTAGAGGGAGAGACATGTACACACCGGGCTACCCGGTAACTTTTTTTCAGAGCCCTGGCATCACAAAATGGATGCCGCTACCACAGACACGGGTCTGGCCTCCTGCTGCTGACTGAAACTCCGGCAGGGGAGGCCTGGACAATAGGTTTCCTGTTGAAGGGAGGTGTAACCACCTCCCCAGACAGTATAGTGTGTATTGGGGCTGGGCGGGAGCACCCTCTGGTGCTTTGAAGTCCTGCACTGGGGGCACATTTGGTGTCCCTGTGCATATGCCAGTTCAAACCGGTTGCAGGGGCTACCTGCCCCTGCTCTGGCGCAAAACTGGACAAAGGGAAAGGGGTGTAACCATCCCTCTGCCCTGACCCTCCCATAGGTGGGTCCCCAGAGTATGTCCAACCCCCTAACTTGGTATAAGTATGGGACCCCAGTCCTTAGGACTTTAGATTTACCTGGACGAAACTCTGACACAGAATCCTGGACCTTCGGCGCTCTACTTCAAGATTAGAGGACTGAAGAATCTCCCTTGGGGTCAAGGAGTGACTCCCCTGCTTGGCAGGCACCTAAGAAGCAATTGTCCGGACTGCATCGCTGAAGCTCCCGCTAGACGCCGAAGTCTTTGCAACACCAGAGGTAGATTTCCAGACCTCCCCGAGATTGCCCTGAGTCCTCAGCAAAGCTGGGGCCCGTAGCTGTCGTGGGTAACGTGGAACCGTGACCCCTAGACACCAAGCACATTTGCAAGTGCACCCTCTTCCTGGTCTACCACGAAATTGTGCTTTGGGCTCCACGTAGCCCCCGCCTCCAGCACCAACTGCACCGAAGATCACTGGCCTCCACTCCACGAGTGTCCTGTGAGCCAGCTCTAAGTGCGTCCACTCGAGGCTCCTTCGCGGTCGCTAGTCCGTTGGCTAGTGGGCCCTCCCGAAGGCAACTCTTCTTCTGCTTGGGCTTCCCTGGTTGCGCCAGGCGTGCCCTGACTTACCCTCGCTGGGTGAGTCCCTCAGACCTTGCTGGTCTGCACCACTGTCCTTCTTCTATTTCCACAAGACTTGCTGTTGCCAAGGCTTGTTGGGTCCAATCCGGTCGCCGATACCCCTGCAATCGACAGACGTTGTAGGACAGCTCAAATCCAGCTCCTGGTTGTTGTCGACGCCTCCTGGACCTCGTGGCTGAAGAGTCAAGACGACCGTCAACCTACCTGAAGCACCCAACATCGGTGGGCATCCGCTCATCGCCTTCCTGGTCACTGACTAGTGACCCAGACTCTGTCCCCTCTGCTTTCAGGTTCTTCAGATCTTCGATCCACCTTTGGATCCACCCGAACACTTTCGACTTGGCCGCCAGCAGCACTTTGCAGCAGCTCGCCATTGAAAACGACGACGAAACCCGACCCCGAAAGACACCTATGCACCCGGCTTCCCTGGGTGAGGTAACTCGAGTACTTCGGTGCTCCCATGGGTATAGACTCTAGAACAACCTAGTTCTAAAGGGGTTTGCTCCAAGTCCTCCTCTAAGTGTCCCTTTTCTTTAAAACTCCAACCGCAACATTCCCCATAGAAGTCAATGGCGGCTCGCGGCTGTGTTCTCACACTGCACGCGTCCCCCGTGGGTCCCCTGTGTCACTACCTTGGGTGGTTCCTTGAGGGCCAAGCACTTCTACAGGCTCTAGGCCTTGTGTCTAGCTCAGTCGTGGTTCTTATACCACTTTATTGGTATATGGTTTGGTACGCGCCTAGGGCACAAACATGTATTTGTGCTATTACTGTTGATAACTAACTTATAACTTATGTACTTCGAACTCTAGCCTCATAAAGAGACTAGAGGGGTGTGTTTAGTCATAAATACATATATTTTGAATATATACCTGGTGTGGTCCTCTTTCATTTGGTCACTCAAGAGATTATAGACTGGTAAAACAAGCTGCTTTACATTCCTTCAAGACTTAGCCTGAAGGCTGCTCTCCATAGCTACCACTAGGATAGCTTTCAATAAAGGTTGTCTTTAACCTATCTCCAATAAGGGGTTGTTTGGACTGGTGCAAGGTGCCCACTATAATTAGTGCGATACAAAAGGGGATGATGGACGGAACATTTGAGCCAATCAAACACTCACCCCCAGTCAACTTTTGTATCGCTTTGGTCGCCCTAAGTTGGCGGGGGTATGCCCAGACGTGGGTCCCTTGCTCACTTTGCCACTGGATTCAAGCAAGCCTGGCTGATGACGGCTGAAATGCCAGAAACCGGTCCTAGGATGCTTGTTTCCGGTCCAGGGAAGACATGGCTTGGCAGTTCGGGCTGGACTGTTCCCATGAGGCACAGGGTCAGACTGATTTGCATATGGCCATGTCTGAACTGGGGTGGTGGAGTGAGCTAAAGAATGATGATGGATTAAACCCAGATCAGTTGACTGGGGGTGAGTGTTTGATTGGCTCAAACGTTCCGTCCATCATCCCCTTTTGTATCGCTTTGGTCGCCCTAAGTTGGCGGGGGTATGCCCAGACGTGGGTCCCTTGCTCACTTTGCCACTGGATTCAAGCAAGCCTGGCTGATGACGGCTGAAATGCCAGAAACCGGTCCTAGGATGCTTGTTTCCGGTCCAGGGAAGACATGGCTTGGCAGTTCGGGCTGGACTGTTCCCATGAGGCACAGGGTCAGACTGATTTGCATATGGCCATGTCTGAACTGGGGTGGTGGAGTGAGCTAAAGAATGATGATGGATTAAACCCAGATCAGTTGACTGGGGGTGAGTGTTTGATTGGCTCAAACGTTCCGTCCATCATCCCCTTTTGTATCGCTTTGGTCGCCCTAAGTTGGCGGGGGTATGCCCAGACGTGGGTCCCTTGCTCACTTTGCCACTGGATTCAAGCAAGCCTGGCTGATGACGGCTGAAATGCCAGAAACCGGTCCTAGGATGCTTGTTTCCGGTCCAGGGAAGACATGGCTTGGCAGTTCGGGCTGGACTGTTCCCATGAGGCACAGGGTCAGACTGATTTGCATATGGCCATGTCTGAACTGGGGTGGTGGAGTGAGCTAAAGAATGATGATGGATTAAACCCAGATCAGTTGACTGGGGGTGAGTGTTTGATTGGCTCAAACGTTCCGTCCATCATCCCCTTTTGTATCACTATAATTAGTGGACAGCATATACCAGGCCAACTTCTCACATCATATTTCCTCCTTTTGCACCTCTCTTCTCTTTTCGTGAACCTCTCTTGTCCTTTTTCTGCACTTCTGTTGCCTCTTTCTGTACCTCTGTTGCTTGTTTCTGCACTTCTCTTGCCTCTTTCTGCATTTCTGTTGCTTCTTTCTGCACTTCTCTTGCCTCTTTCTGCACCTATGTTGCTTCTTTCAGCACTTCTCTTGCCTCTTTCTGCATCCCTCTTGCCTCTTTCTGTACCTCTGTTGCTTCTTTCTGCACTTCTCTTGCTTCATTCTGCACCTCTCTTGCTTCTTACTGCACCCCTTTTGACTCTTTCCGCACCTCTCTTGCCTGTTCCTTTACCTCTCCTGCCTCTTTCTGTAGTTCTCTTGCCTCCTTCTGTACCTCTGTTGCTTCTTTCTTCACTTCTCTTGCCTCGTTCTGCACACCTCTATCCTGTTTCTGCACCTCACTTGCCTCTTTCTGCACCCCTCTTGCCTCTTTCGGCATTTCTGTTCTTTATTTCTGCACTTCTCTTGCCTCTTTCTGCACCCCTGTTGCCTGTTTCGGTACCTGTGTTGCTTTTTTCTACACTTCTCTTACCTCTTTCTGCATTTCTGTGGCTTCTTTCTGCACTTCTCTTGCTTCTTTCTGCACATATGTTGCTTCTTTCAGCACTCCTCTTACCTCTTTCTGCACCCCTCTTGCCTCTTTCTACACCCCTTTTTCTGCACTTCTCTTGCCTGTTTCTGTACCTCCCTTGCCTCTTTCTGCAGTTCTCTTGCCTCCTTCTGCACCTCTGTTGCTTATTTCTGCACTTCTCTTGCCTCTTTCTGCACCCCTCTTTCCTGTTTTGCACCCCACTTGCCTCATTCTGCACCCCTGTTTCTGCACCTCTCTTGCTTCTTTCTGCACCCCTCTTGCCTCTTTCTACACTCCTTTTTCTGCACCTCTCTTGCCTCTGTTTCTTTCTGCACCCTGTTCCCTTTTTCTGCACTTCTCTTGCCTGTTTCTGCACCTCTCTTGCATCTGTCTTCAGTTATCTTGCCTCCTTCTGCACCCCTGTTGCTTCTTTCTGCACTTCTCTTGTCTCTTTCTGCACCCCTCTTTTCTGTTTCTGCACCTACTTGCCTCTATCTGCACCCCTCTTGCCTCCTTCTGCATTTCTGTTCCTTTTTCTGCACTTCTCTTGCTTCTTTCTGCATCCCTCTTGCCTCTTTCTGCATTTCTGTTCCTTCTTTCAGCACTTCTCTTGCCTGTTGCTGCACTCGTCTTTCCTCCTTCTGCACATCTCTTCTCTTTTTGTGAACCTCTCGTGTCTCTTTATGCAAATCTCTTGCTTCTTTCTGCACTTCTCTTGCCTCTTTCTGCATTTCTGTTGCTTCTTTCTACACTTCTCTTGCCTCTTTCTGCACCTATGTAGCTTCTTTCAACACTTCTCTTGCCTCTTTCTGCATCCCTCTTTCTGTACCTCTGTTGCTTCTTTCTGCACTTCTCTTGCTTCTTTCTGCACCTCTCTTGCTTCTTTCTGCACCCCTCTTGCCTCTTTCTGCACCCCTCTTTCTGCACCTCTCTTGCATCTTTCTGCTCCCTCTTCCCTTTTTCTGTACCTCTCTTGCCTGTTTCTGCACCTCTCTTGCCTCTTTATGCAGTTCTCTTGCCTCCTTCTGCACCTCTGTTGCTTCTTACTGCACCTCTCTTGCCTCTTTCTGCATTTCTGTTCCTTCTTTCTGCACTTTTCTTGTCTCTTTCTGCACCCCTCTTTTCTGTTTCTGCACCTCAATTGCCTCTTTCTGCACCTCTCTTGCCTCTTTCTGCATTTCTGTTCCTTCTTTCTGCACTTTTCTTGTCTCTTTCTGCACTTCTCTTGCCTGTTTCTGTACCTCTCTTGCCTCTTTCTGCAGTTCTCTTGCCTCCTTCTGCACCTCTGTTGCTTATTTCTGCACTTCTCTTGCCTCTTTCTGCACCCCTCTTTCCTGTTTTGCACCCACTTGCCTCATTCTGTACCCCTGTTTCTGCACCTCTCTTGCTTCTTTCTGCACCCCTCTTGCCTCTTTCTACACTCCTTTTTCTGCACCTCTCTTGCCTCTGACTCTTTCTGCACCCTGTTCCCTTTTTCTTCACTTCCCTTGCCTGTTTCTGCACCTCTCTTGCATCTGTCTTCAGTTCTCTTGCCTCCTTCTGCACCCCTGTTGCTTCTTTCTGCACTTCTCTTGTCTCTTTCTGCACCCTTCTTTTCTGTTTCTGCACCTACTTGCCTCTATCTGCACCCCTCTTGCCTCCTTCTGCATTTCTGTTCCTTTTTCTGCACTTCTCTTGCCTCTTTCTGCATCCCTCTTGCCTCTTTCTGCATTTCTGTTCCTTCTTTCAGCACTTCTCTTGCCTGTTGCTGCACTCGTCTTTCCTCCTTCTGCACATCTCTTCTCTTTTTGTGAACCTCTCTTGTCTCTTTATGCAAATCTCTTGCTTCTTTCTGCACTTCTCTTGCCTCTTTCTGCATTTCTGTTGCTTCTTTCTACACTTCTCTTGCCTCTTTCTGCACCTATGTAGCTTCTTTCAACACTTCTCTTGCCTCTTTCTGCATCCCTCTTTCTGTACCTCTGTTGCTTCTTTCTGCACTTCTCTTGCTTCTTTCTGCACCTCTCTTGCTTCTTTCTGCACCCTCTTGCCTCTTTCTGCACCCCTCTTTCTGCACCTCTCTTGCATCTTTCTGCTCCCTCTTCCCTTTTTCTGTACCTCTCTTGCCTGTTTCTGCACCTCTCTTGCCTCTTTACGCAGTTCTCTTGCATCCTTCTGCACCTCTGTTGCTTCTTACTGCACCTCTCTTGCCTCTTTCTGCATTTCTGTTCCTTCTTTCTGCACTCTTCTTGTCTCTTTCTGCACCCCTCTTTTCTGTTTCTGCACCTCAATTGCCTCTTTCTGCACCCTTCTTGCCTCCTTCTGCATTTCTGTCCCTTCTTTCTGCACTTCTCTTGCCTCTTTCTGCATCCCTCTTGCCTCTTTCTGCATTTCTGTTCCTTCTTTCTGCACTTCTTTTGCCTCTTTCTGCACTCGTCTTTCCTCTTTCTGCACATCTTTTCTCTTTTCGTGTACCTCTCTTGTCTCTTTGTGCAAATCTCTTGCTTCTTTCTGCACTTCTCTTGCCTCTTTCTGCATTTCTGTTGCTTCTTTCTGCATTTCTCTTGCCTCTTTCTGCACCTATGTTGCTTCTTTCAACACTTCTCTTGCCTCTTTCTGCATCCGTCTTGCCTCTTTCTGTACCTCTGTTGCTTCTATCTGCACTTCTCTTGCTTCTTTCTGCGGCTCTCTTGCTTTTTCTGCGCCCCTCTTGCCTCTTTCTGCACCCCTCTTTCTGCACCTCTATTGCCTCTTTCTGCTCCCTGTTCCCTATTTCTGAACTTCTCTTACCTCTTTCTGCACCCCTCTTTCCTGTTTCTGCACCTCTCTTGCCTCTTTCTGCATTTCTGTTCCTTCTTTCTGCACTACTCTTGCCTCTTTCTGTACCTCTGTTGCTTCTTTAAGCACTTCTCTCGCCTCTTTCTGCACCCCTCTTGCTTCTTTCTGCACCCCTCTTGCCTCTTTCTGCACCCCTGTTCCCTCTTTCTGCACCTCTCTTGCTTCTGCCTGCACCCCTGTTCCCTCTTTCTGCACCTCTCTTGCCTGTTTCTGCAAATCTCTTGCCTCTTTCTGCAGTTCTCTTGCCTCCTTCTGTACCCCTCTCTTGCCCCTTTCTGCATCTCTGTTGCTTCTTTCTGTACTTCTCTTGCCTCTTTTTGCATTTCTGTTCCTTTTTTCTGCATATCTCTTCCCTCTTTCTGCACCAATGGTTCTTCTTTCTGATCTCGTCTTCCCTTTTTCTACACCTCCCTTGCCTCTTTTTGCACCTCTCTTGCCTCTTTCTGCAGTTCTTTTGCCACTTTCTGCACCTCATTGGTTCTTCCTGCACTTCTCTTGTCTCTTTCTGCACCCCTATTGCCTCTTTCTGCAGCTCTTTTGGTTCTTTCTGCACTGCTCTTGCTTCTTTCTGCACCTCTCTTGCAAATTTCTATACCGCTGTTGCCTCTTTCTGCACCCCTCTTCCTGCACCTCTCTTGCCGCTGTTTGCAATCCTGTTCCCACTTACTGCACCTCTTTTACCTGATTCTGCAACTCTCTTGCCTCTTTCTGCAGTTCTCTTGCCTCCTTCTGCACCTCTGTTGCTACTTTCTGCACTTCTCTTGCCTCTTTCTGCACCCCTCTAGCTTCTTTCTGTACCTCTTTTGCTTATTTCTGCTCTTCTCTTGCTTCTTTCTGTATCTCTTTTGCTTCTTTCTGCACCCCTCTTTTCTCTTTCTGCACCCCTCTTCCCTATTTCTGTACCTCTCGTGCCTCTTTCTGAACCTCTCTTGCCTCTCCGCACTTCTCTTGCCTCTTTCTGCACCTCTGTTGCTTCTTGCTGCACTTCTCTTGCTTCTTTCTGCACCTCTGTTGCTTCTTTCTGCACCCCTGTTGCCTCTTTCTGCACTCGTCTTCCCTCTTTCTGCACCTCTCTTGTCTTTTTGTGCACCTCTCTTGTCTCTTTGTGCACCTCTCTTGCCTCTTTCTGTACTTCTGTTGCCTCTTTCTGCACCTCTGTTGCTTCTTTCTGCACTTCTGTTGCCACTATCTGCATTTCTGTTGCTTCTTTCTGCACTTCTTTTGTCTCTTTCTACATTTCTTTTAATTCCTTCTGAACTTCTCCTACCTCTTTCTGCACCTCTGTTGCTTCTTTCAGCACTTCTCTCACCTCTTTCTGCGCCCCTCTTCCCTCTTTCTGCATCTCTGTTGCTTCTTTCTGCACTTCTGTTGCTTCTTTCTGCACCCCTCTTCCCTCCTTCTGCACCGCTCTTGCCTCTTTCTGCACCTCTCTTGCCTCTTTCTGCACCTCTCTTGCCTCTTTTTGCACCTCTGTTGCTTCTTTCTGCACTTTTCTTGCTTCTTTCTGCACTTCTCTTTCTTCTTTCTGCACTTCTCTTGCTTCTTTCTGCACCCCTGTTGCCTCTTTCTGCACTCGTCTTCCCTCTTTCTGCACCTCTCTTGTCTTTTTGTGCACCTCTCTTGTCTCTTTGTGTACCTCTCTTGCCTCTTTCTGCACTGCTGTTGCCTCTTTCTGCACCTCTGTTGCTTCTTTCTGTACTTCTGTTGCCACTATCTGCATTTCTGTTGCTTCTTTCTGCACTTCTATTGTCTCTTTCTACATTTCTTTTCATTCCTTCTGAACTTCTCTTACCTCTTTCTGCACCTCTGTTGCTTCTTTCAGCACTTCTCTCACCTCTTTCTGCGCCCCTCTTCCCTCTTTCTGCATCTCTGTTGCTTCTTTCTGCACTTCTGTTGGTTCTTTCTGCACCCCTCTTCCCTCCTTCTGCACCGCTCTTGCCTCTTTCTGCACCTCTCTTGCCTCTTTCTGCACCTCTCTTGCCTCTTTTTGCACCTCTGTTGCTTCTTTCTGCACTTCTGTTGCCACTATCTGCATTTCTGTTGCTTCTTTCTGCACTTCTATTGTCTCTTTCTACATTTCTTTTCATTCCTTCTGAACTTCTCTTACCTCTTTCTGCACCTCTGTTGCTTCTTTCAGCACTTCTCTCACCTCTTTCTGCACCCCTCTTCCCTCTTTCTGCATCTCTGTTGCTTCTTTCTGCACTTCTGTTGCTTCTTTCTGCACCCCTCTTCCCTCTTTCTGCATCTCTGTTGCTTCTTTCTGCACTTCTGTTGCTTCTTTCTGCACCCATCTTGCCTCTTTCTGCACCACTCTTTCAGCACCTCTCTTGCCTCTTTCTGCAACCTGTTCCCTTTTTCTGCACTTCTCTTGCCTGTTTCTGCACCTCTCTTGTTTCTTTCTGCAGTTCTCTTGCCCCCTTCTGCACCTCTGTTGCTACTTTCTGTACTTCTCTTCCCTCTTTCTTCACCCCTCTTTCCTGTGCCTGCACCTCACTTGCCGCTTTCTGTACCTCTCTTGCTTCTTTCTGCATTTCTGTTGCTTCTTTATGCACTTCTCTTGCATCTTTCTGTACCCCTCTCTTGCCTCTTCCTGTACCTGTGCTGCTTCTTTCAGAAATTCTATTGCCTCTTTCTGCACCCCTCTTACTACATCTCTGTAGTGTCTTTCTGCACTTCTCTTGCTTCTTTCTGCACCCCTCTTGCCTCTGTCTGCATCCCTGTTAACTATTCCTGCACCTCTGTTGCTTCTTTCTGCACTTCTGTTGCCTCTTTCTACATTTCTATTTCTTCTTTCTGCACTTCTCTTCACTCTTTCTGCACCCTTGTTCCCTCTTTCTGCACCTCTGTTGCTTCCTTCTGCACTTCTCTTGCCTCTTTCTGCATTTCTGTTCCTTCTTTCTGCACTTCTCTTGCTTCTTCCTGCACCCCTCTTGCCTCTTTCTGCACCCCCGTTGCTTCATTCTGTACTTCTCTTGCTTCTTTCTGTACCTCTTTTGCTTCTTTCTGCACTTCTCTTGCCTCTTTCTGCAATCCTCTTGCCTCTTTCTGCACCCGTCTTCCCTTTTTCTACACCTCTCTTGCCTCTTTCTGCACCTCTCTTGCCTCTTTCTGCAGTTCTCTTGCCTCTTTCTGCACCTCTTTTGCTTCTTTCTGCACTTATCTTGCCTCTTTCTGCACCCCTCTTGCATCTTTCTGCACCTCTGTTGGTTATATCTGCACTGCTGTTGCTTCTTTCTGCACCTCTCTTGCAAATTTCTGCACCCCTGTTGCCTCTTTCCGCACCCCTTTTCCCTCTTTCTGTACCTCTCTTGCCTCTGTCTGCATCCCTGTTCCCTCGATCTGCACCTCTTTTACCTGTTTCTGCAACTCTCTCACCTCTTTCTGCAGCTCTCTTGCCTCCTTCTGCACCTCTGTTGCTTCTTTCTGCTTTTCTCTTACCTCTTTGTGCACCCCTCTTGCCTCTTTCTGCACCCCTGTTGCTTCTTTCTGCACTTCTCTTGCTTCTTTCTGTTCTCTCTTGCTTCTTTCTGCATCCCACTTGCCTCTTTCTGCACCCCTCTTGCCTCTTTCTGCACCCCTCTTTCATCTTTCTGTACCTCACTTGCCTCTTTATGCACCTCTTTTGCCTCTTTCTGTACTTCTCTTGCATCTTTCATCACCTCGGTTGCTTCTTTCAGCATTTCTCTTGCCTCTTTCTGCACCCTTCTTGCCTCTTTCTACAACCCTCTTTCTGTACCTCTCTTGCCTCTTTCTGAACCTCTTTTGCCTCTTTCTGCACTTCTCGTCTCTCTTTCTGCACCTCTGTTGCTTCTTTCTGCACTTCTCTTGCTTCATTCTGCACCTCTCTTGCTTCTTTCTGCACCTCTCTTTTGCTCTTTCTGCACTTCTGTTGCCTCTTTCTGCACCTCTGTTTCTTCTTTCTGCATGTCTCTTGCCTCTTTCTGCATTTCTGTTGCTTCTTTCTGCACTTTTCTTGCCTCTTTCTGCATTTCTGTTAATTCTTTCTGCACTTCTCTTGCATCTTTCATCACATCGGTTGCTTCTTTCAGCATTTCTCTTGCCTCTTTCTGCATTTCTGTTCATTCTTTCTGCACTTGTCTTGCATCTTTCTTCACCTCGGTTGCTTCTTTCAGTATTTCTCTTCCCTCTTTCTAAACCCCTCTTGCCTCTTTCTGCACCTTTGTTGCTTCTTTCTGCACTTCTCTTGGTTCTTTCTGCACCTCTATCTTCTTTCTGTGCCCCTCTTGCCTCTTTCTGCACCCCTCTTTCAATTCCTCTCTAGTCTCTTTCTGCACCCCTGTTCCCTTTTTCTGCACCTCTCTTGCATGTTTCTGCACCTCTCTTGCCTATTTCTGCAGTTCTCTTGCCTCCTTCTGCACCTCTGTTGCTTCTTTCTGCACTTCTCTTGCTTCTTTCTCTACCGCTCTTGCCTCTTTCTGCACCTCTGTTGGTTCTTTCAGCACTTCTCTTGCCTCTTTTTGCACCCCTCTCTTGCCTCTTTCTGTACCTCTGTTGCTTCTTTCTGTGCTTTTCTTGCCTCTTTCTGCATTTCTGTTACTTATTTCTGCACCCATCTTCCCTCTTTATGCACCTCTGTTGCTTGTTTCTGCACCCCTCTTGCCTCCTTATGCACCTCTGTTGCTTCTTTCTGCACTTTTCCTGCTTCTTTCTGTACCTCTCTTGCTTCTTTCTGCTCCCACTGGCATCTTTCTGCACCCCTCTTCCCTCTTTCTGCACCTCTCTTGACTCTGTCTGCACCCCTGTTTCCTTTTTTTGCACCTCTTTTGTCTGTTTCTGCAACTCTATTATCTCTTTCTGTAGTTTCTTGCCTCCTTCTACACACCTCTTTTGACTCTCTCTGCACCTCTGTTGCTTCTTTCTGCACCTCTGTTGCTTCTTTCTGCACTTTTCTTACCTCTTTCTGCATTTCTGTTCCTTCTTTCTGCACTTCTCTTGCCTCTTTCTGCACCTCTGTTGCTTCTTTCTGCACTTCACTTGCTTCTTTCTGCACCCCTCTTGCCTCTTTCTGAACCCTTCTTCAATATTTTCTATACCTCTCTTGCCTCTTTCTGCACCCCTCTTGCCTCTTTCTGCAGCTTTCTTACCTCTTTCTGTACCTCTTTTGCTTCTTTCTGTACTTCTCTTGCCTCTTTCTACACCCCTCTTGCCTTTTTCTGCACCTCTGTTGGTTCTTTCAGCACTTCTCTTGCTTCTTTCTGTACCTCTCTTGCTTCTTTCTGCACCCCTCTTGCCTCTTTCTGCACCCCACTTCCCTCTTTCTGCACCTCTCTTGCCTCTTTCTGCACCTCTCTTGCCTCTTTCTGCACTTCACTTGCTACTTTCTGCACCTCTCTTGCTTCTTTCTGCACCTCTCTAGCTTCTTTCTGCACCCATGTTACCTCTTTCTGCACTTGTCTTACCTCTTTCTGCACCTCTCTTGTCTTTTTGTGCACCTCTCTTGTCTCTTTTTGCACCTCTCTTGCCTCTTTCTACACTTCTGTTGCCTCTTTCTGCACCCCAGTTGCTTCTTTCTCCACTTCTCTTGTCTCTTTCTGCAAGTCTGTTCATTGTTTCTGCACTTCTCTTGCCCTTTTCTGCACCTCTGTTGCTTCTTTCAGCACTTCTCTTGCCTCTTTCTGCATCCCTCTTGCCTCTTTCTGCACCTCTGTTGCTTTTTTCCTTACTTCTCTTGCTTCTTTCTGCACTTCTCTTGCTTCTTTCTGCACCTCTCTTGCCTCTTTCTGCATTTTTGTTGCTTCTTTCTGCACTTCTCTTTCCTCTTTCTACATTTCTGTTCCTTCTTTACTGCACTTCTTTAGGCTCTTTCTGTACCTCTTTTGCCTCTTTCTACACTTCTCTTGCCTCTTTCTGCTCCCAATTTGCCTTTTTCTGCACCTCTGTTGGTTATTTCAGCACTTCTCTAGCTTCTTTCTGTACCTCTCTTGCTTCTTTCTGCACCCTTCTTGCCTCTTTCTGCATCCCACTTCCCTCTTTCTGCACCTCTCTTGCCTCTTTCTGTACCTCTCTTGCCTCTTTATGCACTTCTCTTGCTACTTTGTGCACCTCTCTTGCTTCTTTCTGCACCTCTCTAGCTTCTTTCTGCACCCCTGTTGCCTCTTTCTGCTCTCGTCTTACCTCCTTCTGCACCCCTCTCTCGCTTCTTTCTGCACTTCTCTTGCCTCTTTCTGCATTTCTGTTCCTTCTTTCTGCACTTCTCTTCCCTCTTTCTGCACCTCTGTTGCTTCTTTCTGCACTTCTCTTGCCTCATTCTGCACCCCTCTTGCCTCTTTCTGAACCCTTCTTCCTTTTTTCTACACCTATCTTGCCTCTTTCTGCACCCCTCTTGCCTCTTTCTGCAGATCTCTTACCTCTTTCAGTACCTCTTTTGCTTCTTTCTGCGGTTCTCTTGCCTCTTTCTGAAACCCTCGTGCCTTTTTTTGTACCTCTGTTGGTTCTTTCAGCACTTCTCTTGCTTCTTTCTGTACCTCTCTTGCTTCTTTCTGCACCCCTCTTGACTCTTTCTGCACCCCACTTCCCTCTTTCTGCACCTCTCTTGCCTCTTTCTGCACCTCTCTTGCCTCTTTCTGCACTTCTCTTGCTACTTTCTGCACCTCTCTTGCTTCTTTCTGCATCTCTCTAGCTTCTTTCTGCACCACTGTTGCCTTTTTCTGCACTCGTCTTACCTCTTTCTGCACCTCTCTTGTCTTTTTGTGCATCTCTCTTGTCTCTTTTCGCACCTCTCTTGCCTCTATCTGCACTTCTCTTCCCTCTTTCTGCACCTCTGTTGCTTCTTTCTGCACTTCTCTTGCCTCATTCTGCACCCCTCTTGCCTCTTTCTGAACCCTTTTTCCTTTTTTCTACACCTATCTTGCCTCTTTCTGCAGATCTCTTACCTCTTTCTGTACCTCTTTTGCTTCTTTCTGTACTTCTCTTGCCTCTTTCTGCACCCTCTTGCCTTTTTTGCACCTCTGTTGCTTCTTTCAGCTCTTCTCTTGCTTCTTTCTGTACATCTCTTGCTTCTTTCTGCACCCCTCTTGCCTCTTTCTGCACCCCACTTCCCTCTTTCTGTACCTCTCTTGCCTCTTTCTGCACCTCTCTTGCCTCTTTCTGCACTTCTCTTGCTACTTTCTGCACCTCTCTTGCCTCTTTCTACACCCCTCTCTTGCCTCTTTCTGTACCTCTGTTGCTTCTTTCTGTACTTCTCTTGCCTCTTTCTGTTCCTTCTTTCTGCACTTCTCTTCCCTCTTTATACACCTCTGTTGCTTCTTTCAGCACCTCTGTTGCTTCTTTCTGTACTTCCCTTGCCTCATTCTGCACCCCTCTTGCCTCTTTTCGAACCCTTCTTCCTTTTTTCTACACCTATCTTGCCTCTTTCTGCACCCCTCTTGCCTCTTTCTGCAGATCTCTTACTTCTTTCTGTACCTCTTTTGCTTCTTTCTGCACTTCTTTAGCCTCTTTCTGCACCCCTCTTGCCTTTTTTTGCACCTCTGTTGCTTCTTTCAGCACTTCTCTTGCTTCTTTCTGTACCTCTCTTGCTTCTTTCTGCACCCCTCTTGCCTCTTTCTGCATACCACTTCCCTCTTTCTGCACCTCTCTTGCCTCTTTCTGCACCACTCTTGCCTCTTTCTGCACCCCTCTTGCCTATTTCTGCACCTGTTGCTTTTTTCTGCACTTCTCTTCCTTCTTTCTGCACCTCTCTTGCTTCTTTCTGCACACCTCTTGCCTCTTTCTGCACCCCTCTTCCCTCTTTCTGCACCTCGCTTGCATCTGTCTGCACCCCTGATTCCTCTTTCTGCACCTCTTTTGCCTGTTTCTGCAACTTTCTTTTCTCTTTCCGCAGCTCTCTTGCCTCCTTCTGCACCCCTCTCTTGCCTCTTTCTGCACCTCTGTTGCTTCTTTCTGCACTTCTCTTGCCTCTTTCTGCATTTCTGTTCCTTCTTTCTGCACTTCTCTTCCCTCTTTCTGCACCTCTGTTGCTTCTTTCTGCACTTCTCTTGCCTCTTTCTGCACCCCTCTTGCCTCTTTCTGCACCCTTGTTAACTCTTCCTGCACCTCTGTTGCTTCTTTCTGCACTTCTGTTGCCTCTTTCTCCATTTCTGTTTCTTCTTTCTGCACTTCTCTTCACTCTTTCTGCACCCCTGTTCCCTCTTTCTGCACCTCTGTTGCTTCCTTCTGCACTTCTCTTGCCTCTTTCTGCATTTCTGTTCCTTCTTTCTGCACTTCTCTTGCTTCTTCCTGCACCCCTCTTGCCTCTTTCTGCACCCCTGTTGCTTAATTCTGTACTTCTCTTGCTTCTTTCTGTACCTCTTTTGCTTCTTTCTGCACTTCTCTTGCCTCTTTCTGCAATCCTCTTGCCTCTTTCTGCACCCGTCTTCCCTTTTGCTATACCTCTCTTGCCTCTTTCTGCACCTCTCTTGCCTCTTTCTGCAGTTCTCTTGCCTCTTTCTGCTCCTCTTTTGCTTCTTTCTGCACTTATCTTGCCTTTTTCTGCACCCCTCTTGCATCTTTCTGCACCTCTGTTGGTTATATCTGCACTGCTGTTGCTCCTTTCTGCACCTCTCTTGCAAATTTCTGCACCCCTGTTGCCTCTTTCCGCACCCCTTTTCCCTCTTTCTGTACCTCTCTTGCCTCTGTCTTTGTGAGTAGTTGGCCTGGTATATGCTGTTCACTAATTAAAGTGGACACCTTGCACCAGAACAATTCGACTCTTATGGTAGATAGGTTTAAGACAACCTTTAAAGAAAGCTATCCTAGTGGTAGCTGTGGAGAGCAGCCTTCAGGCTAAGTCTTGAAGGAATGTAAAGCAGCTTGTTATACCACACAATCTCTTGAATCACCAAATGAAAAGAAACCACACAGGTATATATAGCAAATATATATGTATTTATTAATAAACAACTCTCTACTAATCTCTTTATGAGATTAGAAGTCAGGAACATATGTACAAATCAAATGTTATCAAAATAAGTTTAGCACAATCAAATATCACAATCTTAGTTTGGCTAGACCTAGGTCTAGGGCATCTAGAATCGAGGGACCCCAAGAACCACCCCAGGTAGTTGTAGGAGACCCACAGGGGACAGACGCGGTGTCCTGGCACCGGTGCGAGTCCTGTACGAGTCTATGCGAACAGACGTGATTGAGATTTCAATGTTAAAGGTCCCTTGCGTGTTCGAGGCGAACACACCGATTGGTCCTTGTACGAGTCGAAGGACGCGGTTACAGATAGAGTTGCAAGGGAGTTGGACGCGGTGTGTCTAACACAGACGCAAACCATGTACGAGTCAGCGCGATAGTCGCACTTAGAAAGTAAGAGTTTTAGGGCACTTCTAGGGTAGCTACAAGCAAGTCACTTACAGGGTAAGTAGTTCTAGGGCCCACACCCACAGGAGCACCATAGTGCTGAAGTTACCTCACCCAGGGGAGCCGGGTGCATAGGTGTTCTTTGGTGTCGGGTCGCGGCGTCGTTTTCAATGGGAGCCAGTGAAGACTTGCTGCTTGTGGCGACAGGAGAAGTGTCCGGAGGAATTCAAGCCTGGATTCAGAAGATGGAAGACCTGAAAGCAGAGGGGACAGTGTTCAAGGGCACTTGGCAGTGACCCGGGGCAAGGAAGATGGATGCCCACCGTCGTCGCAAGGTTCAGGTCATTAATGGGTGCCTTGACTCTTCAGCCACGAGGTCCAGGAGGCGTCGACGATGACCAGGAGCTGGATTCGGCGTGTCTCACAGTGTCTGCAGCTTACTGCAGTGTCGGCAACTCGATTGGAGCCAACAAGCCTTGGTAATAGCAAGTCTTGGGGAAAGTGTAAAAAGTCAATGGTGCAGACCATCAAGATCTGTGGGACTCACCCAGCGAGGGTAAGTCAGGGCAGGCCTGGAGGAACCAGGGGAGCCCTTTGGTTCTGTAGAAGAGCCTTCAGGGGACCCACAAGCTGGCTGGCAAGGGATCGTGAAGATGCCTCAGGAGGATTCGCTCAACAGGGGTCCACGGTCACTCGGGACATGGTAGGCCTCTGATCTTCAGAGGGATTCCTGCAGGAGGCTAGGACCACACGTGGTCCAAAGCAGAAGTTTGTAGACCATTGTGAAGGGGTTGCACTTGACAAAAGTGCACGGTACCCAGGGGTCGCGGTTCCTCGTCACTCTTGGGGTCCACTGGCCTCAGCTTCACTGGGGACTCACAATGGCCTTTGAGAAGTCAGGAAATCCACTTCTTGGGCTGCAGGGACTTCAGACTCCGGCGGGAGTGGTGTAGTTTGCAACCATTGTTTGTAGTTTTTGGTGCCTGCCAAGCAGGGGAGTCACTCCTTGACTCCAAGGGAGATTCTTCAGTCTTCCAAAGGTAGTGGAACGTCGAAGGTCCAGGATTCTTCTTCAGAGCGTCGTCCAGGGATATCTACTTTGCAATGGCAAGGTTCCCTAACTTATACTGTAAGGAAGGGAGGGACTAGCTCTATGACCCCACCTATGGGAGGGTCAGGGGAGTGGGTGGCTACACCCACTTTCCTTTGTCCAGTTTTGCACCAGAGCGGGGGCAGGTAGCCCCTGAGCTGGTTTGAACTGGCATATGCACAGAGGAGCCTTCTTCTCCCCCAGTGCAGGACTTCAAAGCACTCTAAGAGTGCACTCACCCAGCCCCAATACACTAAACCCTGTCTGGGAGGTGGTTACACCTCCCTGTGACAGGATGCCTATTGTTGGGCTTCCTCCACTGCGAGTTTCGGTCATCAGCAGGAGGGCAGCCCAGTGTCTGTGACTGGTGGCATCCATTTTGTGATGCCAGGGCTCTTCAGGATTCTACTGTGTTTCCACAGTAGGTACATGTCTATCCCTCTAGAAGGGTGGAATGCTACCCCCGACGCCAGGACTGGCGGGGGGGTAGTATTCCAAGATGTTTGACACCAAACACGACATGTTTTGATGCAGCCATTCCAAAGTTAGCATTTTACCGCGAGGATATAATGCACTTAAGAGTATATGGTTTAACCGCATCCACAAACAGCCCCAGAGAATGGACTCTGAGAGCTGCAGAGGGGCCCTGCTCAGGCAGAGGCACCCTCTCACATAGGAACCAAGCACCCTGCCCTCAGGATTGATAGGGCCTGCCTTAGGGGTGATTGCTAGGTTTAAATGTGTGTGCAGGAGAGATATAGGAAACCTATATCTCAGTGAGGAGTGCTAGCACCACCTCACCCAGGCTGCAGTAGCAGGCCTGTGGTGTCAGATTTAGTCTGCTTCCCAGGGGTGGCATAATACATGCTTCAGCCCCTGGTAGGCCTGTGAAGTACCTATGCCCTTGGTACCTAAGGTACCATATACTAGGCACTCATAAGGTACCATAGTATCCAATCACTAGTGCACCTAGAGTGCACTCCAAGTCATTTAGAGAGAACAGAGAGGCTGGGGCCCTGATTAGCAGGGACCCAGCCAGACTATAGCCAGAAACCACTGTAAACATCAGAAAAAAAGTGGGGGCAACATAAGAGGCAGATCCTACTCTCCTACACAACCCCCCCCCCCAAACGCAGGGACACTAAACTAACCTTGACCAGTTGAGTCTTCGTGTTCTAAGTGGAAATACCTTGAGAGTCCATCTGCATTGGCATGTTGGGTCCCAGGTCTATGTTCCACTGTATAGTCCATCCCCTGTAGGGAAATGGACCAGCTCAAAAGTTTTGGGTTTTCACCTTTCATCTGTTTAAGCCATAGGAGGGGCTTGTGGTCAGTCTGAACTATGAAGTGAGTGCCAAACAAGTATGGCCTCAGCTTCTTCAGGGCCCACACCACAGCAAAGGCCTCCCTCTCTATAGCTGACCAACGTTTCTCTCTAGGGGTCAGCCTTCTGCTAATAAAAGCTATTGGCTGGTCTTGACCTTCATCATTCAGTTGAGACAGTACAGCTCCCACACCCAGCTCAGAAGCATCTGTTTGGACAATGAACTTTTTGGTGTAGTCTGGACTCTGTAAGATGGGGGCAGTGCACATGGCCTGCTTTAGGTCTTCAAATGCCTTCTGACAGCTAGCTGTCCACTGAACCTTTTTTGGCATTTTCTTTGAGGTCAGATCATTCAAGGGGGTCACTATAGATCCATATCCCTTGACAAACCTCCTATAGTACCCAGTCAGGCCTAAGAAGGCTCTCACCTGTGTCTGGGTGGTGGGAGCAACCCATTCCATTATGGTTTGGATTTTGCTCTGTAAAGGCTGAACCTGGCCTCCACCTACAAGGTGGCCCAGGTACACAACCTGACTCTGCCCTATCTGGCACTTAGTGGCCTTGATAGTGAGGCCTGCTTTCTGCAGAGCCTCCAAAACATTTCTGAGGTGGACCAGGTGATCCTGCCAGGAGGAACTAAAGACAGCAATATCATCTAGATAAGCTGAGCAATAAGTTTCCATCCCTGCCAGAACTTTATTCACCAACCTCTGAAAAGTGGCAGGTGCATTTTTCAATCCAAAGGGCATCACCACAAAGTAGTAGTGACCACTAGGGGTCAAAAATGCTGTTTTGGCTTTTGCATCATCAGCTAATCTGATCTGCCAGTAGCCAGCTGTCAGGTCAAATGTACTTAGATACTTGGCTGAGGCCAAAGTATCAATCAGCTCATCTGCCCTTGGTAAGGGATAGGCATCAGTCCTAGTGACTGCATTGAGGCCTCTGTAGTCTACACAAAACCTCATTTCTTTCTTACCACCCTGGGTATGAGGCTTGGGTACCAGGACTACTGGGCTAGCCCAAGGGCTATCTGAAGGCTCAATTACACCTAGCTCCAACATTTTCTGGACTTCAGTCCTGATACAGTCCCTGACATGGTCAGGTTGCCTGTAGATTTTACTCTTGACAGGCAGACTGTCTCCAGTGTCCACCTCATGGGTGCACCAGGTAGTCTGACTAGGGGTCAGGCTAAACATATGTCTATACTGTTGCAGAACTTGTCTGCACTTAGTTTGCTGATGGTCAGTGAGGCTGCTTGCCAAAGCAACACCATCTACTGACCCATCATCAGGGTTCTGAGAGAGCAGGTCAGGGAGAGGGTCACTCTCCTCCTCCTGGTCCTCATCAGTTGCCATGAGCAAGCCCATGTCAGCCCTGTCAACATATGGCTTTAATCTGTTGACATGGAGCACACTCAGGGGGCTCCTGGGAGTTCCAAGATTCACCATGTAGATGACTTCTCCCTTCTGTTCAACTATTGTATGGGGGCCCCTCCACTTGTCCTGGAGGGCTGCTAGGGCCACAGGCTCCAACACCCACACTTTCTGTCCTGGCTGGTACACAGTCAGCACAGCCTTTTGGTCATGCCAAGCTTTTTGCAATTCTTGGCTGGCCTCCAGGTTTTTGGTTGCCTTTTTCATGTATTCGGCCATCTGGGAGCGGAGACCAAGTACATAGTCCATCACATCCTGTTTGGGGGGTTTGAGAGGTAACTCCCAGCCCTCTTTAACCAAACACAATGGACCTCTTACAGGGTGCCCAAACAGAAGCTCAAATGGGCTGTAACCAACCCCCTTCTGTGGAACTTCTCTGTATGCAAATAACAGGCAAGGAAGAAGAAGGTCCCATTTCCGCCTAAGCTTCTCTGGGAGTCCTTTAATCATTCCCTTCAGGGTTTTGTTGAAGCGTTCAACCAAACCATTGCATTGTGGGTGATAGGGAGTGGTGAACTTATAAGTTACACCACACTCCTTCCACATTGCTTTCAGATATCCTGACATGAAGTTAGTACCTCTGTCAGAGATGACCTCCTTTGGGAAACCCACTCTGGAGAAAACTCCAATGAGGGCTCTTGCCACCACAGGGGCTGTGGTGGTCCTCAGGGGAATTGCTTCTGGGTACCTCTCCTGGTGGCATGATCCACTACCACCAGGATAAACCTGTGCCCAGATGCAGTTTGAGGGTCAAGGGGACCAACAATGTCAATCCCTACCCTATCAAAGGGTACCCCCCACAGGTAGTGGTATCAGGGGGGCCTTTGTTGTGCCACCTGCCTTACCACTGGCTTGGCATGTGACACAGGAGTGACAAAACTCCTTTGTGTCCTCTGACATATGTGGCCAATGAAAATGTGGAACAAGCCTGTCCCAGGTCTTGTTTTGGCCCAAGTGACCTGCCAAAGGGATATCGTGTGCTAGGGTCAAGAGGAACCCCCTAAACTTCTGAGGTGTTACCATCCTCCTGGTGGCTCCAGGGGCTGGATCTCTACCCTCAGAATATAGGAGTCCCTCATCCCAATAAACTTTATGGGACCCACTAGCACTCCCAGCAGCCTCAGCAGCAGCCTGCTGTCTGAGGGGTTCAAGAGAGGGGCAGCACTGTTGCTCCTTACTCAGATCTTCCCTAGAAGGGCCCCCTGCCCCCAAGAACTCAACCTGATCAGGCTCAAGTCCCTCTGGGGCAGTTCCTTCCTCAGGATCTGCTTCACCTCCCTCTAGGGGTGAATCTGTGATCTGAGACAGAGGGGAAGGCACTGCCTTTACCCTACTGCTCCTCCTCTTGGGAAGCATCTGGTCCATTGTTCCAGGATCCAGAGCTGGTTCAGTGTTATGCATTCTTGCTTGTGACCTGGTCACAGCAAATACCTCTGCAGGGATGCCCAACATCTCAGCATGAGTCCAAAACTCTACTTCAGACCAGGCTGAAGTCTCTAGATCATTGCCCAATAGACATTTGACAGGGAGGTCTGCACTGACTACAACCTTCTTGAGGCCAGTTACCCCTCCCCAGGAGAAATTCACAACTGCCAGACTATGGTTGGTCCTGACATTGCTTGCATTGGTCACCTGGTACATTTTGCCCAGGATGATCTGTCCAGGGTCCACAAGATCCTCTGCCACCATGGTGACACTAGCACCTGTGTCCCTAAATACCAAAGCCTGTTTGCCATTTATTACAGGCTGCTGTTTGTATTTGCCCAGATTACTGGGGTTTACTAGGAAGGACATATCAAGGTCTCCATCACAAATCAGCATTGCCTGAGTGGGCACTCTGACTAGGTCAGAGTCCACTTCAGAACCCAGGGTCAACCCTACTACACCCTTATTCTGCGTACCACCTCCACCAGTAGCTGAGCTAGGGGGAACAGTTGCCTTAGGGGCAGGAGTGGTGGTGGTTTGGTCTTTGGACTTGTGACAATCAGAAGTCCAGTGCCCTTTCTGTTTACAGAATTTGCACCAGGGCTTCTTTTGGCCTTTTCCCTTTTTGGATTGTGACTCCCCACCAGATGTAGATTTTTGGGGCCCTTGTGAAGACTTCTGGTCTTTTGACTTATCCCCACCTTTCTCAGAGCCCTTAGGATCCTGCTTCTTGGTGTCACCCCCTTGGTTCTGGGGTTTCTGCCTTACCCTGGTTCTGACCCATTTGTCTGCCTTCTTTCCCAATTCTTGGGGAGAGGTCAGATCTGAGTCCACCAGGTATTGATGCAACAACTGGTTCTGGCAATTATTAAGGATCTGTTCTCTCATCATCAGATTATACAATCCCTTGAAATCAGTAACCCTACTGCCAACCAGCCAACCCTCCAGAGCCTTGGTTGCACAATCTACAAAGTCCATCCAGTCCTGAGTCTGTGCCTTCTGGGTGTCTCTGAACTTAAACCTGTACTGCTCAGTGGTTAAGCCAAACCCATCTATCAGTGCACTCTTCAGGACTTCATAATTATCAGCATCCTCTTCTCTAACAGTGAGGAGCTTGTCTCTACCTTTGTCTGAAAAGGAGAGCCACAAGATTGCTGCCCACTGCTTTTGGGGGACCTGCTGTACTCTACAGGCCCTCTCCATAGCAGTTATCCACTTGTGGATATCATCCCCACTCTGGTAGGGAGGAACAACCTTGCTCAGGTTCCTATGGTCTGGAATAAATTCTCTGCCTCTAGGGACACTGTTGCTGCCACAAGGGGTTCTAACCCCTCTCTTCTAGAAGCTCTCTGGATCTCCAGGGCTTCTCTATCCAGTGCCAACTGCTTGGTTCTGAGGGCAACTCTTGCTTCCTCATACTGCAGCAGTTTGCACATTCTGTCAGAGGAGCTCTCTCTTATGGGAAAGTATGAGTTCCTCTGCTGGACAAATTCTCTGCCAGAGTGATAAGAGTGGTCAGATTCCCTGGAAGGGGACCTATGCCTCTCATCCACTCTGTCAGTTCTCTTAGGGAGAATTCCTCTGTCCTTTTCAGGCCCCTTGGAGCCTGGCCCTTCAATCACAGAGTCTTGGTCATTCTGATTTTCATCATCTAACCCAGACACTGTAATTGACCCACCCCCTGATTCAGACCCATTAGCTCCTAGAGCCAATCTAAGATCATCTGCTGTCAGCAGATCTATCAGGTGTAGTTTGGAGGGACTCTGTCCTAGCTTCAGGTGTCTTTCAACACACATGGCTCTCAAGTCAGAGAAAGCCATGTCCTTATACCGAGGCTGAGTGGATCCACTGGTTCCACCCTTTAAGGACATTCTAGTGTTGTGCAGTGTTGTACTACCTACACTAGTTTTGGCCTACTGATACTAGCTTGAGCTGTAGAAAGGGTGTGCTATCCCTTGGCACACAGCTCTAAGTTCAGTAGAACTTATTGATACTAAGCTTGACTTTATATGTACCTTAAGTACCTATAGTGGTTTTCAGTTAGTAATTCAAATAGAGATTTTCTGGTAAAACAATAGCAAGCTGGAATCCCACACGCTGCCCACCAATGTGAGAAGTTGGCCTGGTATATGCTGTTCACTAATTAAAGTGGACACCTTGCACCAGAACAATTCGACTCTTATGGTAGATAGGTTTAAGACAACCTTTAAAGAAAGCTATCCTAGTGGTAGCTGTGGAGAGCAGCCTTCAGGCTAAGTCTTGAAGGAATGTAAAGCAGCTTGTTTTACCACACAATCTCTTGAATCACCAAATGAAAAGACACCACACAGGTATATATATCAAATATATATGTATTTATTAATAAACAACTCTCTACTAATCTCTTTATGAGATTAGAAGTCAGGAACATATGTACAAATCAAATGTTATCAAAATAAGTTTAGCACAATGAAATATCACAATCTTAGTTTGGCTAGACCTAGGTCTAGGGCATCTAGAATCGAGGGACCCCCAAGAACCACCCCAGGTAGTTGTAGGAGACCCACAGGGGACGGACGCGGTGTCCTGGCACCGGTGCGAGTCCTGTACGAGTCTATGCGAACAGACGCGATTGAGATTTCAATGTTAAAGGTCCCTTGCGTGTTCGAGGCGAACACACCGATCGGTCCTTGTACGAGTCGAAGGACGCGGGTACAGATAGAGTTGCAAGGGAGTTGGACGCGGTGTGTCTAACACAGACGCGAACCATGTACGAGTCAGCGCGATAGTCGCACTTAGAAAGTAAGAGTTTTAGGGAACTTCTAGGGTAGCTACAAGCAAGTCACTTACAGGGTAAGTAGTTCTAGGGCCCACACCCACAGGAGCACCGTAGTGCTGAAGTTACCTCACCCAGGGGAGCCGGGTGCATAGGTGTTCTTTGGTGTCGGGTCGCGGCGTCGTTTTCAATGGGAGCCAGTGAAGACTTGCTGCTTGCGGCGACAGGAGAAGTGTCCTGAGGAATCCAAGCCTGTATTCAGAAGATGGAAGACCTGAAAGCAGAGGGGACAGTGTTCAAGGGCACTTGTCAGTGACCCGGGGCAAGGAAGATGGATGCCCACCGTCGTCGCAAGATTCAGGTTGTTCATGGGTGCCTTGACTCTTCAGCCACGAGGTCCAGGAGGTGTTGACGATGACCAGGAGCTGGATTCGGCATTTCCCACATTGTCTGCAGCTTATTGCGGTGTCGGCAACTCGATTGGAGCCAACAAGCCTTGGTAACAGCAAGTCTCGGGGAAAGTGTAAAAAGTCAATGGCGCAGACCAGCAAGGTCTGTGAGACTCACCCAGCAAAGGTAAGTCAGGGCAGGTCTGGAGCAACCAGGGGAGCCCTTTGGTTCTGTAGGAATGCCTTCAGGAGACCCACAAGCCGGCTGGTAAGGGATTGCAAAGACGCCTCGAAAGGATTCGCTCAACAGGGGCCCATGGTCATTCGGGACATGGTAGGCCTCTGATCTTCGGAGGGATTCCTGCTGGAGGCTAGGACCACACGGGGTCCAAAGCACAAGTTCGTAGAACGTTGTGAAAGGGTTGCACTTGACAATAGTGCATGGTACCCAGGGGTCGCGGTTCCTCATCACTCTTGGGGTCCACTGGCCTCAGCTTCGCTGGGGACTCACGATGGCCTTTGTGAAGTCAGGAAATCCACTTCTTGGGCTGCAGGGACTTCGGACTCCGGCCGGAGTGGCATAGTTTGCGACTGTCGTTTGTAGTTTTTGGTGCCTGCCAAGCAGGGGAGTCACTCCTTGACTCCAAGGGAGATTCTTCAGTCTTCCAAAGGTAGTGGAACGTCGAAGGTCCAGGATTCTTCTTCAGAGCGTCATCCAGGGATATCTACTTTGCAATGGCAAGGTTCCCTAACTTATACTGTAAGGAAGGGAGGGACTAGCTCTATGACCCACCTATGGGAGGGTCAGGGGAGTGGGTGGCTACACCCACTTCCCTTTGTCCAGTTTCATGCCAGAGCAGGGGCAGGTAGCCCCTGAGCTGGTTTGAACTGGCATATGCACAGAGGAGCCTTCTGCTCCCCCAGTGCAGGACTTCAAAGCACTCTAATAGTGCACCCACCCAGCCCCAATACACTAAACCCTGTCTGGGAGGTGGTTACACCTCCCTGTGACAGGATGCCTATTGTTGGGCTTCCTCCACTGCGAGTTTTGGTCATCAGCAGGAGGGCAGCGCAGTGTCTGTGACTGGTGGCATCCATTTTGTGATGCCAGGGCTCTTCAGGATTCTACCGTGTTTCCACAGTAGGTACATGTCTATCCGTCTAGAAGGGTGGAATGCTACTACCGCCGCCATGACTGGCGGGGGGGTAGTATTCCAAGATGTTTGACACCAAACACGACATGTTTTGATGCAGCCATTCCAAAGTTAGCATTTTACCGCGAGGATATAATGCACTTAAGAGTATATGGTTTAACCGCATCCACAAACAGCCCCTGAGAATGGACTCTGAGAGCTGCAGAGGGGCCCTGCTCAGGCAGAGGCACCCTCTCACATAGGAACCAAGCACCCTGCCCTCAGGATTGATAGGGCCTGCCTTAGGGGTGACTGATAGGTTTAAATGTGTGTGCAGGAGAGATATAGGAAACCTATATCTCAGTGAGGAGTGCTAGCACCACCTCACCCAGGCTGCAGTAGCAGGCCTGTGGTGTCAGATTTAGTCTGCTTCCCAGGGGTGGCATAATACATGCTTCAGCCCTGGTAGGCCTGTGAAGTACCTATGCCCTTGGTACCTAAGGTACCATATACTAGGGACTCATAAGGTACCACAGTATCCAATCACTAGTGCACCTAGAGTGCACTCCAAGTCATTTAGAGAGAACAGAGAGGCTGGGGCCCTGATTAGCAGGGACCCAGCTAGACTATAGCCAGAAACCAGTGTAAACATCAGAAAAAAGTGGGGGCAACATAAGAGGCAGATCCTACTCTCCTACAGTCTGCATCCCTGTTCTCTCAATCTGCACCTCTTTTACCTGTTTCTGCAACTCTCTCGCCTCTTTCTGCAGCTCTCTTGCCTCCTTCTGCACCTCTGTTGCTTCTTTCTGCTTTTTTCTTACCTCTTTCTGCACCCCTCTTGCCTCTTTCTGCACCCCTGTTGCTTCTTTCTGCACTTCTCTCGCTTCTTTCTGTTCTCTCTTGCTTCTTTCTGCATCCCACTTGCCTCTTTCTGCACCCCTCTTGCCTCTTTCTGCACCCCTCTTTCATCTTTCTGTACCTCACTTGCCTCTTTATGCACCTCTTTTGCCTCTTTCTGTACTTCTCTTGCATCTTTCATCACCTCGGTTGCTTCTTTCAGCATTTCTCTTGCCTCTTTCTGCACCCTTCTTGCCTCTTTCTACAACCCTCTTTCTGTACCACTCTTGCCTCTTTCTGAACCTCTTTTGCCTCTTTCTGCACTTCTCGTGTCTCTTTCTGCACCTCTGTTGCTTCTTTCTGCACTTCTCTTGCTTCATTCTGCACCTCTCTTGCTTCTTTCTGCACCTCTCTTGCTTCTTTCTGCACCCTTGTTGCCTCTTTCTACACTCGTCTTTCCTCTTTCTGCACCTCTCTTTTGCTCTTTCTGCATTTCTGTTGCCTCTTTCTGCACCTCTGTTTCTTCTTTCTGCATGTCTCTTGCCTCTTTCTGCATTTCTGTTGCTTCTTTCTGCACTTCTCTTGCCTCTTTCTGCATTTCTGTTAATTCTTTCTGCACTTCTCTTGCATCTTTCTTCACATCGGTTGCTTCTTTCAGCATTTCTCTTGCCTCTTTCTGCATTTCTGTTCATTCTTTCTGCACTTGTCTTGCATCTTTCTTCACCTCAGTTGCTTCTTTCAGTATTTCTCTTCCCTCTTTCTGTACCCCTCTTGCCTCTTTCTGCACCTTTGTTGCTTCTTTCTGCACTTCTCTTGGTTCTTTCTGCACCTCTATCTTCTTTCTGTGCCCTCTTGCCTCTTTCTGCACCCCTCTTTCAATTCCTCTCTAGTCTCTTTCTGCACCCCTGTTCCCTTTTTCTGCACCTCTCTTGCATGTTTCTGCACCTCTCTTGCCTATTTCTGCAGTTCTCTTGCCTCCTTCTGCACCTCTGTTGCTTCTTTCTGCACTTCTCTTGCTTCTTTCTCTACCGCTCTTGCCTCTTTCTGCACCTCTGTTGGTTCTTTCAGCACTTCTCTTGCCTCTTTTTGCACCCCTCTCTTGCCTCTTTCTGTACCTCTGTTGCTTCTTTCTGTGCTTTTCTTGCCTCTTTCTGCATTTCTGTTACTTCTTTCTGCACCCATCTTCCCTCTTTATGCACCTCTGTTGCTTGTTTCTGCACGACTCTTGCCTCCTTATGCACCTCTGTTGCTTCTTTCTGCACTTTTCCTGCTTCTTTCTGCACCTCTCTTGCTTCTTTCTGCTCCCACTGGCATCTTTCTGCACCCCTCTTCCCTCTTTCTGCACCTCTCTTGACTCTGTCTGCACCCCTGTTTCCTTTTTCTGCACCTCTTTTGCCTGTTTCTGCATTTCTATTATCTCTTTCTGTAGTTTCTTGCCTCCTTCTGCACCCCTCTTTTGCCTCTTTGTGCACCTCTGTTGCTTCTTTCTGCACCTCTGTTGCTTCTTTCTGCACTTTTCTTACCTCTTTCTGCATTTATATTCCTTCTTTCTGCACTTCTCTTCCTTCTTTCTGCACCTCTGTTGCTTCTTTCTGCACTTCTCTTGCCTCTTTCTGTACCCCTCTTGACTCTTTCTGAACCCTTCTTCAATATTTTCTATACCTCTCTTGCCTCTTTCTGCACCCCTCTTGCCTCTTTCTGCAGCTCTCTTACCTCTTTCTGTACCTCTTTTGCTTCTTTCTGTACTTCTCTTGCCTCTTTCTACACCCCTCTTGCCTTTTTCTGCACCTCCGTTGGTTCTTTCAGCACTTCTCTTGCTTCTTTCTGTACCTCTCTTGCTTCTTTCTGCACCCCTCTTGCCTCTTTCTGCACCCCACTTCCCTCTTTCTGCACCTCTCTTGCCTCTTTCTGCACCTCTCTTGCCTCTTTCTGCACTTCTCTTGCTACTTTCTGCACCTCTCTTGCTTCTTTCTGCACCTCTCTAGCTTCTTTCTGCACCCATGTTACCTCTTTCTGCACTTGTCTTACCTCTTTCTGCACCTCTCTTGTCTTTTTGTGCACCTCTCTTGTCTCTTTTTGCGCCTCTCTTGCCTCTTTCTACACTTCTGTTGCCTCTTTCTGCACCCCAGTTGCTTCTTTCTGCACTTCTCTTGTCTCTTTCTGCAAGTCTGTTCATTGTTTCTGCACTTCTCTTGCCCTTTTCTGCACCTCTGTTGCTTTTTTCAGCACTTCTCTTGCCTCTTTCTGCATCCCTCTTGCCTCTTTCTGCACCTCTGTTGCTTCTTTCCTTACTTCTCTTGCTTCTTTCTGCACTTCTCTTGCTTCTTTCTGCACCTCTCTTGCCTCTTTCTGCATTTTTGTTGCTTCTTTCTGCACTTCTCTTTCCTCTTTCTACATTTCTGTTCCTTCTTTACTGCACTTCTTTAGGATCTTTCTGTACCTCTTTTGCCTCTTTCTACACTTCTCTTGCCTCTTTCTGCTCCCCATTTGCCTTTTTCTGCACCTCTGTTGGTTATTTCAGCACTTCTCTAGCTTCTTTTTGTACCTCTCTTGCTTCTTTCTGCACCCTTCTTGCCTCTTTCTGCATCCCACTTCCCTCTTTCTGCACCTCTCTTGCCTCTTTCTGCACCTCTCTTGCCTCTTTCTGCACTTCTCTTGCTACTTTCTGCACCTCTCTTGCTTCTTTCTGCACCTCTCTAGCTTCTTTCTGCACCCCTGTTGCCTCTTTCTGCTCACGTCTTACCTCCTTCTGCACCCCTCTCTTGCTTCTTTCTGCACTTCTCTTGCCTCTTTCTGCATTTCTGTTCCTTCTTTCTGCACTTCTCTTCCCTCTTTCTGCACTTCTGTTGCTTCTTTCTGCACTTCTCTTGCCTCATTCTGCACCCCTCTTGCCTCTTTCTGAACCCTTCTTGCCTCTTTCTGCAGATCTCTTACCTCTTTCTGTACCTCTTTTGCTTCTTTCTGTACTTCTCTTGCCTCTTTCTGCACCCCTCTTGCCTTTTTTTGCACCTCTGTTGCTTCTTTCAGCACTTCTCTTGCTTCTGTCTGTACCTCTCTTGCTTCTTTCTGCACCCCTCTTGCCTCTTTCTGCACCCCAATTCCCTCTTTCTGCACCTCTCTTGCCTCTTTCTGCACCTCTCTTGCCTCTTTCTGCACTTCTCTTGCCTCTTTCTACACCCCTCACTTGCCTCTTTCTGTACCTCTGTTGCTTCTTTCTCTACTTCTCTTGCCTCTTTCTGTTCCTTCTCTATGCACTTCTCTTCCCTCTTTATGCACCTCTGTTGCTTCTTTCAGCACCTCTGTTGCTTCTTTCTGCACTTCTCTTGCCTCATTCTGCACCTCTCTTGCCTCTTTCCGAACCCTTCTTCCTTTTTTCTACACCTATCTTGCCTCTTTCTGCACCCCTCTTGCCTCTTTCTGTAGATCTCTTACTTCTTTCTGTACCTCTTTTGCTTCTTTCTGCACTTCTCTAGCCTCTTTCTGCACCCCTCTTGCCTTTTTTTGCACCTCTGTTGCTTCTTTCAGCACTTCTCTTGCTTCTTTCTGTACCTCTCTTGCTTCTTTCTGCACCCCTCTTGCCTCTTTCTGCATACCACTTCCCTCTTTCTTCACCTCTCTTGCCTCTTTCTGCACCTCTCTTGCCTCTTTCTGCACCCCTCTTGCCTATTTCTGCACCTCTGTTGCTTTTTTCTGCACTTCTCTTGCCTCTTTCTGCACCCCTCTTCCCTCTTTCTGCACCTCTTCTGCATCTGTCTGCACCCCTGATTCCTCTTTCTGCTCCTCTTTTGCCTGTTTCTGCAACTTTCTTTTCTCTTTCCGCAGCTCTCTTGCCTCCTTCTGCACCCCTCTCTTGCTTCTTTCTGCACCTCTGTTGCTTCTTTCTGCACTTCTCTTGCCTCTTTCTGCATTTCTGTTCCTTCTTTCTGCACTTCCCTTCCCTCTTTCTGCACCCCTCTTGCCTCTTTCTGAACCCTTCTTCCCTTTTTCTACACCTCTCTTGCCTCTTTCTGCACCCCTCTTGCCTCTTTCTGCAGTTCTCTTACCTCTGTCTGTATATCTTTTGCTTCTTTCTGCATTTCTCTTGCCTCGTTCTGCACCCCTTTTGCCTCTTTCTGCACCTATGTTGGTTCTTTCAGCACTTCTCTTGCTTCTTTCTGTACCTCTCTTGCTTCTTTCTGCACCCCTCTTGCCTCTTTCTGCATCCCACTTCCCTCTTTCTGTACCTCTCTTGCCTCTTTCTGCACCTCTCTTGCCTCTTTCTGTACTTCCCCTGCTACATTCTGCACCTCTCTTGCTTCTTTCTGCACCCCTGTTGCCTCTTTCTGCACTCGTCTTACCTCTTTCTGCACCTCTCGTCTTTTTGTGCACCTCTCTTGTCCCTTCGTGCACCTCTCTTTCTGCACTTCTGTAGCCTCTTTCTGCACTTCTTTTGCTTCTTTCAGCACTTCTCTTCCCTCTTTCTGCATCCCTCTTGCTTCTTTCTGCACCTCTTTTGCCTCTTTCTCCACCTCTGTTACTTCTTTCTTCACTTCTCTTGCTTCTTTCTGCACCTCTCTTGCTTCTTTTAGCACCCCTCTTGCCTCTTTCTGCAACCATCGTTCCTGTTTCTGCACCCCACTGGCTTCTTTCTGCACCACTCTTGCCTCTTTCTGCATTTTTGTTGCTTCTTTCTGCACTTCTGGTTCCTCTTTCTACGTTTCTGTTCCTTCTTTACTGCACTTCTTTGGCCTCTTTCTGCAACTCTGTTGCTTCATTCAGCACTTGTCTTGCCTCTTTCTGCACCTCTGTTGCTTCTTTCTGTACTTCTCTTGCCTCTTTCTGTATTTCTGTTCCTTCTTTCTGCACTTCTCTTCCCTCTTTATGCACCTCTGTTGCTTCTTTTTGCACTTCTCTTGCCTCTTTCTGTGCCCCTCTTGCTTATTTATGTACCTCTGTTGCTTACTTCTGCACTTCTCTTGCTTCTTTCTGCACCTCTCTTGCTTCTTTCTGCACCACTCTTGCCTCTTTCTGCACCCCTCGTCCTGCACCTCTCTTGCCTCTGTCTGCACCCCTGTTCCCTTTTTCTGTACCACTTTTGCCTGTTTCTGCAACTCTCTTGCGTCTTTCTGCAGTTCTCTTGCCTCCTTCTGCACTTCTCTTCCCTCTTTTTGCACCCCTGTTGCTTCTTTATGCACTTCTCTTGCCTTTTTCTGCACCATTCTTGCCTCTTTCTGCACCTCTGTTGGTTCTTTCTGCACTTCTCTTGTCTCTTTCTGTACCCCTCTTTCCTCTTTCTGCACCCTTCTTCCCTTTTTCTATACCTCACTTCCCTCTTTATGCACCTCTGTTGCTTCTTTCTGCACCCCTCTTGCCTCCTTCTGCACCTCTGTTGCTTCTTTCTGCACTTCTTGCTTCTTTCTGTGCCTCTCTTGCTTCTTTCTGCACCACGCTTGCCTCTTTCTGCACCCCTCTTCCCTCTTTCTGTACCTCTCTTGCCTCTGCCTGCACCCCTGTTCCCTTTTTCTGTACCTCTTTTGCCTGTTTCTGCAACTCTCTTACCTCTTTCTGTAGTTCTCTTGCCTCCTTCTGCACCCCTCTCTTACCTCTTTCTGCACCTCTGTTGCTTCTTTCTGCACTTCTCTTTCCTCTTTTTGCATTTCTGTTCCTTCTTTCTGCACTTCTCTTCCCTCTTTTTGCACCTCTGTTGCATCTTTCTGCACTTCTCTTGCCTCTTTCTGCACCCCTCTTGCCTCTTTCTGCAGCCTTCTTCCCTTTTTCTGTACCTCTCTTGCCTCTTTCTGCACCTCTCTTGCCTCTTTCTGCAGTTCTCTTGCCTCTTTCTGTACATCTTTTGCTTCTTTATGCACTTCTCTTGCCTTTTTCTGCACCATTTTTGCCTCTTTTTGCACCTCTGTTGGTTCTTTCTGCACTTCTCTTGCCTCTTTCTGTACCCCTCTTTCCTCTTTCTGCAGCCTTCTTCCCTTTTTCTGTACCTCTCTTGCCTCTTTCTGCACCTCTCTTGCCTCTTTCTGCAGTTCTCTTGCCTCTTTCTGTACATCTTTTGCTTCTTTATGCACTTCTCTTACCTTTTTCTGCACCATTTTTGCCTCTTTTTGCACCTCTGTTGGTTCTTTCTGCACTTCTCTTGCCTCTTTCTGTACCCCTCTTTCCTCTTTCTTCATCCTTCTTCTCTTTTTCTATATAGCTCTCTTGCCTCTTTCTGCACCTCTCTTGCCTCTTTCTGCAGTTCTCTTGCCTCTTTCTGTACATCTTTTGCTTATTTCTGCACTTCTCTTGCCTCTTTCTGCACCCTTCTTGCATCTTTCTCCACCTCTGTTGGTACTTTCTGCACTGCTCTTGCTTCTTTCTGCACCTCTCTTGCACATTTCTGTACCCTTGTTGCCTCTTTGTGCATCCCTCTTCTCTCTTTCTGCAGCTCTTTTGCCTCTGTCTGCACCCCTGTTCCCTCTTACTGCACCTCTCTTGCCTCTGTCTGCACCCCTGTTCCCTCTTTCTGCACCTCTTTCTAACTGTTTCTGCAACTTTTGTGCCTCTTTCTGCAGTTCTCTTGCCTCCTTCTGCACCTCTGTTGATTCTTTCTGCACTTCTCTTGCCTCTTTCCGCACCCCTTTTCCCTCTTTCTGCAACCCTCTTTCTTTATCTCTCTTGCCTCTTTCCGCACCCCTGTTCCCTCTTTCTGCACCTTTTTTAACTGTTTCTGCAACTCTCTTGCCTCTTTCTGCAGTTCTCCTGCCTCTTTCTGCACCCCTGTGGCTTCTTTCTGCACTTCTCTTGCTTCTTTCTGTACCTCTCTGACTTCTTTCTGCACCCCTCTTGCCTCTTTCTGCACCCATTTTCCCTCTTTCTGCACCTCTCCTGCCTCTTTCTGCACTTCTCTTCATTCTTTCTGCACCTCTCTTGCTTCTTTCTGTACTCCTGTTGCCTCTTTCTGCACTTGTCTTCCCTCTTTCTGCACCTCTCTTTTCCTTTTGTGCACCTCTCTTGTATCTTTGTGCACTTCTCTTGTCAATTTCTGCACTTCTGCTGCCTCTTTCTGCACCTCTGTTGCTTTTGTCTGCGCTTCTCTTGCCTCTTTCTGTATTTCTGTTGCTTCTTTCTGCACTTCTCTTGCCTCTTTCTGCATTTCTGTTAATTCTTTCTGCACTTCTCTTGCCTCTTTATGCACCTCTGTTGCTTCTTTCAGCACTTCTCTTGCCTCTTTCTGCACCCCTTTTGCCTCTTTCTGCACCTCTGTTGCTCCTTTCTGCACTTCTCTTGCTTCTTTCTGCATCTCTTGCTTTTATCTGTAACCCTCTTGCCTCTTTCTGCACCCCTCTTTCTGCACCTCTTGCCTCTTTCTGCAACCTGTTCCCTTTTTCTGTACCTCTCTTGCCCGTTTCTGTACCCCTCTTGCCTCTTTCTGCAGTTCTCTTGCCTTTATCTGCACCTCTCTTGCTTCTTTCTGCATACCTGTTGCCTCTTTCTGCACGCACCCTCCCTCTTTCTGCACCTCTCTTGTTTTTTTATTTGCACTTCTTTTGTCTCTTTGTGTACCTTTCTTGCCTCTTTCTGCACCCCTCTTTCCTGTTTCTTCACCTCACTTGCCTCCTTCTTCACCTCTCTTGCCTCTTTCTGCATTTCTGTTGCTTCTTTCTGCACTTCTCTTGCCTCTTTCTGCATTTCTTTTCTTTCTTTCTGCACTTCTCTTGCCTCTTTCTGCACCTCTGTTGCTTCTTTCAGCACTTCTCTTGCCTCTTTCTGCACCCCTCTCTTGTCTCTTTCTGCACCTCTGTTGCTTCTTTCTGCACTTCTCTTGCCTCTTTCTGCATTTCCGTTCCTTCTTTCTGCACTTCTCTTCCCTCTTTCTGTACCTCTGTGGCTTTTTTCAGCACTTCTTTAGCCTCTTTCCCGTCCCCTCTTGCTTCTATATTCACTCCTGTTGCTTCTTTCTGCACTTCTCTTGCTCCTTTCTGCACCCCTCATCCCTCTTTCTTCACCTCTCTTGCCTCTTTCTGCACCTCTGTTGTTTTGTTCTGCACTTCTCTTGACTTTTTCTGTACTTCTCTTGCCTCTTTCTGTACTCAAATGTGAAGTTCAAGCTGTCAAGTTTAAAGGTCTGCGTGCTCTCATGACTGTGGTATATGTCTACTTGTACATGTATTCTCACGAGTTATGCATCTTAAGATGGTAGCTTAAAAGCGGGTTGCTTCTCCTATACGTGGTCTAATCTTCTTAGTTCTGCTCTGTCATTCGGTTGCACAAGCAGACATGTCTTATGTATATAGGTGTTATTGCGCCCCCCCAAATATACTATTGAATACCCATGTGCCCTGTATTACGAGCAGAAAGAAATACATACACCTGTTTGTACACAAATTTACAGAGTATGTTGTTTGAAACACAGGTATTCAAATGTTTATTTTGATGTAACATGTCACTAGGTAAAAGCAGAGACACACGCATGCATACCTTCACAAACTAGGTCAGACATATAACAGTGATATGGTAAGGATTGCTGTTTTATATTTGGTAGGCCTAACATTCTGAGCAGTCGATGAATAGTGAAACTTCAAGAGAAAAGTGAGGTTTAAGACATCTTGGGGGAAGGATTAATGATTAGGCTACTTTGTATGAGTCTGTGGAAAGGTACGGGCAAAGTAGGCCTCTTTCTGCACCTCTGTTGCTTCTTTCTGCACTTCTCTTGCTCCTTTCTCCACCTTTCTTCCTCTTTCTGGACTTCTGTTGCCTCTTTCTGCATTTTTCTTGCTTCTTTCTGCACCTTATATCCTTTTCTGCACCTCTCTTCCCTCTTTCTGCACTTTCCTTGCTTCTTTCTGCGCCTTTCTCTATTATTATTTTATGGGTCGTATTGTAATGTCATTGTTTCATATTTGTCAGTTATGTGTAATTTAAATATTATCAGATAGTGCTAAATATTGTTGAAATGTAAAATTGAAAGAAATTGCAGAATCGCATCCGGTACGCGGTGGCACAGCGTAGGGGTCGCGCACCCCATGTGATACAAAAAAAAGAGATTTGATTGGATAAAGATTCTGTCATCCTTAAGTTTGCTAGATCCCACCCTCTTTCTTCCAATTTTGGGTGTGATTGGCAACAGCCATACTTTTTTGAGGAGCTTTAAATTTTGGAGTTTTTTGTGATTTTGGGGTTTTACTTACAAAATTGAAAACGGCAACTGCACAGGATCTGCAGGAGGAGGAAGAGATTCTTCAGAAGGAAGAAGAAGACACACACCACAGAAGGAAGGAGAGTGTGGTATGGGAATTATTTTCCATACATGAAGGACAAAAGAAGGTTAATGCACAAAACATTACGTGCAACATCTGCAAAAAGCTGCTGTCCCTAGGATCGGACAAAAAATACTCTTGCGGTACATCGTTGATGTACAAACATCTCAGAACAATGCATGAGAAGAGGCTTTCAAGAGCTGAACTTACAAGAGCAAATGAAGGCAGCCAAGATCCTCAACCTTCTACTTCTCAAGTTGGTGACAGGTTGCAGTCCATACCACTGACTCTTCCTGATTTTGCGACGGCAGGACTTTTTGGTCCAAAGTGCATTACTGACTGTGCTGAGCATTGGGGAACAGGTTGTCCAAACAATGTTGGACACAATTAACAATCATCGTTGTTGATTTTTTTTCCCTATTTGTGCACGCTTTTATGTGCTTGTTTTTTTGTTTTCATTGTTATTGATAAAATCTTAAAAACACCAAAAATACACTAAATTGTTAAAAAACAATATATATATCAAATGGTTTTTAAAAAGAAGAAAAAAATGGTTCTTACGGAACCACCTATTCTGGATTAAAAAAGAAAAGCTATATGTTGTATGAATACATGAGTCAATGGATAGTGTCTGTTTGATTGCATAAGTGCGTATGTAGTGTCTGAATGATTGTATGAGTAAATGAGTAGAGTTTTAGTGAATGGTTGAGTGCAAGAGTAGTGCCTGAGTGACTGCATGAGTGCATGGGCAGTCCCTGAGTGATTGCATAAGTGCAGGGGTACTGCCTGGGTGAATGGATGAGTGCATGGGTAGTGCCTGAGTGAATGGTTGAGTGCAAGAATAGTGCCTGGGTGATTGCATGACTGCATGGGTAATGCCTGGGTGATTAGATGAGTGCATGGGTAGTCCTTGAGGGATTGGATGAGTGCATGGATAGTGCCAGAGTGAATGGTTGAGTGCAAGAGTAGTGCCTGAATGATTGCATAAGTACAGAGATAGCGCCTGGGTAATTGAATGAGTGCAGGGGTAGTTCTTGGGTGATTGGATGAGTGTATGGGTAGTGCCTGAGAGGAAGGATGGGTGCAAGGGTAATGCCTGGGTCATTGAATGAGTGCATAGGTAGTGCCTGAGGGAATGGATGAGTGCATGGGTAGTGCCTGAGGGAATGAATGAGTGAATGGGTAGTGCCTGAGTGGATGGTTGCGTGCAAGAGTAGTGCCTGAGTGATTGCATGAGTGCATGGGCAGTGCCTAGGTGATTGTATAAGTGCAGGGGTACTGCCTGGGTGATTGGATGAGTGCATGGATAGTGCCTGAGTGACTTTATGAGTGCAAGGGTAATGTCTGGGTACTTAGATCAGTGCATGGGTAGTTCCTGAGTGAAAGGGTGAGTGCAATAGTAATGCATGGGTCACTGCATGAGTACATGGGTAGTCCCTGAGAGAATGGATGAGTGCATGGGTAGTGCGTGAGTGAATGGTTGAGTGTAAGAATAGTGCCTGGGTGATTGAAAGAGTGCATGGGTAGTGCCTGGGTAAATGCATGAGTGAATGGTTGACTGTAAGAGTAGTGCCAGAGTGATTGCATGAGTGCAGGGATGGTGACTAGGTGATTTTATGAGTGCATGGGAAGGACCTGAGTGAAAGTATGAGTGCAAGGCTAATGCCTGGGTCATTGGATGAGTGCATCGGTAGTCCATGAGGGATTGGATGAGTGCATGGGTAGTGCTAGAGTGAATGGTTGAGTGCAAGAGTAGTGCCTGAATGATTGCATAAGTACACAGAGAGTGTCTGGGTAATTGAATGAGTGCAGGGTTAGTGCCTGGGTGATTGCATGAGTGCAGGAGTAGTTCTTGGATGATTGGATGAGTGTATGGGTAGTGCCTGAGAGACTGTATGAGTGCAAGGGTAATGTATGGGTGCTTAGATCAGTGCATGAGTAGTGCCTGAGTGAAAGGGTGAGTGCAAGAGTAATGCCTGGGTCGCTGCATGGTTGCATGGGTAGTCCCTGAGAGAATGGATGAGTGCATGGGTAGTGCCTGAGTGAATGGTTGAGTGCAAGAATAGTGCCTGAGTGATTGCATGAGTGCAATGGTAGTGTCTGGGTGATTGCATGAGTGCAGGGTTAGTGCATGGGTGATTGGATGAGTGCATGGGTAGTGTGTGAGTGAAAGGATGAGTGCAAGGGTAGTGTCTGGGTCATTGGATGAGTGCATGGGTAGTGCCTGAGAGAATGGATGAGTGCATGGGTGATGCCTGTGTGAATGGTTGAGTGCAAGAGTACTGCCTGGGTGACTGAAAGAGTGTGTGGGTAGTGCCTGGGTAAATGCATGAGTACATGGATAATGCCTGAGTGAATGGATGAGTGCATGGGTAGTGCCTGAGTGAATGGTTGAGTGCAAGAGTAGTGCCTGGGAGATTGCATGACTGCATGGGTAGTGCCTGGGTGATTGGATTAGTGCATGGGTAGTGCCTGAGTGAATGGATGATTGCATGGGTAATGCCTGGGTCATTGGATGAGTGCATGGGTAGTACCTGAGTGAATGGATGAGTGCATGGGTAGTGCCTGAGTGAATGGTTGACTGCAAGAGTAGTGCCAGAGTGATTGCATGAGTGCAGCAGTAGTGCCTAGGTGATTGCATGAGTGCATGGGAAGTACCTGAGTGAAGGTATGAGTGCAACGCTAATGCCTGGGTCATTGGATGAGTGCACTGGTAGTCCTTGAAGGAATGGATGAGTACATGGGTAGTGCCTGTGTGAATGGTTGCGTGCAAGAGTATACCTAAGTGATTGCATGACTGCATGGATAGTGCCTGGGTGATTGCATGAGTGCAGGGATAGTGCCTGGGTGATTGGATGAGCGTATGGGTAGTGCTTGAGTGGATGGATAGGTGCAAGGGTAATTTCCTGTTCCAGCTTGACCACTGATGTACATTAGAATAGGTTTAGATGATGAACATTGGCATTCTTTTTATCATGCAGCAAACCATGTTGTATCTGTTGTGTCACTTGTAGATCTATTTTTTTTGTTCAATATTTAGTTGTTTTTCTAACTTTTCCAATTGAATAATATCCTGTTGTGCTTGTTGCATTGCAGTTTTTTCCTCATTCATGGCTATTGCTGTTTCATTTTTGATAATTGATAAACTTTGACTATCTTGAGAACTTTCTCTATCTATTTCAGCTGCAATAGTAGTTTCTTGTTCAATCTCATCATTTAACATTTGTAGATATGTAGGGGAAATTGTGCACTGAATATTATCTTTACTTGCATTAAAAGAATCTTCATAGCAGTCAAAATCTCCAAGTAATTCCGTTTCACTACGCCAAGGCTTGAACAGTTGCAGAAGTGCTAAATAGAATAATTCCCTCTTATCTGGACTTTCGCAACTCAGTTTTCTGTGGTTAATAAGCTTTTCTTTGGCATGTTTTACCAAACATCCGTCACATCCAGTTACTGCATATTTCTCTTCTTTTATATTTTCTGTAACTTTTCTTTTAAAGCTGTAATGTTGATGTATTCCATACAGAGATAGGTTTTCGAGATGTGGACTCCTTTTGGGATAGTATGTATCCAACATATTATTATTATTATTTTTTTTAAATCTTTTTTATTCAAAAATAACATAAAACACACAATACAACAAAAAGGGTGCAGTACATTGCATCAATTTAGACTTCCATTAATAACGACATACAGTACAGATCCAAGTTCAGGCAACGGGTTATCGTACAAAAGGCACACATCATTGTTCCATAGTTAAATCACCTAAATGTCTTCCTCGTCCACCACAAGGGAACGGGGGAGGCAAACTGGAGTGCAAAGCAAACCCCTACTCTCATTCCAAGGGCCCCAGATTTTTGTCCATTTATGTGGACAACCCCTACTTTCATAAACAACCCTCTCCGCTTGCATGCACCAGTCCATAACAGACTCCCAGTCCGTGTATTTTAACTGGGCTCCTCCTCTCCAAGTTCTAGCTATATTGCGCTTTCGCCACCATACAGCCCAATGCAACCCACCTCTGCTCAGTACGTGACAGATCCATAGCATCCCAGATGTTTAACAGACAGAGCCGGGGGGAAACTTCTATAGATGAATTACAGATGCGGGACATACATGTGAGAACCCTTTCCCAATACCCCTGGAGGATCGGGCAATGCCACCATTGATGTATATAGATACCAACGTCTCCACACCCGCGGGGACAATCAGGGGAATCCAATACCCTCATTTTGACCAGAGCCCTGCTGGTGTAATAAGTTCGATGCAACAATTTGAGTTGTATAAGTTTAAATCTTGATCTGATCGCTACCTCGCGGGGTGAGGCCAATGCCTCCCGCCAATCGTCATCGTCCAAGTCCCCTATGTCGTACGCCCATTTTGCACGTACTTTCTCCTGAGCGTTTGGAGTATGATTGAGGATCTTACGGTAGGTCAATGAGATGGCTCTCTCCGGAAGGTATTCATCCAACAATCTATCCTCCAGAGGCAAGGAAATCGGCAAATCCGAGTCCTTTGGAATAGCTTTGTACAAAGCGCTTCTGGCCTGGAGGTAGCGAAAAGTTTCTCTTTCATGCAACTGGTAGTCTCTTTGAAAATCGCTAAATGGAATTACTCTACCCTTGGCCCACATGTCTCCGACTTTCGAGAGACCGATCAAGTCCCATTTATCAAACCCTGGCTGCTTCGACAACATACCTAGGCAGCTTGTTTCCAGTAATGGGGTAACTTGCGTGATCTTGTCTTTCCACCCCAGAGCACGTGTTGCTGTGTGCCATATGTCTACCGTAGAAGACGTTGGAGTAAATCTGGGCGCGTACCGTGCCCCCGTAAAGCGCCCTTAGATGAGTACCAGAAGACATGTTATGTCTGTCCATTCTATAGGCGGGGTCCGATACAGGTCGATGGGCCCAGTGATTTAAAACAACTAACTGTGAAGCCCAATAATAAGATCTAATATCAGGCAGGGCAATGCCACCATCATACCAGCTTTTTGTTAATTTTGTGAGAGCAATCCGGGGAGAACCTTGGTTCCAAAGGAGTGCACGGACCTCCGAGTCGATTGATTGAAAATACAGCGGTGAAACTAAATATGGCGTGTTTTGCAGGGCATACAAAAAGTGTGGGAGTGCCATCATCTTGTAAAGTGCTGCTCTACCTAAAAGCGTAAGGGGTAGCATTTTCCAATGGTTTATGTCCGCTCAAAGGCGGAGCAAGGGGGGCTTTAAATTATGTTCATAAAACGCGGAGGAATCTGATGTAATATATATTCCTAAGTACCTAAAGCCATCAGTTATTATTTGGGCCTCACAAGCCGCCGGCAAAACCGGAGGGACCCCGCTCAAAACATAAATCAAGGATTTATCCCAATTAATAGTGCATCCGGAATATTTTTGGAATAGCGCAAAGATATGCAGTACTCGTCGGATCGAAAAGGGAGGACGGGCCAGGTACAGCAAGACATCATCGGCGTAAAGGGAAATTTTGTCCGTCCAATCCAGCGACCAATTAAGGCCCCTGACAAGTGGGTCTCCCCTTATCCAGATCGCCAGCGGCTCAAGGGCCAAGGCAAAGAGGAGGGGCGAGAGCGGGCAACCCTGTCTCATACCCCTACCCAATGCAAAGGGTGCAGAACGAGCACCATTTACTGAAATCCTAGCAAGGGGGTCAGAGTAAAGAAGACGCACTCCAGGACAGGAACCGACCACCAAATCCATATCTTTCAAGCACGGCAAAAAGAAATGACCATTCAATCATGTCAAATGCCATTTTGGCATCAAGAGACATTATAATGGAATCCTCCTGTATAGTAGTGGCCCTGCCCAGGGCGCTGTATAGACGGCGGAGATTCAATGCTGTATTCCTGGTAGGCATGAAGCCAGATTGGTCCGGATGCACTAATTTGAGGAGATATGGGGAGAGACATCGTGCTAGAATCTTAGCTAGGATTTTAACCTCAGGGTCAAGTAAGGAAATAGGGTGATAGGAGCTGCATTGCTCTGGGGTTTACCCGCTTTATGAATTACCACTATATTTGCTCATCTTTGCGTTGCAGGCAAAGTACCCCGAATCGCGCTCTCCTCATATATTCACACTAGGAATGGGGCAATAGTCGCAACATTCGACTTATACAATTCAATTGGAAGGCCACTCGGGCCCATGGCCTTACCAGTCTGCAGTGAGCTGATTGCCTTAGACACCTCTTCTGCTGTCAAAGCTGCATCTAAATCCTCAACGTCTTGGGCATCTAAAACAGGTAGCGGCAAAGAAGCCAGCAGTTCCACCGCTTCCGCCTGGGTAGACGACTCCGTGGAAGTATATACTGGCTCAAAATAACTGGCAAACTCCCCCGCAATCTTAACCCTGTCCTGTATTGCATCTCCCCTCCGCCCCATGATCTGAGCCACCCATCTGTTGGCCAACTCTCTTTTGTCCAACCATGCTAATAACTTGCTAGCCTTATCACCTATATCATATATACGATGTTGGGTGGCCCGGTACTGGGTCTTAGCCGCCTCTTCCACAATATCCCTATATTCCTTTTGTTTTATAAATATGTATGAGAGGCCACCAACTCGCCCTCTAATGCGGTCACCTCTTTCTCGAGATCGTCCAATTGTTTACGCTTCTCTTTTCTATGACCCGCAACCGCCGCCACTCTACTACCTCGGATTACCACCTCGTAGGCCTCCCATAATGTTACGTCCGACGACACCGAACAATCATTGTCTGCGAAATAATTTTGGGTAGCTTTCAACAACTGTTCTCTGATCTCCGGCACTTTAAGATACCAAGGGTTAAGAACCATTTTGTGTCGGGTAGGGGGAGGAACACCTCCATAATACGTCACAATCAGGGAATGATCAAAAATACCTCTGGGAAGGAAAGAAGTCCCATCAAACATAGGGAGCTGTGAGGCCTTACAGAAAAGATAATCAATACGGGACAAGCTTCCACGTACCCCAGAATGAAATGTGTATTGTGAGGAGGTGGGATTACATGTCCTCCACACGTCTATCAAGCCCAGCGCCTCAAGAAATTCTGCCAATAATTTACCAGACGGCTCTCCTCCTCCTGGGTGGCAGACGGTCCAGTTCCCCGTTGAGAGCGGCGTTACAGTCTCCCCCCACCAATACATCACCATCCGGCAAGTTCAACATATGAGGTCCTAAGTCAGCAAGTGTGATGGAATGGAGTTTGGGGGGCACATAAAGAGAAGTTACATTAAGGGGCCTCCCCTCCCACTGTCCCAAAACCGTCACAAACCTGCCCAGTGGATCTCGGGTAATTTTCTGTATTTGAAAAGGGAGGGACCTTCATACCAGAATGCCCACCCCTCTAGATCCTCTCACATAACCCGCATGAGCCACTAACTCATATCCCCACCTATTAAGAGTGCAGTAGGAGGTACCATGAATATGGGTTTCAAATATTGTAGAACAATTCCCTGTTTAATACGATCCCCCAGGCCATTCACGTTCCAAGAGAGTAGTTTCAAGCGTCCCAGTTGCGGGGTTGAACCTTGATCAGTACTCATTTAAACAACCAGTAAAGGCCCTAATGTGTGTAGGATAACTGAGGGGTAGTGCCGACACCTCCCCCCCCATCCGCAGCAGCACAAGGAATAGTAAATACTTGATTCGTGCACCATGGAAACAACATTAGGAACGACCCAAATCGCTATGAAGAAAACCTTGCATATAAAATTGTACTGAACACACATACAAAGACTGCAACAACACCCATTAACAACCCTGGAACCCACCCCCACCCTGCCTCCCTGCAACCTGGACTCAAAACTGCCCACCCCTAATTTTGCAGAGTGCCTGTAATCCCCAAACAAGTCTAATCTATGGAGGGAAACGTTACACCACCGGACTACCCAAAAGGCTGCATTACCAATCCCCCGAAAAACTAAGATATGAGCTCTTAAACATAGCACAGCCGGAGTCAGGAGCCAACCCGTAGAGTACTTTAACTTTACGCTCCATCCGCCACCCTGCCCCCCAACTATAGTATGACGCAGTGCGCCAACTTCACCACCAACCAGTCTGTTAGTTCTTGACGCCTCTCCTAATAAAAGGAATCATCACCCCCAATTCCATATCACGCCATAAAATGGACCCCCGCCCGCATAGGATCAGCCAATACTCATCGTAACTGCAGCGGGGCCAGGGACCGTCCCATATCTGGCGAGCAATGCGGGTCCGCTCTAAAGGAGAACGGGGCCAACAGTCATTCACTCCCACTTCTGTCGGTTCTTTCTTGCTGACTGTCCAGTCTCTGCTCTTGACTCGGAGATGATCGCTGACGAGCGTTGGAGGAACGCCAACCTTCAAGCCAGTCCCAGGTCTCCTCTGGAGCTTGGAAAAACCACGATTTCCTCTCAGCAATTACTCTCAATTTGGCCGGGAAGAGCATGGCATATTTAAGGTCGTGGCCACAAAGTGTCCGCTTTACTTCGAGGAAGGATCTACCTCTCTGTTGTACATTATAGGTAAAGTCCGGAAAAAAGGTAATAGTAGAGTTCTCGAATTTAAGTGGCGGGGCAGCCCTGGCTGCTTGAACGATGATGTCCCTACCACGAAAATTGAATATCCTTGCAAGCATGGGCCGCGGAGGGGCGCCCGGCTTGGGGGGGCCCCCTGGCACCTGATGCGCCCGTTCCACTGAAAAATATTTGGAGGGGGACCGGGGCTGCAGATGTTTCTGTATTAGCTCCTCGAGGAACAAATCCGCGGCCTGCCCTTCTGACTTTTCGGGAACTCCCAAAATACGAACGTTGTTTCTTTGTGCGCGCCCTTCATAGTCCTCCAATTTTGCCTCAAAGTCTAAAGCTTGGGCCTGTAGTCGCTTAACCGCTGATTCAAGGGACTTTGTTGAGGTTTGAAGTATTTTGACTGAGTCTTCGGTTTCCTTGACTCTATCGCCCATTTTGTGAAGATCAGTGCATATGAGGGTGACTTCCGTTGTTACCGTATCAATCTTCTGCTCCAACGCCGTGCGAACCCCTTGAATAGCCTCCATGACGTCGACGAGAGATGGGTTCTCTGTGGTAGCTGGCTGTTTCATTTCACTCTCTGCTTGTTTCTTCTCTGCTGCGTCGACTTTAGAGTGGGCAAATTTGGATAGTTTCACCAAGCTGGACTGCCTGGCGCTTTTATTAGTAGCCATTGCTTCGGAACCAACCCCAAATGCAAACTCCAAGTGAAGGGGGTGGTGGAACTCAAATATTGGGGGGGCTCGTGCCTGCAATAAAATGTAAGAGTTCAACTTGCACTGCACTCTCAACAAGGCTCCAGTGAAACTGCTCTGTGTTGTGGATGATGTGGGAAACAGCCGTCCACCCAAAATGGCTGCTGCACAAAGCCCCTGTGCACTTTAAACAAATAGGAGTACATACAGGTCAGTACACGTCCAATCCAAGCCACAACATGGATCCAGCAAATATCAAGAGCCGGAATCCATGTAACCTCCAAGCCACCGCCACATGAGCGCAAGCGCCCCAAAAATTGATGTATGTTGAAGCACTCGATGCAGATGGAGGAGGGGCACCGCGCTGCAAAACAATGGCGGCCCGACACTGATCAGTTCATAATAACCCCAGTTTCACATGTAGCACTGAAGTCAATGATGCGATTGGGGGGAGGCTTATCGCGAAGCCCCCAACCCTAGCAGTGGCTTCAGAAAACCAGACTCCAGCCCCCGCGGCTCACCGTCAATTATGCGCGTACCGGAGCCCACCCGGCACAGCGCCGTGTCCACCAAGCAGCCCCGCAGGCAAACAGCAGATGGGGACACCACCAGAACTCCGGTCCGTCCTCCTCCACCGCACGCCAGCCGCGCCAAAGCAGAGCGCCGCCCTGCACCTGCAGGCCCCAACAGCAGCAGCGGAGGTCTAGTGAAGCGGCTCCGGATGTCCTCACGGCCAGCACGTCCTCGCGGCCTCGGTCCGGAGTCACAAGTCCAATTGTGTAGGGCAGAGTTGGCAGATCGCAGAAATCTTTAGACCGGGTGACTCCTTGGCTCAGTGGGTACCCAGGTCGTGAAGTTAGACGAGCTGATCTGATATTTTAACGGAGGTAGGGGGAAAATTAAGTACTAGAAGCCTGGAGCTTCACACCATTGCGGCCATCTTGGGTGTCTGCTAGCCACGCCCCACAACATATTTTTTTAACAATACCTGTACTTTCTGGTTCATTCTGTACTAAGTATTACATTTCTTGTAAAGATTTCCATACTCTATTTCGTGTGGAGGCAAGACCTAAACTTACCCAAATGATTCCTCTTGACTTTGAATATGAACTGGCAGAGCTCAAGCGATCTGAACAATCATAGGATCCAATCTCTTGATGAGAAAGCATTTTCAAGCTAAACCTATACAATTTCTTACTAAGACTCTAATCTTGTGAAATTTCTTCCCACATTTCTTTCATCTCTGTCTTTTCAGATTTGGTTATATATTATGTAACATAGCGAGCAACAGCAATTGAACTATCTGCAACATATTGAATATCCAAGATTGCATTCCACATTTTCAAAATAACTGGATTGTAGTTATTAATGTACTTTGAATCTTCGGTTCTTTTTAAGTTATATGTATTCTTCGGAGATTTCCGAGTTATTGTATGCCTTACTGCTGACAAAAAGCTATTTACTCTTACTTTAGAAATTATTGGACGTGGGAATCCTAAATGACATTTTGTATAAAATATCCCTTTACACTTGTATTTTCGTTGACAATATTTCCCACATTGATGACTTTAAAACCGTAAAACTTGTTGTCTCAAGCTTTTTTCTCCTCATTGTCTTGGAATGGCAAATGTAACATACTGTTCGATGAAAGACAAAACAGTTTCATCAGTATCAGTTCCAAATTTTGGAGCATTCTTTTATCCATAATAGCATGTGGATATGAGGAGCAACTGTGGCTTGGTGCTCTTTTCACCAAAACAAATTAGTAACTTCTCCAAGAGGAGGAATATTTTTATTGCAGATAAATTACATCATACTTTGAAAACCTATGGTTAAAATACCTGCAGATATTTACAAGATCCAAGGAACAGAGCTCTCCAGGTGTCTTCATTTCAATATTTTTAATATTTAAATTTGCTTCTCGTACAAATTCAAGTAAATCATCCCATGCATATTCAGCACAGCTAAGTGTTACAAACCATATAGGGGTTCCTAAGTTTCTTAACATACATTTAAGTTCATCGTGATGACGAAACCAATATTCATTGGTACCACGTTGACATGCCTTCAAATTAATTAACTGTGATTCTAAATTTTCATCTCTTTGCTGAACTTTGTCCATGAATTCTTTTGCAGAAACATCTGGAAGATGAACTCCTATTTTTAATATGTGGTTCACTGCATATGAAAGTGCAGACAAATCACTTTCAAACAGAAGATGAAATATATATGAAATACATTGTTGAAATCTTGAATCTTCAGAGAACAATCTTGTTGAGCGGTATTCTGAAGCTGGAATCCATACAGCTCGCTCATCAAATCATCCACCTTCTCCAGTGGGGAACAGCTGTGGAAAACAACAAGCTTCTAAACTTTTTTCCCATACACTCATGGGAGGTCCCTTTGCTGCTTCCTTCATTTGAAATAATTCAATACTGTTTCCTATCACTTCTTTTGAATGTAGAGGAAGTATAGTGTAATGTTCATAAATCTCTTCACTCCTGGACTTGTCCGCTTTTTCTATTTGGCCACTTGAAATTTCTGTTTCAATTTCTAAGCACAATACCTGTTTATCAACATTTACATTCTTATAATAAATATTATTCTGTACCAGATATAAAGTAGCCTTTTGAAGTTTATTAACATCTACAAACTCTTGCTATATTTTTCAACTCTTTTTTGGTACACCATCTACTAGAATAACTACAGGCTCATTTTCCTCTCTGTCTACACCAACAGTTTCAATATTTTTCTTAAAATCTAAAGGTAAGTACACAACTCTACCTTTCAGTCCTCTTTGTAAATCTGTTGGAGGCAGCTTACCTGTTTTAGGCTCCATACAAACTATAGCCTGAAATGGGTGCACAGATTGAATAAGAATGGATTCATATGCATTCAAATCTGTCAGTTCCTGAGGAATAGCTACCAACTCTACGTTGTTATGTACTGCTCTAGCTGGCATTTTGTTCTCTTCTAATTTGTTGTAACAATATTTACAAATAAGTTGATCAGTAGCCAACTTAAACCGACCTTCTACCAACAAATAAGCACCAAATTGCTGTCACTTATCTTAGTTTTCCTTTTCACATTTTAAATTTAAATCAACATTCGTAGTTTGACTTCTATATTGAGTACGTCGACAACAAATACAAACATAGTTTGGTTTTTTTCAGATGAAACTGTCTTAAACTTTGTAATTTTTTCTGCAAACTCATCAATACTAATATCTTCCACCTGTTCTTCAACACCTACACTTATCAAGCTCTCACTTTCTCTACACTCCTCTTGTGAACCAAAAAAAATGAAACTGTATATCATCACAAACTTTTTGTACATCTGATAGTGAACCGTGCAGAAGAGCTTTGTTCATTTCATTTACACATAATGCAGGACTTTTTACATAGTAGAGTCTCCTTATTAACTTCCACATTTCTGAGTGGTGTACTGCTAACAATCTTAAATGATGAAAGGAAATTTGACACACTTTTCTTGAAAGACAAGCCAGAGAATGACCCTGCATGTTAGTATATTTTCTTACTTTACATGGATCTAGTCCTTGTAACATCTTAATCTTCTGTTTAAGACTTTTTTGGGCATATCCTCGTAAAAAGATTTGTAATATGTCAATAGATTCCTGTCGAATACTGCAAATACTGCTACAATCCCACTTATATACAGGAGCTTTTGTACTCTTCCCTTGAACTTCTTCAGCTATTACTTCTTCCACACTCCTAACAACCATTTTTTCTTTTGGAATGGGACAACCATCCTTCATCTCATAGCATTGACCACTAGTATCAACTGCATGAACTAATGTGTTCTGTTGAAAATAGCTTTCTTCATTAAAGAAAGGCTCAGTACTTGAAGTGTGCTTTCATTCTCCAGTAAAAGTTTTACAAAAGTTACTTCTATTAACCAGTCTTTTTCTTTTGCTTTTCTCCTTCATAAACAGCATTGTTTTATTCAATGTTTTCATTCTCTTCAATACTAATATAAATAATTTTTGTTTCAATTCAAAAGCAGTATCTATTACACTTTCAATGTGTTGCTTCTTCTTATACGCTGCTTATGTTCTTTTATACTTTTTACTATATTTTAATAAAATTTTGAAAAACTCTACTCCGAAACATTCGTACACGTATGTCTTTAAATTGTTTTTGTCTTTTGTGACGTGTTGTTTTTCCAAAAATTAATGGTTTTTTCCATTACAACTCTTTGTTTGCTTGAGCTTTGTTGTAAAAATTTATTTTTCCTTTCATTACTATTGTCTTTCTTTAATCTCTCTGCAACTGTTTTATGAAATTGCTTGGTACTCTTACCAGAACAGACTTCATCCTGAGTAACATTTTGGTCATTTTCTAGTGCACTCTTTTTAGTTTTGTTTAAGTACTTATGTTTTCTTTGTTGTCTTCTCTTTTCATGTTTTCTTGCCATCTTCAATTTATAATCCAAACAAAATATTTGTTTAAAAAACAAAGAATAGTTTGAATAGTTTGTTATCAATTAACAATTTTAAATTAATTACTCCTCAATATTGATAATAACTAGTAAGCAATTAATTACAATTACATTGCTATTGTATTTATAACAATTAAAAAGACAAGTGTAGAAACAAGCAAGACAACTGCAGAAAGAGAAGAAAAGGTGCTGACAGAGAAAGAAAGGGACAGAAAAAAAAGAAAGGTTTAGAAACAGCGAAAAGAAAAACACAAACAACAACACAGCTACTCAAAAGTATGAGAAATGAACAAAGAAGCAACAGAGGTGCAGAAAGAGACAATAACGGTCCACAAAGATACAACAGAAGTGCACAAACATGCAGGACAGGTGCACAAACAGGCTAGAGACATGTGCAAAGAGGCAAGACAAGTGAAATACAGGAAAGACTTGTGCAAAAAAAGCCATAGAGGTGCAGAAAGAAGTTTGAGAGGAACAGAAAAAAGCAAGAAAAGTGTATAAAGAAAAAAAACCAACAAAAGGGCAGAAAGAAGCAAGACAACTGCAGAAAGAGGAAGACATGTGCAGAAAGAAGCAAGTGATCTGCAGAAACAAGCAACTCAGGTGTACAAAGAACTAAAAGAGGGGCAGATATTGTCAAAAGAAGAAGAGAAAGAAGCAAGAAAAGTAAAGAAAGAAGCAAGAAAAGTACAAAAACACACAACACAAGTGCAGAAAGACAGAAAAGAAGAGTTTATAAAAGGCAGGAGAGGTGCAAAAAATGAGTAAACAGGTGCAAAAAAGAGGCAAAAGGAATGCACAAAGAGGCAAGAGAGGTGCACAAACAAGAAACAGAGGTGCACAAAGAGAAAATGGACAATGGTGAAAAAGACAAGAGGAATGCTAAAAGACGCAACAGAGGTGCAGAAAAAGGCAAGACAGGTGGACATAGAGGCAAAGAGGTACTGAGAAAAGTAACAGAAGTGCAGAAACAAACAAGACACATACAGAAAGAAGCAAGATAGCTGCTCAAATTGACAAGAGAGGTACCAAAAGAGGTTAAAGAAGTTGCAGAAAGACTCAAGAGACATGCAAAAAGAGGTAAGAGAGGTGGACAAACAGATAAGAGAGGTGCAGAAAGAGGAAAGACCGGTGCAGATAGACGGTAGAGGGGTGCACAAAGAACCAAAAGAGGTGCTGAAAGAAACAAGAGAAGTGCAGAAAACATCAACAGAGGTGCACAAAGAGATAAGACGGTGCAGAAAGAGGCAAGATAAATGCAGGAAGAAGTAAAACAGGTGCAGAAACAGTCAAGAGAAGTCCAGAAAGAACCAAGAGAACTCCAGAAATGCAAAACAGCAATCTTTGCAATGTTAGTTTTGTAAGTCTCACCATGTTAAAGAAAACATGCATCCATGCGTCTCTACCTTTTGCTGGTGCCATCACACATAATAGAAACATACAAATACTCGTATATCTGTGTTACACACATGTACCATCTTCAGATGCATAATATGTGTGAGAATACATGTGCAAGTACAGACATACCTCAGTCACAAGACCATGAAGTAAGGCTGGGCGTAGTTCGTGTAGTAGCGCTACGCGAAGCTACGCGAAGTGCACTTCGCACTACGCGAGCTACGCATAGCTACGCGAACTGCGTAGTGCACTGTGCAAATGCTGTTCGCACTGATTGCACAGTGCCGGATGCTTGTCCGCACTGTGCAATCATTGCAAACGGCTTCTTGCACAGTGCAAGCGATCAGTTTGCTGCCGCTCGAGTAGATTTCTACTCGAGCGGCAGCTATCTCAACGCGGACTGGTAGTTTCTCATCGCGAGCGGTTGCGAGCATACGCGACCACTCGCAATGAGAAACCTGACCTCCCCGCGTTGAGAATCTCGCCGGGAGGTTTATTTTCCAAGCTCGCGATCGGCAACTTGATGTTGCTGATCGCGAACGAGGAAAAAGTCTCGCCGGGATGTCATTTTGCTTGCTTGCGGTCGCCAACTTGACGTTGAGGACCGCGAGCAAGCAAAAATGACCGCTACGCGTGTTTGCACTGTGCTACGTGCAATTCGCGTAGTGCGAAGTAGCGCAAACTTCGTAAACTACGCGAGCGTAGCGTAGTACTTCGCCCAGGCCTACCATGAAGTCCTTTAAACTTGTCAGACTGCACTTCCCATTTCAAGGAGACAGCTAAATTTATATGGCGTCCTTCAAGTGTACCTTTTCACAGACACATACGAAGTAGCCTAATGACTATTCCATCTGCCAACATGTCTTAAACCTCACTTTTGTGACGCAGCTTCACTATTCAACGACTACTGAGAGTGTTGGACCTAGCCAAATATAAACCAACAGCCCTTTACATGTGTCTGTTGTAACTCTCAATATATTCCTGAAAGCAAGCATGCATGTGTCTGTACCTTTTGCTAGTGGCATCATATATAAAACATACTAATAGATGTATATCTGTGTTTTATACATCTAACATCTTCAGATGCATAACACGTGTGGGAATACATGAGCAAGTAGAAACATACCTCAGTCACAAGACCGTGAAGTCCCTTAAACTTTACAGACTAAGGGGCCGATTCCGATTCGGGCCGGAAACCTCTCCAATCGAGCCGGACCCGGAGAGATTTCCAACCGAATCGGACTCTGGCAGTCCGACCGAACGAGTACGATGCGCACGCATGCACCCGGACTCGATTCGGTCGGACTCCCATTGAAGTCAATGGGAGCCGGTCGTACAACGCGTACGCGGGCTCCCATTGACTCAATGGGTGCGAGGCGAACAGGGGCGCCCCCTACAGCGGTTACGCGTCGATGCTCACCGCGCCGTACATGCACAGGTAGGGGGGACCCATGGGTCCCCCCTGTGTGCGACTCACGCGGCCACGCGTACAGGGGGTCCGACGCGGACCCCCAAAGTCCGGCTCCGACAGCTTTTTCGAGCCGGACGGCGCGAGTCGGTCGGACTGCTCGCGGCGCGCATCGTACTTGCCCGGCCGGGGAACAACTCCATCGCGTGGTCCGAGTTGTGTCCGTGCAAGTCGGTCAGAGCGTGTTGAAGCCGCGTACGAGCCGGTCGGCGATTTCGCGGGCGCTTGCATCGTACTCGCTCGGCCGGACCCGCGTACGAATCGGTCGGGAAACAGGGCTCCGAATCGGATCCGGTAAAGCCAAATCCAATTCGGAGCCCTATTGGCCGAGATCGGAATCGGCCCCTATATGTATGTGGCGTACTTCAAATGTACCTTTCCATAGACTGATACGAGGTAGCCCAATCACTATTCCATCTGCAACCATGTCTTAAACCTCACTTTGGTGCTGCAGCTTCACTATTCAGCAACTACTAAGAGTGTTGGGCCTAGTAAAATACAAACCAGCAACCCTTTACATGTGTCTGTTGTAACTCTCACCATTTTCCTGAAAACAAGCATGCATGTGTCTGTACCTTTTGGTATTGGCATCATATATAAAAGAAACATACAAATAGATGTATACTTGTGTTTTATACATCTAACATCTTCAGATGCATAATACGTGTGAGAATACATGTGCACTTAGAGACATACCTCAATCACAAGACCATGAAGTCCTTTAAACTTGTCAAATTGCACTTCCCATTTCAAGGAGACACCTAAATTTATACGGTGTACTTCAAGTGTACCTTTCCATAGACTGATACGAGGTAGCCTAATCACTAATCCCTCTGACAACATCTTTTAAACCTCACTTTTGTACTGCAGCTTCACTATTCAGCAACTACTGAGAGTGTTGGCCTAGACAAATATAAAGCAGCAACCCTTTGCATGTGTCTGTTATAACTCTCACCATATTCCTAAAAGCATACATGCATGTGTCTGTACCTTTTACTAGTGGCATCATATATAAAAGAAACATACAAATAGATGTATACCTGTGTTTTATGCATCTAACATCTTCAGATGCATAACACATGTAAGAATACATGTGCAAGTAGAGACATACCTCAGTCACAAGTGTCAGAGACTGTCCGGGACTATGTCGGGAACACAGTCAGGGACTTGGGCAAGGACTGGGAACGGGGTAGAAAACATACACAGAGAGAGGAGTACAGCGCTGCCCAGGATCACACAGGAAGTCAGAGGAGAAAAGGGATCCAAAGGGGAAGCCTGTACAAAGGAACAAGATGGCTAAGACTCAGAAAGGAAGGGCATTCACAAGGCAATTTAGCATTCAGACTAACTACACCCAGGACGGACGTGCAAGACATGTATATAATACAACATTAACAATAAAGGGAATGTGGGGTAAAGCACTCAGGAGCTCCACACGGTAAGACTGAAGCTCAGTAAGTTCCTCACCCACAATTGCTGTTACAGATACTGACTGAAAATACCCACATATAGGATATGTATGCAAAGGCAGGGTCTGTGGAGCTTTTACCTATGGTGATGTTATAACAGTAACTCAAAGACAATACTCACAGTGAACAAGAAACACCACCTAGGTAGTCAGCTGTGCCCACGGATCCTGGCGATCAAACAGGAACACGCAAGGCAGTAACAGCAAAGGGGTAGAACTAAACACAAGTACAATAGACAAGGAGCTAGCAAGGAGGAGTGCTTAACAGGAAAGGAAGGAAATCACAGGGCGCACTTGGCAGAAAGCAGGTAACAAACATACAAGGTAACAGAAGCAAGACAGCAGAAATAGAAAGACAGCAAACTAGAACTGGAACCAAGGAAATGGGAAGAAATGCAGGGACTGGAAAGGATATACAGAAGGGAGGCTACAAGGGTATACTAGAATAGTGCAGGTTCAGGAATCAAGAAACCAAAGTAGCATAGAAGGCAGTGCTGGGGCAGGAACAAGAATTAAGCAAAAGCTCAGGAGTCAAAGTAGCACTGCAGGTAGTGCTAGTTCAGGAGAAGGGAAACTGCTGCAGGTCAGGAACAATGAATGCTAAGGCTCAGGAGTCAAGGTAGCACTGCAGGCAGTGCTAGTTCAGGAGAAGGGAAACTGCTGCAGGTCAAGAACAAGGAATGCTAAGGCTCAGGAGTCAAGGTAGCACTGCAGGCAGTGCTAGTTCAGGAACAAGGGAAACTGCTGCAGTTCAGGAACAAGGAATGCTAAGGCTCAGGAGTCAAGGTAGCACTGCAGGCAGTACTGGTTCAAGGAAACAGGAAATAGCTTCAGCTCAGGAAACAAGGAGTCAAGAGAGCACTGCAAGCAGTGCAAATCAGGAACAAGAAATAGCTGAAGCCCAGGAACAAAGAATAAGTATAGCTCAGGAACTCAGGAAACAAGGTAGCACTGCAGGCAGTGCTAATTCAGGTACAAGGAATAGCTATAGCTCAGGAATCAAGGAACAAGGATTAACTATAGCTCAGGAATCAAGGAATATCAAAAGCTCAGGAAACACTGGAAACAAGGTAACAAGGTTATCAAAAGCTCAGGAAACACTGGAAACAAGGATCGGCCTCACCGGTATACAGCTACAATGACCAACACTGGGCTGAAGGGAGCTGGGGCTTAAAAGAGCTCACAGTAATCACATGCATCAGGTGTGAGCAGGCTAGCAGCAGCCAGCCACAGGTGAACTGAATTCCTCCACCCATCCTTGGCCTGCAGGGGTGGTGACAAAGCAGTGAGCAGGGGATTATAGGTAATTGAGTTTCCAGCATGAGCAGACTGGCTTCCACAAAACCCGGCATGGATTGGGAATGGATGTCAATTGCTAAATGATGTCCAAATGCCTGGAAGTCAGGATATGCATACAGGGGAGTGTCTGGAAGCATATTAGAATACTGGAAAGCCCCACAAGTCGGCCCCCTGGTGGTGGGCACGAGAGCACAGGGAGTGAATCGTGACAACAAGACCATGAAGTCCTTTAAACTTGTCAGACTGCACTTCCCATTTCAAAGAGACACCTAAATTTATGCAGCGTACTTCAAGTTTACCTTTTCACAGACTCATACAAAGTACCCTAATCACTATTCCATCTGCCAACATGTTTTAAAATTCTCACATTTGTGCTGCAGCTTCACTATTCAGCAACTACTGAGAGTGTTGGCCTAGCCAAATATAAAGCAGCAACCCTTCACATGTGTCTGTTGTAACTCTCACCATGTTCCTGAAAGCAAGCATGCATGTGTCTGTACCTTTTACTAGTGTCAACATATATAAAAGAAACATGCAAATAGATGTATACCTGTGTTTCAAACGTCTAGCATCTTCAGATGCATAACACATGTGAGAATACATGTGCAAGTAGAGACATACCTCAGTCAGAAGAGCATGCAGACCTTAAAACTTCACATACTGCACTTCCCATTTCAAGGAGACACCTAACATTATGTGGCGTATTTCAACTGTACCTTTCCACAGACTCATACAAAATACCCCAATCAGTAATCCCTCTGCCAACATGTCTAAAACCTCACTTTTCTCTTGCAGCTTCACTATTCTGCGACTACTCGGAGTCTTGGTCCTAGGCAAATATAAACAAGCAACCCTTCGCATGTCTCTGTTATAAGTCTCAACATATTACTGAAATCATGCATGCATGTGTCTGTCCCTTTTGCTAGTGTTATATATAAAAGAAACATACAAATAGATGTATACCTCTGTTTTATACATCTAACATCACACATACTACAAATACATGTGCAAGTAAAGACATACCTCAGTCACAAAACCATGCAGACCTTAAAACTTGACAGACTGCACTTCCCATTTCAAAGAGATACCTAAAATTATGCAGCGTACTTCAACTGTACCTTTCCACAGACACATACAAATTACCATAATCACTAACCCATCTACCAATGTACACATATTACTATGCCCAAACTATTTCAATCGTCATTTCAGTACAATAAAACAAACTATAATACACATCTGTACATTTCATAACATATTTCAAACATCATACTACTCTAATAATTTCAAATCTTTGAAAATAATGCTTTTCAAATCTAAAAATATCACTGCAAAGAGTGAAGCACTACTACATAATACATAACACACCGTACAAATTTGTAACTCACTTTTCAAATAGTATTGCAGAATATGAAATTTCAAAAACTCAAAAAAGATTTTCTTTTGCACACAATAAATGTAATGCACCACACTCAACAAGGTAAAACCAGTAATGGCAAACTTTCCCTCTCTTTCTGCACACAAATAAATGTATGTAACAAATCATATTCCTGCCTACATTATTTCAAATTGTGAAACACATTTCTATTGGTTAGACATATTAACCCTTTCTAACTGTCTTTTAATAGTGCCCAAACTGGTTCTGTAATTTTCTGGAGTCGCGACTCCACCGCGGTGCCGCAGTGTAGCGTTGCGATGGAACCGCGAACCCTTACGGGAGTTAAAAAACCAATTTCTAATAATACCAGTTATTTTTTTAACAACACACTACTTCTACACATACTACTGATTTACAAAAACTTAATTTAGTAACATATCACTTATATATAAGTTAACGTTTCACATTTTAAATCCACACAAGTTTCAACCCTTCCCCCATTCTGCTTAATCCCAGTTTCCATAGTGACAGTTTCTGCAACATTCAACTGTACTGGCAGGTCACAAGTTCACCATATTTTCAAGTTCAGCACACTAGCTTACAAATGCAACTAGCAGGTGTGGTTGACTTTTGCAAAATATTACCTTATCCTATCTACTGTACCTTTCAAACATTTTTTAATAACAATAAGAAACATGATTCTTCAGGAAAGTAACCAGGCCTGGGCGTAGTTCGCGGAGTTTTGCTACGCGGAACTCCGCGAAGTTACAAAAAAACTCTGCGAAGTTCCGCGAGTGGCGTAGTGCAGTGCAAACTGCAGTTTTTGCTGGTATTCCTGCTGCTCGGGTAGAAATTCTACCCGAGCGGCAGCTCGCTCTCCCGAACTTATTGTTCGCGATCGCGAACTTACCGTTCGCGATCGCGAGCGGGGAAAACACTCTGCTGCACATCGCGAAGTGGAGTTTTCTGCACTCCGCGAGCTCCGCAGAGTGCGGAGTGCAGAAAACTCCGCAAACTCCGCAAACGGAGCGAAGTTCACCGCCCAGGCCTAACAGTAACATGCATCCTATTTTTGAGTGCACAATGTTGATGAACAGCCAATCACTTATCGTTTTTTTCAAAAACAGCATCTTATCCACCATTTTAGATACCTCTTATTCTACCAACTGACTAACTTAGCTACAGATATCTTTTAATTCCTTCCAGACATCCCTTCAAGATGCTTACAGTATGGATTGTAGGGCACAGCTATATTTTCTGGTGCAAAAAGTGTGCTGAACACAAAGGGATTGACAAAGACCTAGGTTTGCAAAATGTGGATATTAAATGGATTGCACAGAGAGGATTAAAGTGGCACCAATTGATGCCTTTGGTTAAAACCTTTGCATCTCCAACCCCCTGACCTCATGATTGTGCACTGTGGTGGCAATGACCTAGGCACATTGACTGGGGTAGGTCAGGAAAACCTAATGAAGGATACCTTTGCACAACTGATGTTGCTTTTGCCTCAAACTGTCTTTGTATACTCTAATATATGCCAAAGACAGAAATGGAAGTGGTCAAATCAATTCTGTCCGCAGATTGAGAAAGCTAGGAAGAATGTCAATAAAGCTGTTTCTGCTTACCTCAGAGACCATAGGATGGGCTCCATCTATAACAACAATCTACGTTTTGATATGCATGATATTTACATAAGTGTTGGAGTTCACTTCACAGATGAAGGGAACAGTGTTTCTCAACAACCTTAAGCTGTGCATCCGCACTTACATGTAGCTCCAACAAAGTCATAATAAAAACAAGAGATCTTTTTAGAGCCACCCTATAACCCAACAGTGAATCTTTTTTTTTTTAACATACATACTCTTTTAAAATATTTTTCAGATTCACGAACCCATCGCAAATCCACCAAACAAAAGCACAAATTCACCGTACTATAACACAATACACTTTTCAAGTTTAACTTTCAATTTTTATTTTTTTATATTATTACTAACTCTATCAAATTTTATGTGATTATTAACTTCAATCTCCCTAACTCTATAAAAAAGTTCACAAATGCAACACTACCTTCTGAATTATATACTATTAAATTATCTATTTGTGGTGGATCCGTGCATGAATCAACCGTGACGTTACACTGGGGGCCAGGCTGAGAGCCGCGATGGGGTCTGTATGTTAATTAATCAATACCCCAGGGAGGTGGTGGTCCCCGGGGCAGTGTGGAGGGGCAGGACCCCCCCACACTTCATTTGAATAATTGAGGCCCTGGGGAGGTGGCGGTCACCGGGGCTGCAGGGGGGTGTGAGGCACCCCTGCATTTAAATATTAAAGCCCCGGGGAGGTGGTGGTCACCCGGGCTGCATGGGGGGGCAGGAGCTCCCCCCATGCATTTTTTTTTTTTTAAAGTCCCTGGCAGGTGGTGGCCCCCATGGGCTGCGGGAGGCCTGCGTGGCCCCCGCAAATCATTAACATAGCCCCGGGGAGGTGGCGGTCCCCGGGGCTGCAGGTGCCCCCACAAACATAATTAAGGATTGCCCCCGGGACCTGGCCCACCCAGGGGCATAAAAGAAACAAAGCGCGGGAGACCGCGCTTCATTTTTAAAAAAAAATTCAGCTGGATGTGCGCACCCTACGCGAATACCGCCAAATTGTTTTAAAAAAAAATGCTTTGTTTGGACCTCGGGGTTCCTTTGGGACCCCCTGAGCAGGCCTAGGGGGTCAGGGTGTTTCTACCCTGTCCCCTTTTCTTTTTTTTAACCTTTTTTCTTGTGACTCGGTTCAACCGAGTCACAAGATGACTGCCAACATATCCTCGTTTGAAGTGTTGGCAGAAGTCAGCTCGCGATCGGGAGGTTTCGGGGATCCACAGAGGTCACCAGATATCCATATTTTTTATATATGAATTTCTCAGGAACGACTGAACGGATTTACACCATTTAAAGCAAAGAGTTTACTCTGGACTGAGAGTTACCTCTCTGCCAAATTTGGTGTAATTCAGTCCAGCAGTTCGGGATGTAGTTGCGACAAACGTTTTCTATGGAGAAAATGCGTTTTGGAATCCACCTTTTTTCTCTGCCCCCACTTGACAAATCACCCCGAAACTTTCAAGACATGAGCTGACCTGAGCGGGCCATTAGTTTTGAAAATTTCGCAAAGATTCGTTAAAGGGTGCCAAAGATATTGGCAAATCAAAAAACGCTTTTTGAATAGAAACAAGGTCCTAACTAAAACTCCCTACTGGAGACTGCCAGTAGCTTATATATATATATATATATGGCGGTGGGCTCACGGCGAGGTCGCGCACCTCAATAATCCACTCCTTCGTTTCTTATTACGAAAAACCAATGCCAAGCCCAATTCCTTTTAGCGTGGATAAATCTTTTATTTCATATAGCGTAAAATGCCTGATGCGTTTTGGAGCAGCCGCTCCTTGATCACGGGTCAAAGTACGTTTGTTGCCTCCATTACCATATAGTGCACATAATTACACACATAAAGGTAGGACTACACCATTGTCCACATCATTCTGCAAAATGGCATCCATTTTGAAAGGGTCATTTTACCACTTAAATTACCAGGTGATGCCTAGTTGATACAGCATGTTTGAGCAAGCTTGTACACATGTATACCCCATGATTTAGGCATGAAGGCATGTCGCCATTTCTTAAGAGCCCGATCTGTGTCATATTTGTTGCATACTGAGATGCTGATGAACATGATGTATACGTGTTTGACAAACAATTTCTTCATTTTTAATCATGTAATTTACCAGCAAACCTAGGGGGCGGAAATGGGGACTTGCTTCGCCCCCAGCTATGCAGGGTTGTACCTGGGCTGGTGGGAGGAGCACGTGGCCAACAACATCAAGAACTTTGACCAACATGTAAGGGATATTGATGGTATATCCTGTATTTGGAGGGGAACAGAAATTGATGCTATGGATTTTGTGGAAACCCTAAATAGAAATTAACTAAATCTGAGATTCTCTATTGAAGTACATGCAAATGAAATTGAATTTTTAGATGTAAAAGTATGGGTAGTGGACAACAAACTAGAGAGTACATTATTTCGTAAGAAAACAGGAGGCAATAGTTTATTGCATGCTGATAGTTGTCACCCCAGGAATTTAATCAATAGCATACCATATGGAGAGCTCCTCAGGGCTAGGAGGAACTGCAGCTCAGAGGGAACATTCTATGATGAAATGAATGTGATGGAAGTGAGATTTAGAGAAAGAGGTTATTCTGATAAAGTGATAGAACAAGCCATTAACAAAGTAAAGACAGTGAAAAGAGAGGATTTACTAAATGTAAAAACCAAAGATGACAAGGAGGAAGAATCGATTAGATTTATAACATCTTTTAGCAATCAGGCTTGGGAGGTCAAAAGAAGCCTAAAAAAATTCTGGCATGTTCTAGGAACTGATGAAACACTGAAAAAATATGTAGGTGATTGTTGGAAGCCGGAGTCCCCGTCCTTCACCACTGTCACCAAATGCGAGACCCGGGACTCCTCACTCAACGTTAGGCCAAGTAAGGACACCGTTTGAGATAGCCCTGCTCACCACCTTAGTAGCTCGGCACGAGCAGCCAGGCCTATCTCCAAGGCACGAGTGTACAGTATGTGCAACCACACTCACAACAACCCACTGGTGACACCACAAATGGACTCCACACGAGTTTGATAAAACGAGTATAAACTTTATGTAAAAAGATATACGATCAGACCACACGATACATAAGCCAACATGTAATAAAGGGTAATATTCGGTCCGGCTGGCTGGTAGGTTCAAATCCCAACCACCACTTTCAAAATGCTATGCTGGTCGCAATGCTAGAATCACACACGTTGCAATGGATAAACAATAGTGCGTTGCGTAATGATACAATCCTGTGCTGGGCAAAGGAGAAATAATACAATGCGTAACGATACACGCCGGTACCTGCAATGGGAGAAATAATGCAATGCTTACCGCTACAATCATGTACTGCGCAATGAAGGAATAATGCAATGCGTCACATCCCAATCACGTACTGTGCAATGAAGAAATAATGCAATGTGCGCCGCTACAATCATGTACTTTGCAATGAAGGAATAATGCAATGCGTAGCTACAATCATGTACTTTGCAATGAAGAAATAATGCAATGCGGGCCGCTACAATCCTGTACTTTGCAATGGAGAAATAATGCAATGGGTAGCGCTACAATCGTGTACTTCGTTATGCAGAAATAATGTCAGGCGTCATAAGACAGTCCGGCAATTCGTTAGCAGCAATATTGGCAATGTGTATTACGATAGTCAGCCTCTTCGATAACAGTTGCCCCACACGTATCAACGATGACATAAAGTACAGCTTCTCACTCTGGCCCCAGTACTGCCACTCCTGAACGCAGTACGGGCCCCAATCTGAGCCGAAGCAAAGGCTCACGTCACCAGAAAGACTGAGAGGCCGAGAGAGTGTCCCTCCGAGCCCGCGCCCTGCCCAGGCAGTGATCCACGTTACCTGGGGGCGCGATCCCACTCTCCTCTCCTCCTTCAGCGAACTGGGCCTTCCGTGTAGAACTTTCTCAATGGGCCTCAGCGGCTCGGCCTGGCAGCTCAGCTCCCCCGGGGCTGCCGGTCCGGGCCGTGACTGCTAGGAAGGTCTCAGGCGGCCGCAGGGCACACATACCCCACGCCCCTGAGATTACGTTACTCCGGGTGCACGTTCACCACAGCACCCTCCGGGTCTCCTCTGGCATGAAGCCACACACACAACGCTGATGGGACTTCACGTCGACTCCGAGTGCACGTTCACCAGGCACTCCTTCCTGCGGTCTCAGTTGGCACCAAGACATGCACACCGCGCTGCAGAGACTCACTTTCTTCCAGTGCACACGATGATCAGCCGATCACCTCCACAGTCCCAGGATGCACCAAAGCACGCATATGGCTTCACTGAGACTTACTCCAACTCCGGTGCCCCAATATCCAGGCGCTCTTCACCAATGCCTTCGCCCGCACCCCGACACGCTCACTGTGTCCGAGCCTCACTTCTCCTCCGGTGCACTCGATGACCAGACACTCTTCACCAGCGCCTCCGGTGCACCCCGACACACACCCTGCGCGTCCGAGACTCACTCCACTTCCGATGCACATGTTGACCAGGCGCTCCTCACCAACGCCTCCTGTGCACCACGACACGCACCCTGCGCGTCCGAGACTCCCTTCACCGCTGATGCACCCGCTGACCAGGCGCTCTTCACCAGTGCCTGCGGTGCACCACGACATACACCCAGCGCGTCCGAGACTCACTCCACCTTCGATGCACACGTTGACCAGGCGCTCTTCACCAACGCCTCCTGTGCACCACGACATGCACCCAGCGCGTCAGAGTCTCACTTCTCCTCCGTGTGTCCAAGATCACAGGGCACACCTTCCAAGGGTCTCAAGCTACCACAGCACGCGCCCACCACATCGCTTGAAACTTCTCCGGAAACTTTTATGTTCCTGTGTTTCCAAACAGGGAGCCAGCTCACCTCAAGCCCTTGGGGTAACAAGACACAGCACAAAGCACAGTCTTCTTCAAGCAGGGGGACCCAGCGCACAAAGCACAGTCCCAACAGCCTCTTCCTTGGTTAAAACAGCAAACTGCAGACCAGCCCCAGATCACGAAGCAAGGGTCGGTCCTTCCCAGCAGTCTCTTCAGTTGTTCCTTCCTTAGCAGAGGTTCCTCTTGACCACGAAATGGGTCCAAGCCTTTTCAGTCTCAATCCATTTCTATTCCAACGTTCAGGGGTCTCAGCTCTCATAGTTATACCCCTAAATGTCTTTGAAGTTCGTTGTGCTCAGGGGTCCCTGACCCCTGCCTAAATCAGTTCTGGGTGCCTCCCTCCCAGTGTCACCTTTCTCCCTTTGATACTGGGGGTCTGGGTCCTTAATCACTCAGCCAGAGATGGGTCAATTGTTTTATAGCCGCAACCCAGGCCTCTTCACCTCCCGGGGATTTTCCTCGCCTACTCTCCAGATGCAGGTCAGACTGGTGCCCTCTCAACCCCTCCCTGGGTCAAGACCTCCCCCAGCTCCTCTCCCCTCTCAGATCCAGACAGTCAATCCACATTCAGCAGAGACACACAGAAATGCTTAAAGCACAAAACTCAGCCACTTTCTAAAGAGTGGTTTCTGAACACACAGTGACAAAACCACTTTCATAGAAAGATGTGTTATGACACTGTGAGTTCATACATACTAAACTTCACCTCTCCATTTTAAACTTATGGGAAACTAGGCTAACAAACACAATACCCAGCCTCCCCATTCTGTCCTATGGGCAGGATGGCTCTTTCACCAGTGAAAAACGAAATGGAGTGTTTTTCACTGTCAGGACATAACACACACCTCAGTATATGTCCTGCCTTTTACTTAGAATGCACCCTGCACAGGGGTTACCCGGGACCTACCACAGGGGTGCCCACTGTGTACGCAAAAGGGAAAGTAAGGCCTGACAAGTGGTTGCACTTGTCAGGACAACATGCTAACTTAGCAAACTGCACGCAGACCCTACACTGCAGGCCTGAGTTCCCTTCTCCGCACACCTTTGCATTACTAGCCCTGGCACACACAGTGCACATCACTAGGGACTTTACTAGTAAGGCAAACATACCAATCATGGCCAACAAATTACCATTTCACTTTACACAGGGATCACTTGTACTTTGACACTGATCAGCAGTGGCAAAGTACCCAAAAAATCTAAATTGGCAACTCTATGTCAGGAAAACGGTCTAGGGGGAAAACAAAAAGTTTAGGGAACTTTAGCCAAAAAGGCCAAGTCCTACAGTGATAACCCTAAGATCAATTTCAGAAAATGTATATCACTTAATGACATTTTAAGCTCTAGTATGATACAGTCCATAAAGAATCCACACCAAATACGAGGATTCTATTTATGTGGGGAGTGCAAGGCTTGTAAATACAGCACCAACTGTAAACAAGTTGAGCTGTCAAAACACTTGAGGCCATTTGATGTGAGGAAACATCTCACATGCAATTCTGATTTTTGTGTTTATGCTTTGACTTGCCGATGCTCACTAATCTACATAGGGAGTACAATCCACAAAGTTAAAAAAAGAATATTGGAGCACATGAGAGCAATCACAAGAGAGGATAAACAGTACCCCATTGCGAGGCACTTTAAAGAATGCCATAATAAAGATGCCAGGCTTTTAAAATATTGTGCCATAGATAGAATTCCGATCTCTGAGAGAGGAGGAAACAGGGTTCGGGAATTACGATGCCTGGAATCAAAATTGATTTTAAAATATGAGACCATGCATCTGATTGGATTGAATAAGGATGAAGAATTATCTGTTCATCTGGACTAAGTACTGTAATTCGATCTGCATGTATCTTTAATGAAATATCTAACTGATATGTTTTCTCTTTGCATCTCTTTATGTATACGTTTGTGGGTTTGAATGGTTATAAGGGGATCCTAAGTGATCATGCATTTTCTTTTTTATCTTGTAGGAGACATGGCCATCATCATGTGAGAAGATAAATGCAAAAGAGCTACGAATATCTGGGTCGTTGTTAAAATTAAGAGGCAGATAAGTTGAGGTTTGAAAAACAGCACACAATATGTGCCCACTCAGGCAGAATTGAATTAGAATATAAACATTATGCAAGACATTCATTAGCTCACTGGGGCAGAATTGGAATATGTGAATTGAATAACACCAATTCGGTGGAAGCTTTTTGACACTGTGTTTAATTGGTTTGCATTAATAGATGTTCACTGTATTAGAATTACGTACAATAATATTGATGTATTGGTGAATAACTTGCTCAAACTTGCTGTATCAACAAGGTATCACCTGATAATTTAAGTGGTAAAATGACCCTTTCAAAATGGATGCCATTTTGCAGAATGATGTGAACTATCGTGTAGTAATACCTTTATGTTTGTAATTATGTGCACTATATGGTAATGGTGGCAACAAACGTACTTTGACCCGTGATCAAGGAGTGGCTGCTCCTAAACGCGTCGGGCGTTTTACACTATATGAAATAAAAGATTTATCCACGCTAAAAGGAATTGGGCACGGCATTGGTTTTTCATAATAAGAAACTAAGGAGTGGATAAATATATATATATTTGTATAAAAATTTATATATTTTCAATAATGTGTTTTCTTATCCTATTTTGAGTTGGGGGAAATAAAATGTATTTGGGAAGTATGCAATCCAGGTATGTATTGTGAGATGTGGCTAATCAGATGTAGTGGGTAAATTGGTGTTATACTGGTTTGGGAACCATAAAACATACTTGATTGGAATTAAACTTAACATTGTGCATTTAAAAAGAATATTTTCCAAGGTAAACCTACCTTGTAATTTGTGGTGGATTGTATTGTTCCTCATCTAGGACTGCCAGGCTGAGACCCAGGCTTGCAGCAACAGCAGTATTGTGTTGGAGTATGTTTTGAGTTCGCTGTTGCCAGGGTTGAGCTATTTATGATATGTTTTCTCTAAGACAGGTGTTGAAGAAGGACCACCATGCTTCTATAAATGGAAATTATACTCTAAATAGGCGGGACAGAGTATTGGGTTTCTGTTGCGTTGTCTGTTGTGTTTAGGGTACAACTCCGTTGACGGAGGAACGAAAATGCAGCAGAGACGGCAGTTGGTTGATGGACTTTCATCCGTCAAACCATCACACTCTAACCATGGTGGTGGACAGGTAAACAGATGATTTTTGATGGCCCATCTGCATTCGAGAAACTCTAAATCAGACCCTTTTTTATTTCACTGAGCAGAGCTTTGGTTGATCCTGACACGGGCCATTTATTGGAACCTCAGTGGCTGTTTCCTTATGCGGTTTAATAGTGGGTCTAAAGAATTCTTAATAAGATTTTAAAATGCTTGGGCGATTGCCCTCTAGCCTTGTCTGTAATATGACTGAATACCTTTCTTTGCACGATGAGTGTTGTCTGATTTTTAAGTGATTGAATAGATAATAAACAGGTTTTTTATAGAACCCAGCTGAAGAGGAGCCCTGCTAAGTATGTCATTGCTTCCACATCGTTCTTCAAATCATCGCAAGATCATAAACTAAGCTCACATGCACCTAAGCTGTTATTGGTTTTTTCAATTGTAATGTTTAGGAGCACTTTAAAACAATTTCACTTGTATCCTTCTTCACATGATATGTTTATTTAGGGAAAATTAAACAAAGGTTGTTATATGTGTTGTCCACACTTTAAATACTATCTTTTAACGCTGCACTATGAGCCATGTCAATATACACTGTTGTCCCCATCCCATTTTGTCTATTACAATTGAGAATAGCTACAACAGTTTTATTAATAGTTTTATTAATAAATACATCTTTAAATAGTGTATAACTATATCAAAGTACTGAGCAATCATACAAATACAAATGAGATGTACAACGTTTATAAAAATGCGATTTTGAGAGGAAAGCTTTTACAGCCGTTAAAAATGCAAAATTACATAGCAACATGAACACAATAGTCTAAATACACTTCTTTGTGGTAAAATAAAGATGGATTTCTTTTCATCTTCATTGATTAACTCATAAAATAGAACTGTTACATCACTCACATGGTTTCATAATTTTCTCAGTGCATTTTTATGAAAATTAAAAAACTGCAAGAATTAGGTAAATCATGTCAAATATATATTCTATATTGATAGATGTTAATATATAAAATAAGATAGAAAGAAATTGCTCCTTTAAAAAAAAAACACGTGTATTTCTTGTTCAAAACAAAGATCATTACACATACATTATAATGGTGACTCAACATGGCGGCTCTCTGCTGAAGCACTCACTGCTGTGCACAACCAGACTTAGGGAAAAAGTAAGCTATCTCAGTCACAGCTAACTTAGGGCATTATGTACGAAGATCACATTCCCAAAAAGTGGTTGGAAATTGTGCACCGACTTCATGCAACTGCAATCTGATTTTGCAAACTGACCTATATACTTATAAGAATCGTGGGGGGTCTCAGAATGATCACTCTAGTTAATATTTATTAAGCATTTCACAATTTGTAACCCTCTGTGATTGGCTGTTGGCCGCCAAAGGACAGCAGACCACTATTCCTGTGATTTCATTCCACACTAAAACATTTTTTTTTTTTAAAGCAGCTTGAGTTCCTTTAAGAAACCGGGGCTAATTTAAAAAGAAAAAAAAAACGTTTCAAGTTTTAAGACCACGGTCTACTCCCCCTGAGCTGCTACAATCCTTCCCAGAGTGGAAGGGGTCCAAATGGAACCCCTTCCCGTTTGTGAATCAGTTACCACCCCAACTTTGGGGCCGATTCCGATGTCGGACGGACTCTGGTCCGTCCGACATCGGTCCGGAGCCGTAACCGACCGACCTGCTGTCGTCGGTTACGGCCCAGGCAGTGCGATGCGACCGAACCCTGTTCGGTCGCACTCGCTATCTCCTACAATGGGAGCATGCATTCCGGACGGAATGTATGCTGGCATTGGAGAAAGCAGGGGTGCAGTTCAACCCTGCACCGTGTGGCTGGCACCCCAAGGTGCCTGCCACCGAGTGCAGGGTTCAACAGAGGGGCACCATAGGTGCCTCCAGGCCGCCATTCGGCGACCTTGCACCCATGGGGGTCCCACTGGGGGCCCCCAAAGACAGTGACCGAATGCCTGTTCGTGCCGGAAAGACCGGCACGAAAAGGCAGTGAGACTGCCATCGTACTCCCTCGGTCGCAAAGAGGCAGCCGGGGGAGTACAGAGGATTCGGATGGCTGACGGGCTCTCCGAACCCGTCGTGAGCCATCCGGAAATCCGAGTCGGATTCTTTTCCGACCGAGCCCATCGGAATGGCTCGGTCGGAAAGGAATCCAGCGGCACGTTCCGATTCGGTCGGAAGGGCTCCGACCATCGTTCGGTGCCCTTCCGGCCGAAATCGGAATCGGCCCCTTAATAGTAGGAAACAGATCAGTGGTTTGCAACTAGATTTACAGTTGCAAAGCATTGTTACATCAGGTTTCAAATAACTATTTGGAAGTGATAACGCTG